>JAZAYU010000140.1:1113561-1469860 GCA_038501625.1 Corbicula japonica
TACTTCGTTTGTTTAATATAGAGCAGCAATTATTTAAGGTTATCCAAGTAACGCAAAGTAAATAACAAAAAGTAGTTAAAATTTATGTTACATGATGGTTGTGATTTGTTTACTTTGTGAGAAATGGAATCATACATAGGCTCTCTATGCTCTTTTAGTAATTTAACTAAACGAATATGAAAATATGACAGACTCGGTTTTCATTGAGCCTGTTCGATGGCATTAATGAAAATGCTTTACTGCTCATGCTGCCTAGCCCTGGATTCGGCGCAACAAGTCAACCGTGCAAATTTTGATCGATCCCAAACAATGGTTTGCAATCGACAAAAAAACGCAATATTTATATATTAAGACCATTCTGTGATCAGCGTACGGTCCACAGATAAAAGAACTGTTTTATTCATCTCCTACATTCGTATCTTCTATCGACGACAATATTGACAATCTCTACAAATTGGAGAGTATCTATCAGTTTGATATTGAGCAATACCTCCGAGAGACTTTGTTGGACTATTTCAATCAGAATGGCATCTTGTCTAATGCTTGAGTAATCATAACGAGGTACCGATTAAATGCTGAAACTGAAAGACTATGTTTTTCTGGTAAATATATTTTTGCTTCCGACCTTTTTAAGGCGGTTTACCGAAAAGGTCTTTTTCTTTATTGTTTTCGTTAAGTCATTGTTAGAATTGGTCATATTACAAACATGGTATTGCTCACTCTTCCTCCAAAAAATATCTATCAGTTTGATATTGAGCAATACCTCCGAGAGACTTTGTTGGACTATTTCAATCAGAATGGCATCTTGTCTAATGCTTGAGTAATCATAACGAGGTACCGATTAAATGCTGAAACTGAAAGACTATGTTTTTCTGGTAAATATATTTTTGCTTCCGACCTTTTTAAGGCGGTTTACCGAAAAGGTCTTTTTCTTTATTGTTTTCGTTAAGTCATTGTTAGAATTGGTCATATTACAAACTTGGTATTGCTCACTCTTCCTCCAAAAAATATCGAATCGATACTATTCAATAGTTTGTGAGCTGCTTATGTCGAAACCAAAACCCTGGACCAAATATTTTCAATGCAAAATAGAAAACGTCTAAAGCGAAGTGCATGATGGGTGTTAATACTGTGCTTTCGAGCGTCTTTTGTTTCTCAATGTCTTTTCACTTTTTCACAGTTTGACAATGTTCGATGGGAGTATTTTGTTTTAAGTGTAACTTGTATTTAGTTACTGACGATGTTTGATGGGGGTATTTTGTTTTAAGTGTAACATGTATTTAGTTACTGACAATGTTTGATGGGAGTATTTTGTTTTAAGTGTAACATGTATTTAGTTACTGACAATGTTTGATGGGAGTATTTTGTTTTAAGTGTAACATGTATTAAATTTTAGTTACTGACAATGTTTGATGGGAGTATTTTGTTTTAAGTGTAACATGTATTTCGTTACTGACAATGTTTGATGGGAGTATTTTGTTTTAAGTGTAACATGTATTTAGTTACTGACAATGTTTGATGGGGGTATTTTAAGTGTTACATGTATTTAGTTACTGGGAATGTCTGATGGGAGTATTTTGTTTTAAGTATTATTTAGTTTCCTTATTGATGATTCTTTGCCCGAGGTTATAAAACTGAGCATGGAAACCAGTCTCAAATCTCAAGCATCTGATTGGCTTAAATGGAAACCAGTCTCAAATCTCAAGCATCTGGTGACCTTTTCAGCCAATCAGATGCTTGAGATTTGAGACTGGTTTCCAAACTCAGTTTTATAACCTTCAGCCCTTATCCTCTCAGTGTATGAAGGTAGTAGGTTGTAGTTCATTATTTAGTTGTATGTTTGGCTTATCAGCTGGTTGCCAATGCTATTAGCTTCATATGGGGCGCGTCACGGGAAAAGTTACCTTCGGACAGTTGACGTTAACCTTTGAATTGAATTCAAAAATTTGAGCAGACGACATTATTCATTATGCATTTGGTGATAAAAATACAATTTTATTGTGTAACAAAATCACATTTTAGTTATAAGAAATTGATTTTAGTTGTAAGTTCTTTCTAAATTTAGTAAAAACTAAAACATCACTTAAATGACATTTTCCCGTGACGTGCCCCATACGTCTAGCTGATGGGTGGGTTGGGGTTATTTAACCAAGGTAACTTGGTTTTGTTTGTTCGTATGAGACCATATAGGGGCAAGTGTGTGTCGGCGGGTGCACCCTAGAACGAACTTTGTTTTAGCTCAAATATGAAAATACTTTGATATTGGCTGTTCCATGGCGAAAACCGATTGGATTCTGAATTTCGTAAATTGTTTGTGATGTCTATCGAAAATCATCATTTTATGAATCCATGCTGTATTTTTCTTTTACGCTGTGTTTGTTGAGGCAATAACTTGTGAATATGACAATAACTGCTTTTTTCAATTGTAACATTAGTTCTGTAAAAAATATGATTACACTTATTATTAAATTATTCAAAAATACTAATAAAATGAATGCAAATGCAAATATTGTTTGAATTATTATGGTTCATTCTATTTTTAGCAAGTTTGAACCCTTATAAATGCTAATAAACTTATCATGGTACTTAAATCGAGGGTTGCATGTATTACTGTTGTAAATTCTGCAGTAAATTGCTCTTAAGAAGAAGTTACGAGTAAAGTTGCATGCAACCCTCAAAAAGTTATTCTCCAAGCAATATAATTGAGTTACTCTGAAAATGAATATAGTGGTTCGAAAGACAACTGAAAAGCATCAAATCCGCTTGGTTTTCTTAGTTATAATTTAAAGGTGCCTGTTCACGAATGAGGACGAAAATATTATGTGTTTTTAAATGTCAAAATTTTTAATTTAAACTGTATAAGACCTGTAAACGAAGTAAATGTGATGTAGTTTTCTTATACTGTCAACGTACAAGTGAATACATAACAAGCCGAATTGCTTATAGCCTTCTTATGCAGTAAAATTCATTAAAACAGGTCCTAAAATGTAATTTTTTCAAAATTTCGGCGAAATTCGCTCAAGTTCAGTCATTTATAAGCATTATACAACAGTACAATTAAAATTAACCACATCGGAGACATAGAAGTATTCCACCCTGAACTGTGAATAGGCAGTTTTAAAGGGGAGTCTCGAAAGCCTTTGTGAGAGGAATCATATGGGGCGCGTCACGGGAAAAGGTGCCTTCAGACAGCTACGTTGTTAATTCTTACATGACGTCACAAAATTGAGGATACTGCATTTCTTATAATGCATTTCGCGTTAAAAATAATATTTAGTGGCAAAAACGCAAATTAGTTATTAGAAAATAATAGATAATTGTATGCTCTTGACAAAACAGTAATAAACAGTAAAACCGGAAGCTGAAATTACAAAAGACACTTTTTCCCGTGGCGTGCCCCATATATGTTTATTATAATCTGTATTTCTTTGCTCTTTGGGGAGTATTTTGCCTAAATGATTTACATGCACTAGTTAAATTTATCGTTAGTTTAGTTCCTGAAAAGCACTCTCTGGTGACTGATTATTTTTTCTGATTTATATTTTCTCAGTTTAATATATCTTTAAAGTCGATGATTTATTTATGTTTATAAGACTTAGAAAGTCTATTGAAACCTCTTGAGGAGGATAAAATACGAAGGTTTGAGGAATATAATCACAGAAATTATGTGAAGCTGAGACATGTAATTGTCATGAAAACAACTTGTTATTCTAAACAAACCGTAAACGAAAACTTTTCTTTCTCCTTTGCTTACATTTATTAAATTTTTTATTGGGTTGTTGGGGTTTGATGTTGTGTAATGTTAACTTGTATTATTCGTTTTGTTTTGTTTTAAATATTTAAGTAAATTTCACTGAAATTTAAAAATTACAAGCTTTACAAGAGTCGAAATGTTTACATTTGATTTGATTTGTTTTAGTAAGCAAATGAGGGTTCTCCTACAAAATATCTTTAAGCCTACTAATTAGTTCATGCTTCAAACTCTTTTTCGTGAGAAAAAATGATTGTCAGAATAAGACCACTGAAATTAATTGAAAAGTATCGTACAGAATGCACTCTTAGCTTAACATGAAACATTACTGTAGAATCTCGAGAAAAGCGTATACGCTTATTTTTGAATTTGTGACGC
Source organism: Corbicula japonica (assembly GCA_038501625.1). Taxonomy (NCBI): domain Eukaryota; kingdom Metazoa; phylum Mollusca; class Bivalvia; order Venerida; family Cyrenidae; genus Corbicula; species Corbicula japonica. Next base: position 1,117,691 of record JAZAYU010000140.1, read on the forward strand.
TTTTATGCGCTTATATTTCGATATGCCCTTATATTTAAGCCACCGAATATGCGCTTTTTTTAAATGCGCTTATCTTTAAGCCGCTGAATATGCGCTTATATTTGATATGCGCTATTTGGCTTGAATGTTGGAAACTAAATAAAATATGCCTATCTGGAATGTCCACATCCAGAAGACATTGCCACCCCAAACAGCCAACAGGTTGGTTAATCAAACTGCACCTTACCATGCATTTTGTAAGCCGAAATTTGATGTTGAGGAGTCTCCCAAATGTTACATTTTATTTCTTTAATTGATTACGTGTCGGTCATGTGTTTATATGCTCATATTAGTCAGGGAAATACGACGGCGAAGTTTTAGGTTTAGCTGGGGAAAAAAGTCAACTGCATTTTATCAGTCACTTTTCAGAACTGCACTTTACCATAAGGGATATTTGCTAATTTTGCTGCGATATAGTGTTTTGTTTGAACAAAAACATTTGTCTTGGGATAAGAAATTTAAAATGGAATTCAATATTTGGCGTGATTACAGACAAAACTACCTTTCTTGGCGAAAAACAAACAAAATGACAAATTTCCCTGCACTTTACCCTGAAAATTCTTGGTTATTTCTCGCCGATTCAGTTTTCATGTCCAATGTAACTTGTGTTCCACTCAGAGTTCATACTCCATCTAGGTACCAAAAGATTCGGAATAATGTGAAGCAGGTTCATAGCTATGTCTCAATTTTAAGAGTTATTTATTAAGTGAGTAAAAGTAAAAAACTTACAAATTTTCATCCAAGATGGCGGACTTTGTTTACAAAAGGTAAGTGTGCAGTTTGATTACCCACCCTGAGCCAAGCAGCAGAGAGGAAAAGAGAGCAGTGCTGCATTAAATATACATCAAAAAACAATTAAAGAAAATGAGGGCCATAGGAGTTAGCGCCTTGGACATAGTCAAGACATTTTGCCACTGGGGTATAAAGTTGAACAAGGTTCTAGGGCGCACCAACCTCATACTTGACCTTACATGTTCTTATATAAACAAACAAGTGCTCCTGTGGTCTTTTTCATGCGGATGAGGTAAGCAAAGCGATCATCTGCAGATGTAAGTCACCAAGCATGCAGAGTACGCACTGTAGAATATCATGTTTGTTTAAGTTTTTTTCCCCATTGCATTGCCTTATCAATGAGCCGTCATAATTTTAACATGCCAACAATACATGGAATTATTAATGTCATCATAAAGTGAACCCACAATTTGCTGCATTGAAATCAATTTTTGAACGGAGCATGTGTAAAATTGATACATTAGTTTGAGATTGAAAGCATTTTAGAATCAAATATTTGTTGAACATTGATACTAAAAGCTGGTATTTATTTGTAGTCTCTGTTAGAAATATATTAATTATTGTAATGGATAATTTACGCATATAAATAGTCTTCAGTGAATGGATCCAAATGCTTTTAAATGTAACATCAATATTGTGGATGGATGCAAATGCTTTTACATTCAATTCACATGTATTTATCTTTTGACAACTATAGATAATTTATTACATCCTTTGAAGCTCGTTGAGTACGATATATAAAGTACTCATTATAATATTTTAACTTTCAATATTTATGCCTGTCATTACATAATATTCATTTGGTTTAAATATTCCAGGCAGTCAAGTTTTGACGCGTACGCCCCCCCCCCCCCCCCCCTAAAATTGCCCAAGCAAAGTTGTTTTTTTTTCTCTGTAATGAAATATGATATATAGGAAAATATATATAAATGTCAAAAAATTTTCGCACGCTCCGCGTGCAATAAGTTTCAAGACTAGGAGTACACTAATACAATGACATAACGAACATTTCACAAACAATTCCTTCTCATTTTTTGTAAGATTTCACATACTTCCATTTATATTTTTCCTTTGAGTAAAGTGAGTCAACAAACATGGATGCACCAAGTGGGAAACACGCAAACATTCAAAATATATATTGTGCAAAAGATCTTATTTTTGTCTCCGTATGATTCATACCGTAAGCACACAGTAGATTAGAGCTCTCGTACATTGTATTGTATACCCTGGGAAAGTATATTTGAAGTTCTTGAAATGTGCATGAATTCCTATAGAAATGACTAAAACACAGGAGCTTCCGGGGGCCTCCGGCCCCCTTGACCTACCGGGGGCCCTTACGGCCCCCTGGACCCCCAGTCGGATTGTTTATTTTCCGCCCCCCCCCCTAACTACAAATCCTGGAACCGCCTATGATATGTTAATCAATGACGACAATATAATTGGAAACGACGATTCAACATATATAACATAGTACGTGTAGTTGTAACGAAATTATAATGCTTAAACAGCAATCGTTTATACTGTAACGTGCCTCGAGCGGAAGGCACTCAGACTATTTGTCTCAGCTAAAATATATAATAACTTTTCTCTCAAAAAAAATGATTTCAACATATATGGCTGAGCAATGTATTTTGGTTAAACAATATAATGAATTTTTCCTAAGCTACTTTGCTTCAAAATGATTACAATGATTTCTTAAATGATTGGGATGAAACACAATAATCAGGATTAGAATCAGCTGAACATATAACAATATTCCCAGGGCAATAAACCTCCTGGACAAAATAACTGATATAAAACTAAGTTCCAACACAATCAGAGTCCGAAACAAAACAATCTAACCTAAACTTCGAGCTCGCCCTCAGTAAACACGCTGAGCAATACAAACAAAGGACCACAATGATGTTCGGAACTCTTAAAACAAACCTGAGCAACTACGAGTTTCAAAATAATGCTCAACAAGGTTTGAACAATCACTATTCAAACAAAACCCGAAGTAAACGACCTTCGACGCTAAAATCTAGCCTAGCCTGTTGAGCAATAGTGTTTCAGACGCATGTGTTCAGCAATTGTCTGAGGACACTATCTTAAACAACCCTAGCTTCAACCAATACTTTCACACTGAAACAACCGGTCAATATGCCCTAGTACAGAGCTGTACTATATTGGACCTATAATGCAGACCAATGTTGAATCCAAATTCAACGATGTGAACACCTCGGCTATCAGAAACAGGCTGCCTAGTGTCAATGGACAGCACTTGCTTTTATACCATTTGAAGGAATTCCTCGGACTTTACCGTTCAACAACACTAATTTAATACAAAGTATTAAAATAACCAAAAAGATTTAGCAGTTAGACTCGGCCCAAGCTAAATCGTCAAATAATTTTCCTCACATTACCCACGCCTCCGACTACATGCATGAACACAATTTAAATCAAAAACACAATAATATAACTTGAAAATTCATCATCAGACCTACTCACCTCTGGCTGAACAAAAAATATGTTTCTCAACCTATGTAATTATCAGACTTCCTAAACTTCTCGGCCACATTACCATTATCATGCAATGTTTTCCTCACACATATATATCCACTTCTCACCTTATACCCTTTTCTAAAATTACAATCTATCGTCGTCTTTTCCTGCTCAGACAATAAATCTCTCCCATTAAACGCCACTTTATGTCTGAGAATAACATCTGACTCCCGAACCCGGACTGAATTTTCGGGGCCCATATTCATCCGACGTTCATTTTCAAAATTATTCCCAACCTTGTTCGCCACAACTTTATCACCTGTCGTTTCACTATGTTTCATTCTTATGTGTCTTCTGAGATATTTACTCCTCTTAAAAGTCCTTGTACACTTGTCACACTTAAATCTTTTCTCATAACATACTTTCAAATTACATACCCTTACCCTGGAACATCCTATGGGGCCAACACAATTCAGCTTGAACACTTTCTCTTGTATAACCATATTCTCATTTGCTATATCTATCACAATCCCTTGTGACCTTATAAAATCAAGCCCAAGTATAACCTCAGCATCAATATTTGCTACCAGAACATTAACAAGTGTCTCGAACCCACCTATTTTTATAATAACACTTGTTCTGCCTATGCTTTGCATAACAGTTCCCGGAGCAGTAAAAATACTGTGCTTGAAACTTTCAAAACTAGACAGAGCTTGAACACTGTTCATAAACTTTGAAGAGACTATTGTCAAGGTAGCTCCAGTATCTATCAGGCAAGTAGCTGGAGTACCATTTATCTTTGCTTCGACGTATAATCCCGAGCCTGTACAAGATGACCTCTTTACGCTGCCGGCTACTTTGGAATTCCCCTGAATATTGTCAAGTGACTGGCGAAGCTCTGGACAATATCTCTTTGAATGCCCTTCTTGGCCACATTCATAACATGTGAAAGATTTTCTAGCAAACCTCGTATTATTGCTTTCACCCAGCTGACTTTGCAGACTTTTCATAGTCGCCTTTAGCTCATCCATTGATTTCTTTAGCATTTCAAAATCCTCTTCCGGCTTTTGTTTTGAGGGAGTGTCTGGATTTCTTACAGCACGCAACAGCCCTTGACTCGCAAGCGTCTTCTTCTCAGCTCGATTGAAGGCCTCTAGCTCGACAACATGTCTGACTGCATCATTCAAACTTGTAGGCCGGGCTTGTTTTATCCTCAGCCTCATGTCTGAGCTTGAAAGAGAGTCAATAAATTGTTCTTTGGCTAATGTCTCTCGTACATCAGCTGGGGCTGATGGATATGCAGGATTTGTAAATCTACGTATATCCTGGCCCATTTCAGACAATGTTTCAGAAGCTCTCTGTCGTCTGTCCCGGAGTTGTGCTCTGTAAAGTTCTGTCTGGTTTGGCGAAGAAAACCTTTCTTCCAGAGCCCTTGTTAGCTGGTCATAACTGTGTTTGCTCGAACTTAAGTTTTCAAACACGCCCTGAGCTTGACCTCTCAAGGAGACAGCCAAGAAGAGACCTTTCTGCTTTTCGGTCCAGCCATTAATTTCCGAACATGCCTCGAAATGCGCAATATAGTCCAGCCAAGATCCGGAACCATCAAATGTTGCTGGTTTCACAAAGACTTTGGGATCTTTCTTAGGTCCAGGACCTCTATTTTCATAATCAAAATCTGGCATGTTGGTCCTCAGCCTGTCATCATCTACAGTCACTTTATTTCGTTTTGTAACGAATCTGTCCCAACCCAAACATGTCTGATCACCATCCAATGTTGGGCTCTTGATCACCTTTTTTGGTGTACCAAGAGGCTTTTTGCTGACACCCTTAATTTCAGTATGTTCATACCCTCTATGAAGCTTGAGGTACATCTGGTAAATCAACCAAAAGTCGCTCTTGTCGGGTTTCTGGTTCTGGAGACCGTCTTGGGCTTGGCATCATTGTCAGTTCACTTATTTGCTTTTCAATGGTCATTTTTTCCAACTGCAACCTCAAACTTTCATTCTCAAGCCTGAGGAATTGCAACTCCCGGAAAAATAAAGCCATATCTCTGTCATCAACTTCTGACATATTTCCAGAGCGGTGTTCAGCCATTCTGAGTAATAGACGATCAACAGACCCCCATACTATTTATATAAAACAAAAAATGCCAACAAATAACAAAGTATGTATCAACGTATTTCAACCATACAATTTCAAAATAATATTAACGTGGATCGACTACTGGTATTGTAGTCCTGTGGTATCCCACCGCTGGGCGTGGTTTGACAATTGTTTGATTGTCGATCGTTTAATCCCACCGCTGCCACCAATTTTTGTAACGTGCCTCGAGCGGAAGGCACTCAGACTATTTGTCTCAGCTTAAATATATAATAATTTTTCTCTCAAAAACATGATTTCAACATATATGGCTGAGCAATGTATTTTGGTTAAACAATATAATGAATTTTTCCTAAACTACTTTGCTTCAAAATGATTACAATGATTCTTTAATGATTGGGATGAAACACAATAATCAGGATTAGAATCAGCTGAACATATAACAATATTCCCAGGGCAATAAACCTCCTGGACAAAATAATTGATTTAAAACTAAGTTCCAACACAATCAGAGTCCGAAACAAAACAATCTAACCTAAACTTAGAGCTCGCCCTCAGCAAACACGCTGAGCAATACAAACAAAGGACCACAATGATGTTCGGAACTCTTAAAACAAACCTGAGCAACTACGAGTTTCAAAATAATGCTCAACAAGGTTTGAACAATCACTATTCAAACAAAACCCGAAGTAAACGACCTTCGACGCTAAAATCTAGCCTAGCCTGTTGAGCAATAGTGTTTCAGACGCATGTGTTTCCAGCAATTGTCTGAAGACACTATAAAACCCTATCCTCAACTTTTACGCTGAAGCTACCTTACAAGTGTCTCAGACGCATGTGTTTCCAGCAATTGTCTGAGGAAACTATCTAAAATCCCTATCCTGAACAATTATGCTGAAGCTAACTTACAAGTGTCTCAGACGCATGTGTTTCCAGCAATTGTCTGAGGACACTATCTTAAACAACCCTAGCTTCAACCAATACTTTCACACTGAAACAACCCGGTCAATATGCCCTAGTACAGAGCTGTACTATATTGGACCTATAATGCAGACCAATGTTGAATCCAAATTCAACGATGTGAACACCTCGACTATCAGAAACAGACTGCCTAGTGTCAATGAACAGCACTTGCTTTTATACCATTTGAAGGAATTCCTCGGACTTTACCGTTCAACAACACTAATTTAATACAAAGTATTAAAATAACCAAAAAGATTTAGCAGTTAGACTCGGCCCAAGCTAAATCGTCAAATAATTTTCCTCACAATACAAATAATATACTGATTTAGATTATTACAGTAGTAGTGTGTATGGAAAAGAACATGCATATAATAGTTTATTATAAAATCGAGTTTTACGAATTTCCGAATATTACAGGCTGGTCGGCATAAAAAGTCTGGTCGGCAAGCTTTGACTGTGAAAAGCGTAAAACAATCAAAGACGTGGTTGCCACTCTTATATGAAAACAAAGACAATGTGGATTACATGTTACTGTATATTTGCTACAGACACATATATAAGCGTCTCGAGCTTTCTGACAAAATGCGTTTACTTCAAGAAATATATATTATGTTACATCATCTCTAGAAAATACCCTCTAAATTGGAGGTAAACGGATGAATTAAGCGATGTATCGCCGTTGTATTCAACGCCCGTTAAGCGTTCTTATTTACTTTTTTATTTCATCCAAACATATGTTTAAAATTAACATTTGCTGTTATCATTCGTATAGTTCTTTCATCAGTCCTGGATTTAAATTATTTTTATGTTTAAGAACTAAAAATCATACTTTGAACACGACCGTGTTACTGTTTATTGTCCCTATATATTTGACACAATATTTCCATTTCCCATTCTGCCCAGAAAACGATAGTGACATATTGAGGTGCGAAAACTTGTTTGGCATCTGACATCTGAGGAGACATAATTCTATTTTACTTTCAAATGAAATTAATTATCTCAATTTATCAAATTGAAAGTAATTGTTATTGTCACTTCTAGCTTTAACTTTTCGAATACCTAAAAATTGTCGTGAGATCAGTCCAATATTTCTATAACTATATTTTGTAGCGTTGAAATGGCCGATCATGTAGTAGTATACGTCTTATTCATGTTATTATTAACATCACTTTTTTTTTTATAAAATCGTCAGCCATAGTGAATAAGACATTAGTTTAAGTCTTCCTCTTCAGAACAAACCGATTCCTTTATTTAGTGACCATTTGGCTCTGATATTGGATTTGTATTTATATGAATATATCACATTGGAGGTTTCCTGTCAACGTCATATTCAGCCATCGCTTGGGATTGATAAACATTTGCTCTGTTTGAGTTGCCCTCCGCCAACGGCTAGGTGTCTTTTAAAGTTTCCCTTACATCTCTTACCATCACCATTAACTTTAAATTACTTTTCCTGAATGCACCGGTTGTTTATCTGATAAATACGACGACAATTCTCAGTGATCAGTCTTTATTCTTTGATGGTTTAAAGGCAATAATATCATCAAAAGAAAAATCTCGTGTTCTTGTATCTATGTATGTTTTTAAAGTATTTTAACACAATCTAAAAGATTTTCTCTAAGATTTAAGAAAACTTCTTTTCATCAATCGATATGAAGATTTTTATTTTTTCCTAAAACATCATTGGTTACTCAAAATGTTCTAAGCGCTAAGAATATTTTGTACATACCTTCTGGTGTATGCCAATTATTGGTTTTACTTCGTTTTATTCACCTGATAAATGACCGATTGAACCTTATAGACAAATGTTTTATCAACCGTAATGTGTTTACGGGGTTTATTTTGAATTTGAATGGGATATTGAGGATGTGAAAAAAATGTTTGCCTAAATCAAAAACAAAAACTACTGTTGATATCTGCATAAAATCAATGTCAAATCAATGTCTTATGACATTCGCAGTTGCCATTTCGTGGCAATATATTGATATATGTCGTGTTCAGTGGCTTTATGTTACGTCCTTTGAAATATATTATATAGATAGTACTTGTTATTTTTTTTAATATTTCGGCTAGTTTTAAGATGGGTGGATTCTAGCCAATATAGATCTAGATATTGTTCAATAACATAACCACGTGAATATATTTCCTGATTTTTAAATTTTGTTTTGTCGTTGTCTGTGATGTGCAGGATTTATATTTTAGATCTCCTGTCAAAATTCTATCCTGTTTAGTGCCGCCCATTGTTTTCTTAAATTTATTCTTTTCATATGGGGGCCATACGCCACTGAACATGGAATGGTATTTATATGCATACAATCATTTGGGATGGTTTTAAATTGTACTGTTTATTGGTGTAAATATTGAGTTGCGCTCAACCCAGGGCTAGGCGGCGTGGACTAAATCTGCACTTCTTTTACTGCCATGAACAGGCTTAATCAAACCGAGCCTGCAATATTTTCATATTTGTCGTGTTCGATGGCTTTCATAGTTCCCTTTCATCTATTTCAAATGTAAGTTAGTACATGTAAAGTAACTAAATAAGTAAATTCTTTTATTTAAGGAGGGTAAATGAATTTTATTTTTTTAGGAAATATCTTGTATAAATAGAGAAATGGTTACATTATATTGTGTACCCATTCAAAATCCGATCACATGTATTTAATTAAATGAATAATTTACACAAAACTGTTTAATAATAATAATAATAATAATAATAATAATAATAATAATAATAAATTAATGTGGCATACAAGAAACTTACGATCTTTACACAATGTATACGTATTACGTTAATACAAAATAACAGTAAAAATGGGAAAAATAGAAAATAAAAGAATCACAGCAAAATTTATCGAATTTTTCGAACAACCCTCGTATACTCTACGTCATTTTTCAGGTCGAAACGGCGCTTTTCGGCGACGTCACGCATAAATCTTGGGTGAAAACTCACGAAAGTTACATCAGTGGAAAGAGAATTTAATTCTGCACAATATTATTAAAACAGAAAACGGAACATTTGAAAGATATAAAAGATACAGCAGAAAACATTCAGTTACGGTTCTTTTGACGTCATGAACAAAAACTGCCGTTAGTGGCCATCTTTGAAGATCTTTATTTTTGAGACAAAAAAAAATATTTTTACGAGATATCCTGTTCCATATCGGAAATATGATCAATTAACTGCATGCAAATTTTCATTAAAATACTAGAAAATTGAAAAATCGGCGCATTCCACCTTAATAATTAGCAAACTACATTTTACCTACAATAGTCTATATGAAGTTTAATCGCTGTGATATTCAACTTTGATTTCTCAAAACAGATATAAATCAAATTGAAATATGTGGTGTGAAAATTGTTTCGTAGAACTCCATTAAAGTCTCCAGAATAACATATCGTTTGATTAGTTGAAGTTAAGTGTTTTGTCTTATTTTTCCTTTTCGCTCCCAGGTAGAGTCAATATCATTTTATCAAGAAATATCTTTAAAAAAGATAAACGGCGTAGATTGTATATGAAATGATGTAGTTTGTAGCTGGTATTATTCACTTCATCTTGATTTACGTGTAAATTAAATAATTTCATTGTGAATCCTTCACAATGACTTTTTTAATTACTTAGATTTGAATGTAAAATTACATCCCACACAAATTAAGGAACAGATAAATAGATTTTAATTTTGTTTATAAATGTGAATCTAATAATTATGAAAAACGGATTTTAAAGGTCTTTGCTTTATTAATACCTTAAACATAAAAAACAAGTTAGTAGAGGATGTATTAATTACCAAGATAATAAAGAAATTCAGTAAAGATCTTAAGACTTATTGTGAGCAATAAACAATAATAAAGAGTTATAAGTGTTTTCTTTATAAACGTGAAGAGAATTTCCTAGGAATATGAAACAATTCTAGAATATACCACAACTTTCTACTCTGTGAAAGCTGTATGCTTTAATTGCAATCTTATAAAAATCATCTACTGAAAACCGTTACGCTAACATGTTCTTAGATCTGACTTTTAAGTGCAATTGCTTTAATAGCGGACTCGAAGTATTTTCGCGTAACATATTACACGTAGTTGCCAGATTTAAGACAAGTAAGCACATTGTAAAATCCTCAGTCGCGATAAAGAATGAGTTTTATAGAAAGAAACGTATTGTAAAAGGCATTGGTTGTGTTTATTCTTAAAACATAATGTATCAGATGATATATCAATTGCTGAAAGAATAAAATGTATTTAATGAAGACTTCAAGACTTAAATAGCAAACTCATTGTTTATATAGCGTAGCATATTATATACAGCTGCCCGATTTTAAGAGACGGGTAAACATTTTAATTACTGAAAGAGCTGGGATAAATTTCCATTAACTAAAAACTCATAAATATAACAATAATTCAAGCTCGCAGATTTTATTACTTAAATTTTTAGCTTTACAGTGAAAGTGTAACATCGTTTTGTTTAAGCCATTTCCACTTACTTTCACTTTCATTTTGTATAGGTTGATATAAAAGAGTGACTGTATTATTGTTGACAAATAATCCTAGCCAATGACTAGTACTGTAGTGTGCCTCATTTCAACATCTTTCAATACAAGAGAATATCAAAGATCTAAACGTCACAGCAATAATCGTTTCAAATGTGTGTAAACTAATTGTTTAAAAAATCCCACCAGATACCTCTTCACCCTGCTAGATGCCTCTCTGATGGAAATAGCTACCAATCGAAATAGTTTATTTAATTTTCCCGCTGCATAATAATATAATACGAGTATTATTTACAACACTTCATTGGTTAATAAATTAGGTCAAAAGTGAGCTTAGACAGCTACGCCGAAAAATATGTTTCTATAAAGTTTGGTTATTTATCGTTATTTATATCTTCAAATTGATTCCTGGATTCTGGATTCCAGCAATGTTTTCAATTGTATAGTCCTAACAGACAAATGTGACAAACATTTCAGCATTTTCTATGGAAATTGTTTGCAGATAACCGAATAAGATAAATGTCAACCGCAGCATATTTTGATTTATAAACTTTTTTTTTGCTTGAGATAAAAATTTGAGTAAAGTTGTCTCTACAGTACTTTCTTTGTTATGTAATTATCTGATGAAACATGACCAAGGATGAAACTAAGTTTCAACGTTTTTTAATTTTAATTTGATAATTAGACAGTCGCGTGATATTATGCTTATAGAAAATTAATAAATACTATTAGACTTTCATACTATGCTAATTTGGCATTGTATGATCTCACCGCACACTCAGAAGATTTGCAACAGATGAGTAATGCTGTATACTAACTTATGAATAAAAGAACAGAAATGAAAGATTTGCTGCAGTTGAGTAATGCTGCATACTAACGGATGAATAAAAGAACTGAAATGAAAGATTTGCTACAGATGATTAATGCTGCATACTAACAGGTAAATATAAGTACTGAAATGAAAGATTTGCTGCAGTTGAGTAATGCTGCATACTAACAGATGAATAAAAGAACTGAAATGAAAGATTTGCTACAGATGAGTAGTGCTGCATACTAACAAATGAATAAAAGTACTGAAATGAAAGATTTGCTGCAGTTGAGTAATGCTGCATACTAACAGATGTATAAAAGAACAGAAATGAAAGATTTGCTACAGATAGGTAATGCTGCATACTAATAGATGAATAAAAGAACAGAAATAAAAGATTTGCTACCGATGAGTAATGCTGCATACTAACAGATGAATAAAAGAACTGAAATGAAAGATTTACTACAGATGAGAAATGCGGCATACTTACAGATGAATAAAATAACTGCAATGAAAGATTTGCTTCAGATGAGTAATGCTGCATACGAACAGATGAATAAAAGAACTGAAATGAAAGATTTACTACAGATGAGAAATGCTGCATACTAACAGGTAAATAAAAGTACTGAAATGAAAGATTTGCTACAGATAGGCTATGCTGCATACGAACAAATGAATAAAAGAACTAAAATGAAAGATTTGCTACAGAAGAGTTATACTGCATACTAACAGATTATTAAAAGTACTGAAATGAAAGATTTGCTACAGATGAGTAATGCTGCATACTTACAGAAGAATAAAAGAACTGAAATGAAAGATTTGCTACAGATGAGTAATTCTGCACACTAACAGATGAATAAAAGAACTGAAATTAAATTACACTGATTTTTCACGGGTTTACATTTAGGAAAAGGCTTCAGTATGTTCTAATACATTGGTATCTTGAAATGTATGCGCCTTGGTTAACAAAATAACACAACAACCAGTCATTTGTGTTGTTGAACATGAATTGTTTTCGTTATGTTTAACGCGTTACTTTCTTTGTTCTTGTATTATCTGAAATATGAATTAGTCCCTGTATTTGTGCAAGGGCCTTTTCCGTGCTTTGTGGTAATGCAAAACGTCATTCAAACTTTATTATAATCAAGATTTTCCCGATTTTAGACACAGCTAAATAAACTGGTGCTTCTTTTTCCAAATAAATTATTTGTTATCTTTGAGTTTTGAATATTTATACCCTAAATCATTACTTTCCTCTTACTCCAGTGTCATTGCAGATGCCCTTGTATAAATATTTTGTCAATTATGTGTGTAATGTGAAGACAAACAGCGATGTGTCTGCAAGGATATATAAGGAACAATAATAATGGATTGTTTATGATGTGGATAATCAGTCTGGCTGTAACCTCTGAAGGGAAATTAACAATGCTAAATCTTAAAGAAAAGTCTTATTTGAATAATTTCTCACTCCCTTAAGTAACGTTGTTGACAAGTAATTAATGGAATTATACTTTTTAATGCCGGGAATGATTTACCATGGTTGTTTGGGGTTATTCCTGGGGTTGAAAATATAGTTCACTGTATTTTACCTATTATCCTGGCTTTAATCAATATTGTATTTTAAGTCATATCTAATTTAACATGTCATTTTGGATTTTATTCGTTCCCAGCAAGGGTTCAAGCGTTCTGCTTAATCTAGCTGTTTTCTTGCAAAAATAATATAGATAAACAAAGGCTTTTAAACAATACATCGCATCCACCAGTTATTAATAAGAAAATCACAAAGACTAAAATAATCAGCTTATGTATCCGTTACAACAAATACTGAGCAATTTGATTTACAACTCGCTCGGTTAAGTGCGCTTCAAGCCAATTTAAATCGCACAGGAAAGGAGTAAATTATGGAATTTGTCACTTGCATATCAATTTTTTTAGCATTACAATATGTTGTGCTAAAAGTTAAACAAGATAATGGGGTTTTAGGATTGTCGGAAAAAGAATTATAAAAATTAATGAACAATTTATTGATAAATTTTATTACACATAAAAATTAACATTACTAAAATTAAAGTTACCTCTTTCGTTATAAAAAGTTTAACCAAATCAATTTTCCGAGAGATACATTTAGTTTGAAACCAGAACGCACGTTTTTTTTTCGAAAGTATTAATTTTATTAAGCTGAACTTCATAAGATAAATAAATCTAGATCCGGAAATTATATTATCTTAAAGTTTGTTTAATAAATCTTTCAGATAATGTGGACTTTTGCAAAATGCGATAATGTTACCTGTTATCTTATTGTAGAAAACATAAGATTAAGTTCCTTTTCTAACAGTGTAAAATCAGAAGGGGTACACAATAAGTACCCATTGGAATAATCTATAATATTTGTTATTTTATATGGGTGCATTTGGTTTAAAATCTTCAATTGTTTCTAAAAGAAATAAATAAGTTCAAGAATTCTTGACATTTGTGTTTAAAATCATATGACTGGTGTTAAAAACTTCAATGTCTTTTAAGTAAAAGATAATTATTTCTAGTTTCCATGCTCAGTTTTATAACCTTAAGCACTGGTGATCGATATGTTGTTAATCCAGCAAGAGATCTCTGGAACTGTTTAATAGAAACCATTTTCTGTTTACATTATTCATAGCGCTATGTACCGTGATTTTTGTTCATTCAAGTAGAAAAAGTTCAAAGAACAAAGGCAAACCTTGACGAAATGCGTAAACCTTTTTGTTATTAAGGACATCCGGCATAGATTTATATTAAAAAGATATTGTTCCAACTTTCTAAAAATAGTTACATCTATACGAACACTTGTAAACATGTTGTTTTTGTACTGTATGCATTATTATGTGACTCTCCTGAATAAGAAAAACTACATTGGCTGAAGGTTTTAAAGCTGAGATTGGAAACCAGTCTCAAATCTCATGCATCTGATTGGCTGAAATGGCGACTGGTCGCCATTTCAGCCAATCAGATACTTGAGATTTGAGACTGGTTTCCATGCTCAGTTTTATAACCTTGGGCATTTATGTACGTTAAAAGATATACAGACGCCGTGCTAATCAATTTAGAATGACCATTTTACAAGTTTTAATATATCAAACCGAGTCTTAAACTAATATTTAATATTAGATAAATGTATCTCCTTTCCTAAAGAAATGTCACGTGTTAATGGCGAGATTTATTAGAGCCTTCGGTTATACTTGAACATAGTGAAAACATGAAACCTACATACATTGTAGATACACAAATAATACGCATATTCATGCATTATTAATATGACTCACTAAAATAACTGCTTAACCGCTGGGAACACCAACTGACATTACATTAAAACTTTTAGGAAAAGCTACTAAGTTTGTTTAAATTACTTAATGGAGATGTAACTTATGTCTTCCATGCTTTGAGCAATGTTAACATTATTTATAAAACTAATAGTTCCAGCATTGATAAGTAATATAGCAACAGGTATTAAAATAGAATAACTGATGTTTTATCTACAGTTTTTCGGCGTTAGCTGTCTAAGCTCACTTTTGACCTAGTTTTTCGACCAATGAAATGTTGTAAATAAAACTTATTATGCAGCGGGAAAATCAAACAGATGATTTTGATTGGTTATTAGTGGGTCTCGTTAATGATCACCGTAACGATTTTATATTGTGTGTTAGTATTTACCTGGCACTATTATGTTCGGGCATTTTCGTTTTTAAAAGCGATAATCATTTTCGTTTTTAAAAGCGAGAATTGTATTGGAGAAAAAGATATTTACGGTATAAGTAACCAGTTAAGTCAATTGATGGATTAAATACGATTTTATATGGAATATTCATTGGTGTCAGGTAAACACTCGAGTACAATACACAGTGTAAAACGACAGAGAAGTGAAGATATTTCTGGTTCTTACTGGCTCCTTTCTAGTTCCTTTGATACTGATTGTTAATTTCAAATCGCCTTGGTGTAGTGGTTATCACACTCACCTCTCAAGCGGAGGAACCGGGTTCAATACTCGGGAGGGACACTTTTTTAAAGTTAATTTACGTAAAAGTTGGTAAATTTCGCTCTTGTAACAAGTTGTTATTATTTTCATTTATTGTATTTTAATGACATTTATTCATCATTAGTACTAACTCTACAAGAGGTATTTTATTGAAACTGAATAAATGTACAGTTAATGTTAGACATTCTTCTTTAATCGACGTATTATCACCATACAAAAATTTTGCATCCTCTTTATTTCTTTCTTTCTTATATATAAAAATCTTTTCCATCAACGCCGTTTATCTTTTTTAAAGATATTTCTTGTTTCAGGTGAGCATCCTATTCAATTAAAATAGCTTTAATCAAAATGCTAGTGATTCAATCCAAATAAACGTTTTACAATTGAAGTTATCTCAAAGAATCGCAGTTCTAAATGCATCACATTCTGCTAGCTTAATCAAATAGTACAAGAAATATTCATCGGCATTAGCCAGTAAGCTCCCATGCTGAGCGACTGTCCACTGAACATTTTAAAGGACAATACGTAAGATAAGAAACTGAGATTATACTGGTATAGGCCACTACGAAATAATGATGTTTCTCTTGGCTTGTTCTCTAGCATGGTCAGAGGAGTTTATCAAGACTCATGAATACATGTATTTAGTGGAACTATAACCCAGATGTGGTCCATATTTCTCTGGGTCAAAGGAGTATATCAAGATGACAAATCTGAAGAATAATTTTGTGTTTTGGCCATATTCTTCTATCCCTGTGATCGTTATCTTGACGATGTTATTTGTTTTTGATAGATCGTCGAGTAGGCGATCACTAAGCTTGTCAATGTTTAGAAGAAAAACACGAAATGTAAACTGGTTAGAAATAGCAAATAATGAAAATAAACAAATATGATCAAAGATACATTTTACAGTTATTATGCTGATTATTCGTTATTATGGTCTTTAAAGGCAAGATAAGTGAGACGTTTAAGTTATTTCGCAAAGTTAGACTTTCTTTTTGGAGTATTTTTTTTAATTATTTATTAATTTGTAGATCAATATGACAGCCAATACCAACTGCATACAAGGGTTTAAAATCAAATTTAAATTATCCACGCAAAAACTGAATGGTTCATTAGACAAAAGTGATTCAGTCGTTTGAGGTAAATATTGGAAAAACTGGCATTTCTAGGCGTTAACCCCTTAAGGAGTCTTCATTTATTTTGTTATTCGGACACTTATATAACGATTTAATACAATTGTTTTCGGTTCAGTACTTTAATTTGGATTTGAAAGGTCATTCAGATGGTAAGATAACTATAATTTTCAATATATTTTTATTTTAAGTATTCGTGAAGGTATTTTTTAACTTGTTTACCATTGAAACTGCTTTTAAAACAATATTATATTGCAATACATAAATATTTTATCGTAAATATTTTTTGTTGAATGTTACCCATTGCTATGCAAAGATTCATTTTTCTTCATTTTTCTTTTTAGCTCGACTATTCGAAGAATAGGGGAGCTATCCTACTCGCCCCGGTGTCGGCGTCGGCGTCGGCGTCTCCGTCCGTTAAACAAAATATGCACTTTGGTCCATAACTTGAAAACTACTTATGATATCAACTTGAAACTTGGAATATATATTCACCATCAAATTCTACATCATTACCAACAAGATCCATAACTCTGCTTCCAATATTTTTCTAGATATGCCCCTTTTTCACTTAAATTTTGCGTTACCCATAACTCTGCTGTCAATATATTTCAAGTTATGCCCCTTTTTTCTTATATTTTGTGTTAAGCAAAATATGCATTTTGCCCATAACTTTAAAACTACTTGAGATATTGCCTTGAAACTTGAAATATATTTTCACCATCAAAATTTACATCATAACCAACATGACCCATTACCCTGCTTCCAATATTTTTCAAATTATGCCCCTTTTTCACTTAAATTTTGCGTTAAGGAAAATATGCACTTTGGTCCATAACTTATAAACTTCTTGAGATATCAACTTGAAACTTGGAATATATATTCACCATCAAATTCTACATCATTACCAACAAGACCCATAACTCTATAACTCTGCTACCATTATTTTTAAAGGTTATCCCCCTTTTTCACTTACATTTTGCTTGGCTCATAACTTTGGAACTACTTGAGATATTGCCTTGAAACTTGAAATATATTTTCAACATCACAATCTACATCATAACCAACAAGACCTTTAACTCTGCTTCCAATATTTTTCAAGTTATGCCCCTTTTTCACTTAAATTTTGTTTTAAGCAAAATATGCACTTGGCCAATAACTTTGAAACTACTTGAGATATTACCTTGAAACTTAGAATTTATATTCACCATCATAATTTATGTCATTATCAAAAGACCCATTACTCTGCTACCAATATTTCTCAAGTTATGCCCCTTTTCACTTTTGCAATTCTCTCATAACTTTTAAACAACTAGAGATATAACTTTGAAACTTGAAATATATGTTTGACATCAGTTTCTCAATCATTATCAACAACACTCATAACTCTACCAGAAATATTTCTGAAGTTATGCCCCTTTTGAAGTTTTTGCATTAGCCGAAATATGCGCTTGATCCATACTTTGAAACAACATGAGATATTTACTTCAAACTTAGAATATACATGTATAGTCACTATGATAATCTTCACAATAACCACCAAGACCGAAAACTCTGCTACAATTTTTTAAAATGTATGTTCTTTTTTAAATAGATTTTGTTTTCAAGTTTTTATGCACTTGGCCCATAACTTTGAAACTAATACAGATATCAACTTCAAACTTGAAAAACATTTTCACCATCATAATCTAGATCACTTTCACTTGACCTATTGTATGCTTTTTAAAGTAATGCTTTTTTTTCATTTCAGTTCTTTTTCTGTAACATTACTGAAGTAATTGATATTGAAAAAGTAAATTTCTCCAATCATAAATTTCTAACAAGTTTTTTTTTACTCTTCCAAAAATATTTCATAGTTATTCCCTTTTTTAGTTCAATATTTATGGAACATTATGGAATTATTTCTGTTATTTAAAATTACTTCTCCCATTCACTTGTTAATACTTTTCCTGATTGCACATGAATGTTTGGCCATAGTTGTTATTGTTTTAATCTTCAAATTGCATTTGTTTCAAATGATTCGAATAGTCGAGCGCGCTGTCTCCTCGGACAGCTCTTGTTTAATTTGCTTTGATCGTAATAGTTTTTGCAGTAGGTAAGGACACGATTATACCGAAATCGTTATCTAATAAACTTTGGTGTTCTGTGACCTTAGCATTCTTTAATAAAACAAAACATTAGAGAAATTACATAATAAGATGGTAATGTCAAGGTTGTTGCATTACAAATTTTAACACGGGCGTAACAATAACAAGATTTTAAGGTTTTGTTTGTCCCGTTTATAACTGTATTTTGTTGTTACATGAAGGTTAACTTGCATTCAAATTCTTCTATGACAGTAATAAATGTTGTATTAAAATTTCCGACATTTTTTGCTTTTGCAAAATGTGTTTTCTTCGCAAGCCAGTTTCTCTTTGTCTTGTATGTCATGTAATTTCCATTTTTTTGCACGCAATCCCTGAATCGCTTCAGTGTTGTTGTATATTTTAATTACCTCCCTTGATGGTAATATGCAAATTTCAAATCATGCAGAATATCACCAATTTGTGAGTGACTGTAAATAGGCATACTTGAACTATTGTTTTCAAAGTTATATTAATGAACATGGACTTCAGTCCAAAATCTCAAGGATCTGAGTGGCTGAAATGGCGACTTTCAGCCACTTAGATCCTTGAGATTTGAGACTGATTTCTGGGAGACAGGGATGGTATGTACTCTGTGTCTCTTGCTTGTCGCCGCTGCCGTGTCTGCATGGCCTAGGGGTTATATTTGCATCTTATATACCTGTGCCATTCGTATGCGTCTTCCCGTTGTATTTACTTACTTTGCAATAAGTTTGTTACTCCTTTATTTTTGTAATAGTATTTTTGCAGTTTGCATTCTGCTTCAATTGTTATTATGATGATGTAATGTAATTTTCTGTTTATCCGACCCAATATCAAAAATACATACTGTATTTTATGCTAATAATAATAACTAGCAAGCTTAATTTATACTTATAATTATTTCAACCCTCCAAATAATCAAGTTATAAGTGATAAGCTATAGCTGTCTGTCTTAAATACAAACAACACAATAAGCATGTTCAATAAGGAAGTTTTTATAGATCGGGTGTAGTTTGTATCTGCTCCTATTTCGCTTTCATTAAACCTGCAATACTCGTATTTGTGTGTCTGAATATATATTGCTGATTGTATCGAATCAGTTTACCATGTCTGACAAAACCATTCCGCTTAATTCAGTTATGGTGACAATATTATTAAATCAGCATATTGTTACATCATTAGGCTATTCACCAATGTGTCTGGTTTATTTTATACCCATAGCATAAGCTGACTTTTGGTCTCTTTAATTACAATGAAGAACGTCAAGATTATACATGTCTTAATTAAAACGATGTGTGTACATTTTAATTCTTATTTCCTTTATTCTGGTTTCACTAAGACTTTTTGTAACGTTAATGTATCTTTCTGGCTTTTTTAAGTATTGCAGAATTAATAACTGTGATAATATCCTTTAAGAATCTATCAATTGTACGAGATTCAGATTTTAAAATCTAGTGACGAGGTCTGCCAAGTCGGCTTTTCCGTTCTGAAACATACTCACAGACAGACAGATTTTCTTATACATTGTCACCTATTATCTCTAATTGCTTTTAACGCTTAAGTTATGGTGAATTGATTTCTCATTCATAATAGATGAAACACGTCACAGCAGCTGACTCGTGAGATTTACATTACTAGCTATTTTAATGTGAAGAAATTTTAACGGTTCCATTTGCATTATCAAATGCATAAATGCAATAGGTTTTATTATGCGTGGCTCGTGAGAATTACGTTATTTTGAATGTGAAACGAATTTTTAACTTTCACTTCATGATCAAAATTAATACATATTTACAAACGGATGTTTTATACGGTCTAAGAAAATTAAATTTTTAGCATCACTTAACTTAAGAAAACGACTCCTGTGGTTTAATCGAACCGAGACTCTAAGTAGTTCGCGACATTTAATGCCCAAAGTTATAAAAGTGAGCATGGAAACCAGTCTCAAATCTCAAGCATCTGATTGGCTGAAATTGAGATTTGAGACTGGTTTCCTTGCTCAGCTTTATAACCTTCAGCCCAAAGTTCACCTTTCAGTTTCCGAATCTTTTTTTGCTGTGGTTGTTTATTCCTTTGATTATGACCGAGAGCATTATGGCCATGATTACAACTTTGATAAGTTTTACTTACTGTGAAAAACAGGGTCAAATCAAGGATCAGTGAACAATGTTATAAAACTGAGCATGGAAACCAATCTCAAATCTCAAGCATCTGATTGGCTGAAATGGCGACCGGTCGCCATTTCAGCCAATCAGATAGTTGAGATTTGAGACTGGTTTCCAATCTCAGTTTTATAACCCTCAGCCCTGATGTTAGAGGTGATGCTGGGATCACTTTGAGAGCGCAACTTATAATGTACGCCCCCCTCGAAACAAAACTGAAATGTTATATCTTTTTAATGAAAGAGTGATATGCATACCAGGAATGGCCACATCCAGAAGACACAGTCTCTCCCCACAGCCAACAAGTAGAGAGGAACGAGCCAATGGACGTGTGAGGTCGTTTCCAAAGGAGCACCTAGCTATTTTATTCTAAAAGAGCATTATAGTTTTTAATATTCATATTTCTTTTCTGATGTTGACAGACACTTTGTCAAAATTTAAAAATAAGAACAGTATACAGTTGTCAATTAAAAAAAGAATGTAACTCATTAATCACATTAATATCTTTAATTAATGTTATTTTTTCAGTAAGACCTTCAATAACCACTTGTATACAAAGCATGCAAAGCACAACATGTCAATAACTATCACTTAAGAACTCTTTGTGTTACAGATATCTCTGTAAACGACAAAGCAGCGTGCAAGTGGCAGATTTTCCCAGTTGGTCTCAAAACAATTTCCTGTTTACCTCAACTTAATACTAATTATACGTTGAGTTTGCAATCGCAAACCGAGATGTTACATAGTTCGTACGCTAAAAAAGTGCATGCTTTATAATTAATGATCCATATAATACATATGGTAATGTAGGTTTTGAATATCGTTTCGATATTGCAACAACATGCTATGAGTAATTGAAAAATAAAAGAGTTGCATTTATAGTGTTTTGCACTCATGTAGCGGTAATGTTTAAAGAACAAATTCGGTATCTGTGTTCTCATTTTATTTCGTTTATTCGAGTTTTAACGTTCACCTATTTCATGTAAGGATAGAAACGTAACTTCAAATATCAGTGAAATTGAATAATACTGTTAACGGTGCAATAGTTTAACCCAAATCGATCGGTCCCACGTAAAATAGCAAAACTATGTATTATCATCTATACATGCCATTAGGTTATAATGTATTTTATATGTTGTTTTACAAGAACTTTTTATTGAAGAAACTTTAAGTCTCTTGTCAATAGACCTCAACGTTTTCACTTCCGGGCGATCTGAATATACGTCAACCAAGCCAGCTGTGTACACCTAAAATTAATAATGTTGTGATATGGTGCACGCCACGGGAAAAGGTACATTCGGTCATATTTTTAGGCATTTAAGTTGTAACTTTATTGGGAAAGATCTTGCAGTTATCTATTATTTTCACATAACTTATTGGAAATTTTGTTACACATTTAATAACATAATTTTACGTTTACCGCGAAATGCATAATAAGTAATGTCGTCTGCTCAACTTAATGACGTCATTTCAAGAATTGACGTCAAACGCCCGAATGTACTTTTTCCCGTGACGCGCCCCCATATCAGAAGCTACTGCAATCGTCTTTAACATGATACCAAAGTGGGCTGATTGCAGTGTCTCTTAATCAGATCGAGGATTTCCTCATATGGACATAAGAATTCAAATACACATTCAATTTGCATACCTATGTTAAGACCATAAGCACACTTGTCTGCATTTTGTCAATAGGCAAGTCTGACAACAATATACGTTAACATAAAAAGAAGAGGATTTAAGTAAAAATTACTTTTTCTTATGAAAATAACAATAAATTAAATTGAAACGTTCGTTTGTATAGTATATTATTGTGTTAAGAAAGGAAATGTTTAAATATTGAAAATAAGGATTTTCAGTGGAATCAATTACCAGTTCAATGAACAGTCAATGTTACAATAAATTTTGTAAGAAATAATATGTATTGGGAACTGTATTCCTTTTAAAAGCGCAGATAAGTAAAACTAAATCAAGTGCAATATAGATTACATTGTACGCCAGTACTGCGCCATTAAGGTCAGTTTTACTCACCATAAATCTACATTTAATAGATGATACACTAGGAAAACACACTTTAAATTTTAAAATATGTTCCATGTGTTATCTTAACCCTTTCCTCCATATTTGTTAATATTGTTTCTTTGCGTCAAACTCTATCCCTTTTATCATTTTCTCGCTGATTTGAATCCAGGGGCTCTAGTCTCGGCAAGGTCATTGAGTACCCACACGTTTGCCTGCAATGCTATTCGGTTCTTACGTTTGTGACCGTTCCAAGGCGGTAACCTCAAAGTTTCTTTTTTTTTTCCTTAACTGCTTGTGGTGTCTTATTTGAAATTGATCTTACATTGATTTAGGCGATGCTTGCTATTCTTCTAGTTGTTGGCTGTGTGGGGAGGCTGTGTTTTTTGGGTGTGGCAATTCCTGATATGCTGATATGCATAATTTATTCTTCATCGATCCAAACAAACAATACTTTTGCCTCGATAAAAGTGATATATGATTAAAATGACGGGTCTTTGTTCTTGTGTTTAGAAATCAAGAGATATGTCCTATTGTTTTAGTTTTGTTAATGTAATTTATCTATCCAAAAGAATCAGTACTTATGCGAGTTAAGTGATCTATGATTTAAATATTGGGTCTTTTGTTTTTTGCGTTCCTAAATTTTACGGATTTTGTCATATTGTCTTTCATGAAATTTAATTTTTTTTTCCATAAAATGAGGAATATATCAATTGCTTTAAATTCGTAAAAACAGTTTGATTTACGGGCAAAGCAAAATATCGTGTCCTAATTTTCCAAACTATGAATAGGATAATTGCAATTGTTTACAAATCTTTATTATTGTAAGTTTTAATTTAGACGTTTTTGTTTGAAAGCTGCTTCAAAATGATGTATTTGAAATAATAAAATGTTGTTATTGGCCGCTTAAAAAACCGAAACAATAGTGTTTCTTCGCAAAGCTTTGAACAACCGCTTAAGATATTGTTTTTTTTTGCAGTTTCAACATAATTTCTGCTGCTCAATCAAACATAACCTGCGAAATTTTCATATATACATTGTACGGTGTCTTTTAATGTTCCATCTTCATCTACACATGTATTTATAAAAATAAATTTATAAAAGAAATTTTCCGGAAAATTGTATGGACAGTTGTAAAGCAAAACGTTTTAAACCATGACTGTGCGATTTTAAATTAACACTTTAATGTTTCAGCCGTTTTTTGGAGTCTTCGGATTTCAAAGGAAGCAATTGAAAAAGTCTGATATGGCTTGTGCTTCTAAATGAAAGGAATACTGATTCAGAACAGATGCGATATTACAAAGCACACAGTCTTTGAATTAACCAGTGGTTCGTGGCTTCAGATTTATAAAATGATTAAAAATAAAAGATAGGGTTACAAAAGAAATCATTTTACACCGTCTCGCATCACAGCGATATCTGGAAGGGTAAAATGTAACACAGTCTTTTAATGGTTCGAGGTCTCAGATTTATTTATAAAATAATTAATACTATATAAATATTCTCTTTATTTCCACATTTCTCTGAATATAACAATAAACAATTAACATATATACATGTGCAGATGAAATATAAATATGACATATATGCTATTTGATATGAGTAAGTGAAACATGAGAAATAGATGAAAAGGGAACTTTGAAGACCCTCGAACACGACGAATATGAAAATATTGCAGGCTCGGTTTGATTGAGCCTGTTTATGGGCAGCAATGGAAATGTTTATAACTGCCCACGCCGCCTAGCCCCGGGTTGAACGCAACTCAATATTTACACCAATAAACAGTACAATTTTGATCCATTCCAAACGATGGTATGCATATGGCGGTGAACATGGAACCTTCAATGCGGTATTTTCAGATTAATACCATTCCATGTACAGCGGCGTATGGTCCCCAGATAAAAGAATGGGTTTGTCCTAAACGAGAAAACAATGGGCGGAACTAAACAAAATAGAATTTTGAGAGGGGATCTTAGAATATAAATCCTGCATATCACAGACAACGCTAAAGGCAAAATTTAAAAAGCAGGAAGTATATCCTTGGGGGTGATTGAACAATATCCAAATTTATATTGGCTGGGATATTGAAACCACCCATCTTCAAACTGGCCGAAATATTAAAAACAAAAGTAAATTTAGAAGTACTATTAACTTAGTACATAAATATCGTGCTCGACGACCTTCAAAGGACGTAACTGATAACAGCACTGACTGAATGTACGGGAAGACTTTTTACAGCCGCCACACGGCACAAACAACGCTACTGTGATATTGAAATAGATGAAAAGAGAAGAGTGAGATACAACATGGTAGAACATGGTAGATAGGAGTTAATAACAAAAATATATACAAGCAACTGGACATATATTACAATATGCATGACAGATGACTTTTGTTATACTAACAAAAGGAATGTTTCGACATTTTTTAACATATATAAATCAATATACAGGCCAATCTGTGCTATATACATATACCAATTACAGATAGAAACTACATCTGAATAAATACCATTTTTTCCACTGACAACTTGAACAAATACTAAAACTAGGGAATGAACAAATTTATCTGTGAACAAAGACAACCCGAAGATAGATATAACAATGCCCGGAGGGGCACCTGGGGTCCTCCTCCACCAGAAAAATAGCTGGAATGTCTATGTACCCATAAGGGGTTTGACATTAATGGCAGATAGATAGGATAAATCTTAATAAATCCTATATGTTGTTTTGATTTTTAGTCATTACATTAAAGTTGTTTAAAAAGATTTATATTGTTTATGAGATATTGTATGCAGCGCTTCGCAATTAAAGTTATTCTTGTTGAAGAAACATGATGAATCATTTATAACATTTGCTTTGTAGATGTGATACCCAGAAATAATCTCTCAAACACATTGGCTTTAAATCAAATTTAAGTATCCACAAAAATTAGACCGTTAAGTGAAAATCTATCTAAAGACGTTAAGGCAAATATTGGTAGAACTGGCATTTAAGTATTAGCGTTTGAATGAGACAGTTTTCAATTATTTTGCTCTTATTTGGTTCAAAACTTTAATTGGGATTTTAAAGGTCAATCAAATGGTAAGATAATTATTTGATATTTGAAGATGTTCGTTTCAGTATTTTATTGTTAACATTTTAACTATTTAAACTGCTTTTACAACAGAATTATACTGTTTATTCATTAAAATAGATGAAAAGGGGAACAGAACACTACATATACGAATTAGTGCAGGCTGGTTTGTTTGAGCTTGGGCAGAAATGGGAATGCAGATTACTGCCCGTGTCGCCTAGCACCGGGTTGAGCGCAACTCAACATTAAGAAATGAATCTTTGATTAATGTATCCCGTCACTGGAGAATGTGTCTGTGGGATAAATGTGTCTATCGTATTTTAAATATGAAGTAAATATTTTTTGTTAATTATGACCTTTGATATTAAATTTTAAAAAAATGAAGGCAGTTAACGCAATGTTTTAAGTAGTAGACACTGAATGTATCAGAGTATTTATGACTCGCGATAACCTGGTCCCAAGGTTATAAAACTGAGCATGGAAACCAGTCTCAAATCTCAAGCATCTGATTGGCTGAAATGGCGACTGGTCGCCATTTGAGCCAATCAGATGCTTGAGATTTGAGACTGGTCGCCATTTCAGCCAATCAGATGCTTGAGATTTGGGACTGGTTTCCAATCTCAGCTTTATAACCTCCAGTCCAGATTATGACCCCTTGAAAATTTTCAACCGGTGTCAAATGACTCATTTTCAAATCTAATGAAATACCTGAGATCAGTTTCCTATTTCTGACAAAGTCATTTTGCTTAATCCAGTTATGCTAACAATATTATTAATTCTGCTTATTCTTACTACATTAGCCTATTAACTAAGGTGTCGGATTTATATCATATCCATAAGCTGACTTTTTGGTCTCTTAATTACGATGTAGATTTTGAAGATTATATCGCGATCTTAAGAAAACAACGTTTTTTTTATTTACTCTTATCCAATAATCCAAATTAATCTTGTTCAAAAGCTTGGACTTTTGCTTAAAGTGTTAAGATTTTTTGTATCCTTTGCTGATTTCTGTGTTACACGTTACAGAAGATTGTGACTGGAGACAGTCTAACGTATGCCAAGACTTTTCAATAGCACACTGTTGATGTCCTGTGTAACGCCGCATAGGAGCATCGCCGCATAAACAAAATTTTTACCTGTTTATGCGGCAATTTTTAACGCATAAAATACTTTTATTATGCGGCAAAAGGCACACCTTTTGCCGCATAGAACAATTAAAACACATACTAGTACAAACGTGGTTTAAAGGGGAATGTGTGCCACAAAATAACAATAAAGCACATTTTATTGGCTTGGCCAACGAGCACGTTATTAATATACGTTTTATTAATGAAAAGAATATCTCAATTTTGACTTAATCAAGGGCCATAATTCTGTCGTTACTGGAACAATACAAATAACAAAAGCAGGTAACAGCTTCCTACACCATGAATATAATACAAATCTGGAGACTCAAATATTAGAACTATGAATCTTTATAATAAATGGTTAAATTCATTCTCTTTATGTGGCAAAAAGGCACAGAACTTTGCGCCCCCACATAAGAAATTTCTTCTTTATGCGTTGAGCGTCGCCGCATAAACGCGGTTGCCCTGTTTATGCGTTAAAAATCACAGCATAAACGAAAAAAATATTTATGCGGTGATGCTCCAATGTTACAGTCCTGATATCTTTGTAAATAATATACAAATCTGACTACAACATTAATTTGACAAAAGAGGCTTCGATTTGGAAAAAGTCACAGTTTCTTCTGAAAAGTATATTTAAACTTCTAACATGACAACTTTTATTTGTATAGTATATTATTGTGTAATAAAAAGGAATATATTAAATATTGAAATAAGGTTTATAGGTGGGATCAATTACGTATCCAATTAAAATTAAATATTGCATTGGTATAATAAGAAAATTTTGTTATATGTATTTATGTCAAAAGCGCAGTCGTTAACTAATAAAAGACCAGGTGCAGTGATATAAATATTATAGAATTTGAGGTCAACCTTTACGTATTTAGCAATATCTTCAGATGGTTTTGTTGTGCTAGAGGTCGACTGAACGTGTCATTTATTAAAATGCCATTTAATTTTCTCACATACAATCATCAGCTTCTCTCAGATCAACCGAAAAAAAATTGTGTCAGTTTTAACAAATAATAAGGAAACTTTGAAAGCCGCCTAAAATGGCAAATATCAAAATATTGCAGTCTCGATTTGAATAAAATAGAAATGCGTATTACTGTCCGCGTCGGCCGGCCCAGGTGGAATGCAAATAAAAACATTTACACATACGAGAATATCAAGCTCAACTGCTTTCAAAGATGATAATTGAGAACATTAAACCCTAACCCTACCCAGTGCATGTCATTTTTTTACTCTAGATGACAATAACTCACTCGAAGAAACCTTACAGATTAGGTGATAACTGTGATTATAATTATGATAAAGACACTGTATTCAGTCCCAGGTGGAAATTGAGCGCGGAAAACCTTCAGGATAAGACTGCATGAATAACTGCTAACTCCCAGGGGAAACAAGGACTGAATAATGTCATTGTCATTCATGGGATTGTACTCTTCTTGTAATCAGGCGCCGAATGGTGTTATAAAGTAACCCCCCTCTTTAATACCACCCCGAAATTAAGACCACCTAGATAAGACTACTATTTAGGTGTCCCATTTTGTAGTTTGTTCTTTTATCCACTCCAAAATAAATACCACCAAACTTTTAAGACTACCTTTTTTCTAGTCCCAAATGAGATCTTAAAAGCGGGAATTCAATGTATTAATTAACAGGGTATTACTACAATTCATTAAGGAACCCCTCTTTTAAGACCACCTTTGGGAATGGGCAATGCTTGTCTTGATAGTGGGCAATCTCCACACAGAGTTGTCGTTCCTTGCAGTCTCTTAAAGCGAGTTAAGGAGCGACAACTCTGGATAGAGATTGGATAGTGGGGTGGTCTTAATGATGGCGTAGATTATAGTGCAAACTGTTGAAAGGGACCAAGAATAAGGTCGAGGTTATCGAGGTGATCATATTTTAAAGATTATCTTAATTAGGGCTTTAACTGTTTTTTACTTTTAGCACCATGGGTCAGTAAAAATATTTGATCGTTTTACTACGGCGAACTTCGCTTACGTCTTCGTTGTAAAAGAGTCTGTTTTATTTTTATTATAAAAAATCAGAAATTAATTATTGTATCGTGTAGTAAATTGTTTACTATTTGAGAGGATAATAAACATGAATACCTAGGTTGGCATGATTCTGATCACTTAAGGAAATGTAAATGTAGGAATTATTTGGAAAAAGAAATTATTTAAAAAAAACATCTGACAACAGAAAAACGTAATTAATCTTTATCATTTACAATCGCACATGATATGTACTTCAAATCGAAAGTTAAGTGTTCACACAAAGATTGGACGGTTCAGTAAAGCGCTATTTGCGGCCATAGTAAATCGGAAGACATTTAATGCAAATATTGGTAAAACTGGCATTTGAGTGCTAACGTTTTGTGGAGACAGTTTTCAATCATTTTGATTTTCGAACAGAATTTTATACGAGCGCGTGTGTTTGTTCAATAATTTAATTGGGACTTTAAAGGTCAGAGAAATGGTAAGATAATTACTGTTGTATCATTTAATTTCGCGGGGATCAAATTTCGCGCAAATGACATAATTGGTATTTTTGCGAGTGCTTAAATTCGAGCAGTTGTATTATTTTTTACAATACTAGATATTCAATGGTTAGATTTCGCTGGGGTTAAATTGCGCGCACTTATCCTAGCGCGAAATATGCGAAAATTAAACCACCGCGAAATACAATGATAGCACAGTATATAATTCGATACCCTTAGTTTATCGTTTCGGTGTATTTTTCGTATCATTTTTCGACTTTTAAAACTGCTTTTACAACAATATTATTCCACAAATAAAGAAACTATTAAAAGTGCAATATATTTCTTAATGCGGGTAGAGTCAGTGGAGATAGCTGAGAAATGTGTGAAACCTACTAGTGCAAAAGGGAATAAGTCGTGGAAAATGCTGTGCTCCTGACCATTCCAGTGTAGTAATCCACGTGTTCTTTCTTTCGTTTTGATTTTTTAGATTTTTTATGAAACTGATCGAAATTTCATGCACTGTTTTCCTTCCTTGCTCCTTTTTCCTTAAGCTTTTTTTTCTTTTGGTGGCTATCACTGTTATGCCTATTTTCACTTCTTGACATACAATTGAAATTTGCTTCCGTTGTATAAGAAAACTTCACACTTTATAGTTTATTTCATTATAGATGAGGTTAAGGGACTGTAATAAATGTTCGCTAAATTGTAGTTTTCGATACCTCGCACGTCGTATTAACGCATCTTTTTCATATTCAATTTGAATAACGAAGAAGTTCGGACGGGACTGGCACGTAGTACATCGTAATTTCGTTAAATTGCGCTTCGTACATGTAGCAGGGCGAATGGACTGTAGTTGATTTGCAATAAAGAAGATCCCCGTTTTTAGATTCGATTTTGTTATTAATTACTCTTTTTTGGATCCATAAAGCCCATTTTATTTGAAATGAACATTAAATTCCACTAAAGCCGGTGCCATGCGCGTGAAGGATCGAGCAGTATTAAGGACGTCTCGTTAACGGACTGTACTAGACAGAAAAGCTGATCTAAAATCGTTTGTCTTCTGTAAAGATTACCTTATCTCTCTCAATGAGAGGAAAACAAACAATGCAGACTTTATTGACATGTCTATAGGCCAGCTGATCGGGACATTTATCGTTCTATTAAGTTCTGTCTCTTAACCCTTTACCCCATATATATACCTTTATGGCATGGGCAAACAGTGTAGATCCAGATCAGTCGGCACATCCGTGCCGTCTGATCAGGATATGCACTGTTCGATATTTGATTTATTACATTATTTCTGACCAAAAAGCAACCAGATGTGCCGGCTCATCTGGATCTACACTGGTCGCACATGCGTAAAAATGCGTATTATGCGGTTAAGATGGTAAAAAGTATACATCTAGATTATCACTTTTATTATTATATGTTGTTATTTGAATACGTTTAGTAAATCCCATCAATATCTATATTCTTACTAAGTTTAATGACAATATGATGGCAATTTTGTGTGTTTTAGAATTCTCAATCTCGGATATAGTTTACTAGTCATGTGTTGATAGGAGAGTTTTTGTAATTTCATTCAACTTAGTTTTTGTGTCGTCTTTCCGAAGAAAAGACGATACATAGGGATCGTTTTGTCCATCGGTCCGTCCGTCACGAAAACTAAACGTTGGCGATAACTTTGCCCTTTCTTAATATTTCTTTATGAAACTTTCAAATTATATTGCTTATGAAAACCCGCTCATGATGATGCCAAAGTCTTTAGGTCACGGTCACATTTGATAGAATTCTACCCCTTTTTGCATTTGGAATTCGACATGTTCACCGCCATATGCATACCATCGTTTGGGATTGATCAAAATACTGTTTATTGGTGTAAATATTGAATTGCGCTCAACCCGGGCTAGGCGGCGTGGGCAGTAATATGCATTTCCATTACTGCCCATAAACAGGCTCAATCAAACCGAGTCTGCAATATTTTCATATTTGTCTTATTCGGTGGCTTTCAAAGTTCCCTTTTCATCAATTTCATGAAACTTTCAAATAATGTTGCATATGATAACCTGCTCATCATGATGATGCCAAATTCTTTAGGTCAATGAAACATTTGATGGAGTTGTGCCCCATTTTGAACTTTCATTTTTATTTCACTTTTTTTATATCAAATCGGTCGATTTCGGGCATGTCTTCATCAGGGATATTACTGTATTTAGCTTTTAATGGAGTATTTAAATACTGTTGGTTAAGAGGCTGGTTCGCATTATTTGAGTCTTATTAAAGTAAAATACTTAACGTTTACACACTCACCTTTCTGGCCATATTAAAACAGATAACATTCTAACATGGCTGTTATTAATAGAAATACAAGAGAAAATTTTATCTTGAACAGATAAAAGAGTGGCTTAACCACTTATGCTGAAAATAGGTTAAACTACCATACCCAACAAATTTAACCTGTAAATAAATGAAAGAGAAAGTAAATTTAACATTGAAAAAAACTTTAAATTAAGCCGTCTTTTTATTATATACATGTATTGAAACAAACATCAATAAACCAAAGCAAATTTAGTTTAAATTATCGTACAGGTGGTGTTGTTTTTAATCTGCAAGGTTTTACGATTTTGATTTCGTCAAGGTCTCTGTTCTTTTGGTCATTTAACTATTAAATTCGCCAAAATCTACCACGAGATCAAGTTTTGTAAATCAAGACATCATGTGACTGTCTACTTATCGGTTATAAGTGAATATTGATGAATAAAGACGATCAGTTTGCCGTGTCTGACAAAACCACTTTGCTTAATCCTGTTATGCTAACAATGTTAAAACATTATAAGCCCTTCCACGACGATGTCTGGTTTATTTCATATCCATATCGTTAATTGACATCTGGTCTCTTGAATTTCAATGAAGACAGTGGTCTTAAGTAAAAAATATTTTGTATTTCTTTCTCATTCTCAATAAAAACCACGTAATCTCGCTCGAAGGTAAGCTTAGAGAAACTTGATATAAATATTTAAGAAACGTTATATAAGCAAAAAATGAAATGTGCGGGATGGCCAGATCCAAAAGACAAAGGCTCCCCACACAGCCAAAAAGTAGTGGTGAAGAGAGCATGGTTTATACAATGACCAATTTCACAAAAGATAACTCAACCAATAAATAAAAATGAACTGAGGAGATACCGCTTGAACGTTGAACGGTGAGCGGCAAAACAATTTGCCTTTGGGGGTATAAACCATGTTGTAGGGTGCACCAACCCCACACTTGCCCAACAGCTTCTTATATTGCCAAACAAGTACACGTTTTCTTGGTGAATTAGCTCCGACTCATCCATCAACCCGAAATTGTTACATGCAAAATCACACAAACATATAAAAATATTAGCAGAAAAGCAAGTTATCATGTTGAAATATCCCATCAATCCCCGTTCACAACACACCGCACACCTCCACTACGAAGTCCCCACATAACACAAAACAACAACAATAACAACGAAGGTCACCTTGTTTGCTTCTTGCTTCAGTTAAATATATATTGTTTTATGATGTGACAAAATTGTTTACACTAAAAGATTTTACACTGGGTTTTAAACCAGTTTCGAGTAGGATGCACCAACCTCATTCTTGCCCCATGAGGTTATCATTTGAACAAACATGTTGAAAATGACTGCGAATTAACTTCAACCCATGCACTACTACAATGTTGCATGCAAAATCTCACTTACATAATTAGATATTAGCACCGTCAAGTGAAACGGATACAAGGCACTAGATGACTTAACTAACAACAAGACTCTCCGACGAACGATGTTCAGATACTTTCCCCGATTGTCACATCTGAATAAATGTAATTTTGCAAACTCAAACTAAGTAAAGGACCCATCTGAACCAGGCTTAGAACTTTAATACCTGGTTCTACTAAATGGTTACATGTGGTTTCTTCTGAATAAATGTAATTTTGCAAACTCAAACTAAGTAAAGGACCCATCTGAACCAGACTTAGAACTTTAATACCTGGTTCTACTAAATGGTTACATGTGGTTTCTTCTGAATAAATGTAATTTTGCAAACTCAAACTAAGTAAAGGACCCATCTGAACCAGACTTAGAACTTTAATACCTGGTTCTACTAAATGGTTACATGTGGTTTCTTCTGAATAAATGTAATTTTGCAAACTCAAACTAAGTAAAGGACCCATCTGAACCAGGCTTAGAACTTCAATACCTGGTTCTACTAAATGGTTACATGTGGTTTCTTCAGGGAAAAGAACATGGAGTATAAATTAGAGTAAAAGGTATACTAACGTCCTTTGTCATGATAAAAACGAATGTACCTTGTTTTGCATTATAGCGTTCACATTAAGAAAGACAAATGTAGGACGAAAGTAACTGTTATAATGATAGTGCCTCTAGCTTGGAGCGAACCCGCACATCGCCTAGCCCTGCAATGCCGGCGAATCAACCAACTGTGCTAGCAAAGATTAATCTCTAAGCGTTTCATGAAAAGGAATTACGTTTTTACCTTTAATGTTTTTAGTCACATACATTTACATTCTTAGTTACAAATAGTTATTTTGTTCTAATTTTCATTAAATTTTTTAACAAAAAAGACCGTTGCACAAGATATTTACGTTTAGAAGATTCGCAAATTTACTTTCCATGGTGAAGTAAAATGACAAATTATTTATTAATTTTGCTTTGTAGATCAATATGGCACAAAGTTTATAATTGCACAAATATGGATTTTTAATCAAATTTAACTAACCACAATATTTGGACGGTTCAGTGAAACGCTTTTATGGGCAATAGCGAATCGGAAGACGTTTTAGGCAAATATTGGTAAAACTGGCATTTAAGTGTTAACGCTTGGAGATAGTTTTCGGTTATTTTTGCTCTTTGAACACACACACACACACTGAAGATCGTCGTTTGTCTTCGGTTTAATACTTAAATTGGGACTATAAAGGCCATTCAGATGGTAAGATAATTATATTTTTTATATTTTAAGATTCAAATATTATTTAAATTTATTTTACAAGGATATTATACTATGAATAAGAATATTATTTATTTTTGCTGAATTAGTAAACAATCGTAAACACTTGCATTTCTTTTTTTTCTTAGTTCGCGTTACGCAGATAAGATATATGTACAATGTACGAAAGATATTTTTGAATATTGCTTTCTTATACATTCATCAGTTATTATCATTACTTATTTATTTTCTTTTTTAAAATCCCGGCTTTTATAAAACAATGCGGAAAGAACAAACAATTATCTTTTGTTTTATAATTACTGCTGGGTGATGTTGTTACGTATTTTAGCAATGAAACATCTTGTTTAACGCATAGCGCGAGAGATTATGCAGCATATAGTGAATCTCGTGAACAGATTCTTTCAGACCAAAAAGGTTCCCACATTTTGCGATCTTAGATCTCAAGGGATTGCCTTATATTTCTTAATAAGAGAGATACAAACAATGAACACGCTAGGTAGGTAGACCAGTTAACCGAACGTTTTATCCTTCTTTGTAATATTGTCCGTCAGAGAAATCACTTCTTAGTGAGAAATAAGAGAATATCAATGCCTTTTGTATACATGTCTTACGTTCCTTTGAGAGTTTTAGGTAATTAAATTCAAACTCTTTATCTAAAAATCAACAATATTTATGCAAATATTTAAATCAATCAATACGTAAAGTGATTCGATTTTATGTTCACTAGATTTAGGCTGGCTCATAGAATATAATTTTAATATTGGTTACTTGTGCTTTGTTTGACCAAACATTCCATTTTTTCGAATTTTCTTTAAAAAGTGTCAAACATGGAAGCTTCGTAGTTATCCAGCGGCAAATCAACGTTAATACGACGTTTGAATTTGCTCCGATTTCAACGTTGAATTGTGGTTGCAAAATGTTTATTTAATGTATTTACACTGATTTCAATAGAAAACTTATGACCAATCACAATTTTGTTTTTGTTTTAAAGATAACAACAACTTTAAGATGAAATTATTGTACAGTCGGACCAGGCGTATTCATTAATTGGATTCTGCTTTATTTTCATTGGAACTGACCGCCCAGATCAGTTAATCATACCTAGAGTAACTATATGTTTAATCCAGTTATCCAAACAAAGATATGAAATCAGCTTTATATACTTACATCATAAGCCTATTTTTCAATGTGTCGGGTTTATTTTTTATCCGTATTAAATATTCATTGACTTTTCACCCGGTCGACTTTTGGCCTCTTTAATTTCAACCTATATCAGCCTTAAGTAAAACAACATTTTGTTGGTGTTTTTTTTCTATCCAATATATCCAGGTTATCGTGTTTATGTGTAGACTCTATATTTAAGTAATTATTTTGCAACTTTTAACTAAAAACTAAAACTTGACGATTTTTTTGTTTTTGTTTAGCGACGGCCCGTAATTTTTTTCGTAAATTCCTTTTGGTGTTGTTATTTCAGTGTTTTTATACATTATTTACATAAAATTCGTTATTTATGTTAATTCCAACATATTGGAGCCCTTTTTCTCATGTGGTGGTTAAATCATCGCCTTCTTGACCTGTTGCCTGGTGGTGCATATTAATCGGACAATTCATGCAAAAATACAGAAATTTTTATACTTGCAATAGCATTATTTTCGCCTATTTTTCTGTTTCTAAGACCATATGTGGCAAAGCAAAGAATGGTATTAATATAAACATCAATTCAGAACTCGTACATCACCATCATTTCATACCATCGCTCCTTTTTTCGGCGTAGCTGTCTAAGCTCACTTTTGACCTAATTTATTAACCAATGAAGTGTTGTAAATTATACTGGTATTATATTATTATGCAGCGGGAAAATTAAATAAACTATTTCGATTGGTAGCTATTTCCACCAG
This sequence comes from Corbicula japonica, assembly GCA_038501625.1. Taxonomy (NCBI): domain Eukaryota; kingdom Metazoa; phylum Mollusca; class Bivalvia; order Venerida; family Cyrenidae; genus Corbicula; species Corbicula japonica. The sequence goes on from JAZAYU010000140.1 coordinate 1,154,368, forward strand.
AGAGGTATCTAGCAGGGTGAAGAGGTATCTATTGGGATTTTTAAACAATTAGTTTACACTGTTTGAAACGATTATTGCTGTGACGTTTAGATCTTTGCTATATTCTTGTGTTGAAAGATGTTGAAATGAGGCACACTACAGTACTCGTCATTGGCTAGGATTATTTGTCAACAACAATACAGTCACTCTTGTATATCAACCTATACAAAATGAAAGTGAAAGTAAGTGGCATGATATGGCTTAAAGAAAACGACGTTACACTTTCACTGTAAAGCTTAAAATTTAAGTAATAAAATCTGCGAGCTTGAATTATTGTAATATTTGTGAGATTTTAGTTAATGGAAATTTATCCCAGCTCTTTCAGTAATTAAAATGTTTACCCGTCTCTTAAATCGGGCAGCTGTATATAATATGCTACGCGATATACATAAACAATGAGTTCGCTATTTAAGTCGTGAAGTCTTCACTAAATATATTTTATTCTTTCAGCAATTGATATATCATCTGATACATTATGTTTTAAGAATAAACACAACCAAGGCCTTTTACAATACGTTTCTTATAATATATAAAACTCATTCTTTATCGCGACTGAGGATTTTACAATGTGCTTACTTGTCTTAAATCTGGCAACTACGTGTAATATGTTACGCGAAAAAACTTGGAGTCCGCTATTAAATCAATTGCCGTCAAGTTAGATCTAAGAACATGTTAGCTCAAAGGTTTTCAGTAGATGAATTTTATTAGATTGTAATTAAAGCATACAGCTTTCACAGAATAGAAAGTTGTGGTATGTTCTATAATTTGTTCATGTTCCTAGGAATTTCTCTTCAAGTTTTGAAGAAAACACTTATAACTCGTTATTGTTGTTTATTGCTCACAATAAGTCTTAAGATCTTTACTGAATTTCTTTATTATCTTGGTAATTAATACATCCTCTACTAATTTGTTTTTTATATTTAAGGTATTAATATAGCAAATACCTTTAAAATCCGTTTTTCATAATTATTAGATTCACATTTATAAACAAAGTTAAAATCTGTTTATCTGTTCCTTTATTTGTGTGGGATGTAATTTTACATTCAAATCCAAGTAAATTTAATAAAAAGTCATTGTGAAGGACTCACAATGAAATTATTTAATTTACACGTAAATCAAGATGAAGTGAATAATACCAGCTACAAACTGCATCGTTTCATATACAATCTACGCCGTTTATCTTTTTTAAAGATATTTCTTGTTTTAATTGCGCTCTAAGAAATTTAGATATAGGAGTTGATACTTGTTTACATTTCCGATCTTTTCAGTCAAATCTAGTATTCATGGTCTTTCTCTACTATCAAAGTTCTCATTTCGAGCTTTTTGACTGTGTTTTTGTTGTTCACTAGTATTACCCATAACGTTTCACACAGCTCTAATTCCTGCACCCAACACCCCCACCCCACACACGAAAGAAAAACCCAAAACAAGTATAAACACTGTCTTTGAGCTTCAACCGGTTATTTAGAGCTTCATATATAAGGATTCCTTCAAATATAGGGTTTCTTTGCTAAAATCCTAATCGTCATGTTCGTTTAATGAAATCTTTGTTATTAGAATATTTCTATCATAAAAATATACTAAATCCAAATTTAGTCTAAACCATTAAATAACATACTTAACTATCATGCATTTTACATTATATTCTATAATATGCATTCCCAATCATGCCGATGAACAGGCTCAATCAAACCGAGCCTGTAGTATTTTCATATTTGTCGTGTTCGGTGGCTTTCAAAGTTCCCTTTTCATCTATTTCCACTGTTGCATATTGTGCACAAACGAACTTAAAATACGTCTCCTATCTGCATAAATATGCCGAGACTTGTCAGTAACACTCGCAGTGATCTGATCCCTCTGAAAATAATGAACGATACGTTTTACAAATCTGACAAAAACATACCACAACTAACAATGATCTTGTCTTTGGCAAAAACAAGATGTTTCTCCTGATTAATAAAAATAATTTAACAGAAACGTTTATTTGTACAGTATTGTTGTTGAAAAAAAGAAATAGTTTAAATATCGAAGCAAGGTTTTTGAATGGAATCATTCAAAAGGTCATATGGTAAATAGTTCAGAATAATTTTTGTAATGTAATTATTTAAAAAGCACAGTCACGAAGTTACAGATATCAAATGCAATAAATTAATAAAGATGATTCTACACTTCGAGTACTTCATTGCAAAGGTCGATCTAGCAGGTGCAATTAGCGTTGTGTGTGCCGTGTGGTGTGCATAAACCTTTTCCCCGTACATATATATGCATTTCCATTACCTCTTATGAACAAGCCCTGCAATATTTTTATATCTGTCGTTTTCAGTGGCTTAAAAAGTTCCTTTTCCATCTATTTATTTCCTAACACAGCATCATCAATTTTTTTAGATAACGTGTGTCAGTTCGCTTAGTATACCAAGGCAACGCAATTAATCTATTTATTTGAGTAACATTTAGTGTCTATTTTAATTATTCGAAAAATTGCTTTCTTTCCAAATATTTCAGTTTTTGTTAAACTGATGATCACGTTCGTCAGGCATTTCACACAACGAGCTTTTAAGACATGCTAGAAGAGTTACATTTTATCAAGTGTATGCCACTTTTTTCTCGAGATGGCAATAACTCACTCCAAGAATCTTAAAGATTAGGTGATAACTGTGATTAGAATTTGAATAAACCCGACTGTATATAATCTCTGAGGGGAAATTTAGCACCAAAACCTTCCGGATAAGGCTTAATTTGAATAACTGCTAACTCCCTGGAGTAACACAGATCTGAATATGGTCATCTTTATTAATGGAATTCTTCTTTTTTGTAATCAAGCATTGGATGTGATATATTTGTTGGTTATTTATGTTTTAGTACCGAGTATTTAGTTTGGTATTAATATATAATTCCTGAAAATCTTTACCGTCCACTTTTCATTCTCGGTGTATTTATAAACTTGCTTGAGACTTCATTGTAAAAATGCTCTTTTTATTTTTATGAAAAGTTAATTCCCAAAATAAATATGTCTACAAAACTATAAAACAATATAAAATTATAAAAACAACATAAGTTTTAATTCATCTTTAAAAAAAATATATAATAAATACTTAAATAGATTATGTTTATTCGATCTTTTAGATAAAGCTAATAAGGTGTCATTATGATGGAATCACAAGAAGGATAGATGGCCATTGCCCAAGGTTATAAAACTGAGCATGGAAACCAGTCTCAAATCTCAAGCATCTGATTGGCTGAAATGGCGACTGGCCGCCATTTCAGCCAATCAGATGCTTGAGATTTGAGACTGGTTTCTAATCTCAGTTATATAACCTTGGCACCTGGTAAGCTTTCGTGTCACTGATATGCTTGAACATAATTCAGAAACCGGATAATTGAAAATGAAACAGAATCGTTGAGCGTTAGGCATGAAAAGATATTGCTCGGAAAATGCGATCACAAATTCCAGAAATAAATAAATCAGCTGACCTTTGATCGTGCGGAAGGAACATTACTTCTAATAAATATAATAAAGGAGACCAGTCTACAATCTCAATGATCTGATGGGCTGAAAATGCGACAGGTCGCCATTTCAGCCAATCTGATGCTTGAGATTTTAGACTGGCCTCCAATCTAAGTTTTATGATCTTTGGCCCAGTAATAAATAACGAGGAACATTCCTTGTAATTAATTGTTGACCACCACCAATTGAGTGAACGAAATTTGGAGATAACGATCCCTCGTGACAGTAATGATTTAATGTTGTAAAAGGTGTAATCTATTTATCCGAACTCATAGTATTTTTGCCGCAGAAAAATTGCTCGCTGATGCTTTGTACCGATGGGATATGCTTTTGTACAACTTCATTGTATTTGTTTTTATTAATCTTTCCAATTAAACGATAAGTATAGCGCAAATACATAAAAACTTTCATAAGGGAAGTCAGTTTTAACACTGAATAATATTTTTAACATGGTGTAAAATTTACAACCTTTAATATAAAGAGTGTAGTGTCATAAGTTTATCATGCGGTTTATTTTCCCCCGAAACGTATACTGGATTCGGACTTAGTGAAGAGTTGTCAAAAGAATTGTCATGCCGAACACCATTTTGGAAAAAATCAACGAAGCTTTGATACCTATCACAAGAGTTTGACTAGATGAACTTTTAAAGCCACTGAACACGACAAATTAGATAAATAATGCATGCTCGGTTTGATTGAGCCCATTAATGGATACATGGAAATGCAAATCACTGCCCACGCCGCCTAGAAATGTATTTTGAAAATGTGTATCTCTTATGGATACGCAGTTGTTAGTCTGCTCGCGGTTACGTGACTGGACATTGATGGTTTGATTCCCACTCCAAGCTTGTATCATTTTTTATTTACAATTATGGTACTTTTTGTATTTACGGCCGTAAAAGACATATCCCATTCAAATAAGAAAGCCTTGTCAAAGAAGTCAGGTTGGTTGAAACTGACCCCTGTCTTAGAACTGAACAAATGTGTACATGTAACATAAAGCCTGTTGGATATGCATTGTTGTTTTATATTAAATTTTATAAAGATCAATTTCAAAACTTGGAAACTTTTTTCTTTATTTTATGATATGGTAAATGTTGCTGGAATTTTATTCTAAGAATTTAAAATCAGAAAATATTTTTGTATAGCATGAATTGGAAAGTCTTTTAAATTGTTCTTTTTATCAGAAATTGAGCTACTCAGTACCGAATTCAGCCATAATTTTAAACAATTAGAATATATTTAAATAGATAACTATAAATCATTATAGTACAGCATGGTTATAGTAAAACGGCGCCCCATATAAAGCATTTGCAAAGAAATACATGTTCAGCTTAGAATTCCTGATAATATACTTCAGAAAACAACGCCGCGTATAACATTGGAAAACGAGAATGTCACTACAATGAAACATTTCTCCACTGTGTTTGTTTTGTAAACAAGGCATATGTTAAGAGATTAAAGGAGCTTGTTTTGTATGGTTACTCTTAAAGAAAAAAATGGACTTGACAGCGCTCGATGCAAATCAAATCAAGTTTTCCCAAGAGGGAAAAAATCTCGCGAAACATTTTTCTGGAATATTCTAATGAAACGTTTAGTTAGGGAATACTGAAACTTGAATGACAGTTTGTTAGATGACTTGTCTGTCTTGTATATTCGTTTAGGCTATAAAACATATGGTATGTACATGTTCGTCGTCTTCAATTTATTAGAATAATAAAAAAAAGAAATTTGTAGTATCTACTATTTTATGAATCTCAATTTCAGAATTTGGGTTGTGGTGTTCCAAATGTAGATAAAATAAGTGAATCATGTCTGTCTAAATTGTGTTATAAAAAATGAAATAAAACAACAACAAAAAAAAAAACAACTAGTTCTTTGACCCTGATCTTCGATCTCCAAATTGCCATGGTGTTCATAGAATATCCATGATTATTACATGAACTATAAATAGACGCAACACGATTGGTCACACCCCCAAAATAACCGAGTCAATAAATCTAGATATTGACCCGCTTTCGCTGATATTGACCTGTCTATAAATAGAATGCGAAAGTTTCCATCTTTTATATTATTTATAGTTCATATAACTATTTATAGTTCATGTAATAAAACAGTTATTTACTTATTAGCTGGGAAATATGCTGTTGATATTGACCGCAAAAATCGTTATTGACCTCGGCTATCGCCTCGGTCAATAACGATTTTTTAGGTCAATATCACAGCATATTTCCCAGCTAATAAGTAAATAATTGTATAATATCATAATAGCTTCTCTTTATACCAAGTTTTGGATTTCCAACAATAAAAGCTTTGTATAATTGTCTAAATATACATAAACAAGAAATATCTTTAAAAAAGATAAACGGCGTTGATGGAAAAGATTTTATATATAAGAAAGAAAGAAATAAAGAGCGTGCAAAAATTTCGTCTGGTGATAAAACGTCGATTAAAGAAGAATGTCTAACATTAACTGTACATTTATTCAGTTTCAATAAAATACCTCTTGTAGAGTTAGTACTAATGACGAATAAATGTTATTAAAATACAATAAATGAAAATAATAACAACTTGTTACAAGAGCGAAATCTACCAACTTTTAGGTAAACTAACTTAAAAAAGTGTCCCTCCCGATTATTGAACCCGGGGCATCCGCTTGAGAGGCGAGTGTGATAACCACTACACCAAGGCGATTTGAATGTCTGGAATTGAAATTAACAATCGGTATCAAAGGAACTAGAATGGAACCAGTAAGAACCAAAAATATCTGCACTTCTCTGTCGTTTTACACTGTGTATTGTACTCGAGTGTTTACCTGACACCCATGAATATTCCATATAAAATCGTTTTTAAGCCATCAATTGACTTAACTGGTTATTTATACCGTAAATATCTTTTTCTCCAATACAATTATCGCTTTTAAAAACGAAAATGCCCGAACATGTAAGTGCCATGTAAATACTAACACACAATATAAAAATCGTTACGGTAAGCATTAACGAGACCCACTAATAACCAATCAAAATAATCTATTTGATTTTCCCGCTGCATAATAAGTTTTATTAACAATATTTCATTGGTCGAAAAACAAGGTCAAAAGTGAGCTTAGACAGCTAACGCCGAAAAAAAGAAAAAAAATCTTCAGTAGCATTAAACATTATAGAGCAACACATAAACACGACGATATGCATTAGGTATTCCTAACAAACATTAACTAACAAACGTTATTGGTTTACATAATGCTTAGATTATTGAGTATACAGTAATCCAATCGTTTTATAGTGTGTGCCAGATTAACTGGTCGGTTTAAAAAAAGTATCGGGTTACTTTCGTATTTACCCATTGATAAATGACATCGCATAAAAATATATAAACGCCACTAATTCAGTTTAACGAAATTTTCATTTTACCAACAAAAAATCATGGAGTCGCTCCCTGCGACATAAATAAATTTTACGTACGGCAAGACATTTTAGGGCACACTATACTACCATCATAAAGGAAATTTTCGACGTCATTGGAAATCTATCAATTGTTATTATTCGGTCATTGAACGAAGCACACAGAAATTGTCTAAGGCTAGTATATTTGATTCAATAAGGGCCGAAATATGCTATTAAGATAAACTGAATATAAAAAATCTTCTTATTCAGTTGGGGAAGGAGGGGGGGGGGGTTCATTTTAAAAATAACAATTTTGGACCAGTCGCCATTTCAGCCAATCAGATGCTTGAGATTTTAGACCGGTTTCAAATCTCATAGTAAACCGAACAGACTTTTATAACTGTAAGTTTCTGATCGATTGCTTGAGATATTTCTTGGACATTTTATGCAATTTCAAATTAGTTTTCACATTGACTTTGATTAAATAAGTCAATTTATATGCTTTTCATCCAAACCAAATGAGTTATCAAAATTTAAATAATAGGTTTTTCATCCACGAGACAAAATTTTATGTTCAATATAAATCTCGTCTATATTTCGTGATTGTATAAATTAGTGTTAAATTAATAGATGGATTATAATATGACTACGGTTTGGATTTATTGGAGTCAAACAACCGTTGTAAAAGGTGACTTCCGTACATCAAATGTTTCATATTTGTTTGTTTGGACTGAACTAAGAGATTCTAGAATTTCCAATAATATCGTAATTGAGCTGTCTCTTTTATATCAAATTAGTTATCATACAATATTAAAACGCGAAATGAGACAAAAAGATGAAATAGCTGATAACGGCATGTGCTGATTTATTTTTTGTTTCGCATTAGACTTTAAGAGTATTAAACTGATTTTGTTTTAAGTCTAATGCCGATCGCTGATATGATTAAATAGAATACATCCGCGCGCTTTGTAACTGGCACGAGAGGTATCCGATCGCTTGGGAATCCCGTCAGCTTTCTTTCTGGCACAGAGGAAGCTTTCCGCTGTGAAAAAAAAATTCAAGCGGACACCTTTGTCGCACCAACCCTGGAGACGTGGCGGTTTGGAATTATCAATCACGACTTGTGTCTTACCATATTTAAAATAAAACAAAATATGGTGCATTCTTTGTATTTGATTGCCTATGAGTATACAAGGAAAGAGTAATTGCATAGGATAAACACATACAATATGTAAATAAATGTGTCCACGTACATCCGTGATCTGGCATTTAGACTTAATTTTAATCGAAGACCGCTCATCACTGTGGCTTTGAGCCCTGTCGTATTTCCGTGAACAAACATCGATAATACGGTTTCGTCTTTATGTCCGATTTTTACCCAGCTGTCCCACTCGGTTAGCTCCCGTGTTCGGGTCTTCCCCAACCAGATAAGTCTATATGTCCCCATGTTATTATGAACTCGTAGCATATAGAACAGGGTCTAAACCGGTTCATCAAACTGACAATAACGACATTTTCAATACATACAACGACAATATAACAATAAATCTCAGCGTAACCTACAGTAATGTCAATTTATGAGGATAAGGAAACATTAAACCATGCAATTACTGTTACAATCGAATTTAAATAACTTTATTCATCTATTTTCGAAAATCCTAAATCAATTATCAGCAATACCCATACATCGTGTTGTATACCTTTAACATCTTTCGATTGAGCAATTTATCAAATCGTTTTAAAACTGTCTGGGTAATATAAGTCGGTAATATAAGTCGATGTCAAATTTTAAATTGGATTTTATCGTCATCATATTTTAAAATCTGTTCAAATGACATCAATTTAATATTATGTCATTCTAAATAGAAAATAATGGCCTTAATAGCATAGCAAACTAAATGTTAATAAGTCTTCAAACAGACAGGGAATCGTCTCTCTGGAGATAGTGGCATTTATTTGCTAATTGACAATAATTGACGTTTTCATAATAAAAAACAGCGGAAATAATTGTTTGGATTATAATAAGGTCTGTATAAAAAGCAACCGAGTTTGTTAGCATCCGAACGTTTCCTGGATAAGGTGATTTTGTGAATGAGTATTTGGAATTTAGATCTTATATTATATAATGAATTATATTCGTGTGTTCTTTGGCATTAAAATCAAATAAATTTAATTTATAGTAACTTGATACATTTTGTAGGACCAAAACCAAATCGAAAATTTAAACTATTCTCTATAACATTATATTATGTAGATACTTATTTCCAAATAGGTAGTTTCAACAGTGTTTTACGTTTGTAATCAGTCTTAATACGTCAGTGATCAGGTTTTTTGTTTGTTTCTTGTAAAAATACTGTGGCAATTTGTTGTAAAACGTGAACCGAATAAAAGATGAGTTGCTGTTCTGGTCAGAAAAAGGTATGATTGTTGTTGTTTTTCTTAAACTTTAAACGATTAAATATTGTCAGAAAAGTTTTACTTTTTATTTGATTGCGAATGAGAACAATACTTGTATACAGTAGAGGGTATTTGAAGATTTTAGACACACAAAAAGGGTACGAAAAATGAAACCAATACAATTGTTTGAATTTGTTTCGGCTTTCAAGAAAATATAAATAGACACATGATAGTTTTGCTATAAACGATTTCATATTCTGTTAATTCTATTTATTAAAATGTGTGTGAGAGGAAATGTTCTTGGAATGAAAAAAAATTCTTATGAAGTTTAAGAACGCTATTTTTCAGAGATAATATTTATAAAGACGGTGTACTTTCTTGAGTATTTAAGCAACTAAATTTTTCAGATATAAATGAATCATTATATCTTGAAGGGGATAATTTTCGCTCATGTTGTGCCATAAAAAGTGAACAAAACAAAAAGATTCAAAAGCGAAATTAGAACACATTAAAACTTGTCTTTCGAACATAATACAAAATTGCAAATTTATGCTTGCGTAAAAATGTCATTTCGGTTTGTGTGCTAAAATAGTAAAAACAATACCACGATTAAATTTTTCACTTAAATGTATTTCACCAACGTTGTCGGTAACGCGTTATTTTACTGATAACAATACTGACTATATTTACGGGGGGACTTTTTACGGCCGCCACGCTGCACCAATAGCGCTACTGTGAATTTCAAATGATATTGCCTCCTTGGAGCGAAAAAACACCAAACACGATTTGAGAGAGATTGTTCCCTGATAATGCAAAGTCCTGATTGCTCCCTATCACCGGTCGCAGCTTAATTCAGTTTTTAAGCAAACTGAAATGAGAGTTATGGTTTCACGAGTTCACAAATACTAACAACACTAAATAAAAGTGATGGGGCACTTGTCGGTGCCGACAAACAGCAAGAACTGATGATTTCTAATATGAATCGAACTTATGAATTAGAAATGTACATCTCTTGAACCCCCACAGCAAACACGGATTAGGCAAATGAATCGTACTGGTTTGATTCCGTCCGTCAAAATACTAGTTAAAAATAGTTTGCCAGTCGTGCATTTTATTTTACAGGCAACCGGTAAACGAAGGAAAGAATCTGATGCTAGAAGTATGGAGAAAGGTATGTGTTTATTTAATTAACCCTTTCGTCCATTTTTACGCATGTGCGACCGTGCCGTCTGATCAGGATCTGCACTGGTCGCATTTTGGTCAAAGATAACCTAATGAATCAAAAAGCGAATAGTTTAGATCCTGATCAGACGGCACGGATGTGCCGGCTGATCTGGATCTAAACTGTTCGACCTCGCAAAAAAGGTGTATTTATGGAGGAAAGGGTTAAATTAACCATCAGCTGGTACAGGTTCTGTCTTGCTGTCTAGGAATACTTCTACAAAGACCTTTAATCCGTTAAACATTTCGATTTCTTTTCAGACCTTGTGTTCTTCCCAAACGAATATCTCTCTGAGCCGCATTAGAGGTCATGTCGGAAAGACTACAGTTGGTGTCCCATTTGTTACATACTATTCAAGAATTTAGTTAATATTCGATGATTATAGAAATTACATACTATTCAAGAATTTAGTTAATTTATACAAAAGATAGCCGCGCCATTAAAAATTTGCCTTTGATTATAATTTTGCTTTTTCCATAGTTTTTGCTATTTTTAGAAAGAACTCAAATTAAAATTTCATTTGCTGCCAAAAATTATATAATTTGATTACTAACATTATTTTTATTGTATATTCAATCCCGCGAAATAAACAAAACCAATGCCGTCGGCTGCACTTTCTTTATGACGTCATTTCAGGAAATAAATGTTTTCTCATTGCGCGGCTCAGATAAGTTTTTTTCAGCAATATTAAGATTTCTAATCTTATCATCTATCAAAACCTATTCTAATGATGAGTTTAATAGCAAGTTTGTCTATTAGCACTAATTTGTTAAAGCTTTTTACTTTTTCATTAATGAAACCTAAGAACAACACGTGACTATAGGACTTTATGGTTGAAAGGATTTTAACCTCCTTACCATTAAACATATCAATCTCCTTCGCAGAGTTGTCGTTCCTTACACTCACTTTACATCTCTGCGAAAGGCTCAATGTCAAGATTTTTGACCAAATTAAGAATGTTCGTTGTATACAGTCGTAATTATAAAATTGAAAGCTTGAGGTAAAACAATTGACTGAATTCTTCAATATCTTTCATTAAAACCGGAGAAAACCAAGCTATTGTGAATATAAATGTTGAACTATTTCTTTGAAGTAAAAGTAATTGAAAGTAGTCCCAGCCTATAACAGAGGTGAATGTAATGAGCCGATAGTGTAAGAGAGTGTAAACATATTTCTGTATACTACCGGATCATTATCCAAACCTGCATGGTACTGTTAAGTTTTGAAACATGAATATTGAGCTGGGGTTTGTTAAAATGTAATGTTTTGAAATTTTGAAATATAACATGTGTGAAATTATTTTTTTATATAGAGCGATTTTATATATATACCTTTGACTCAGTTTGTATACCCATAAAAACGTAGGCAAGGTTCGCGTGTAAAGTTTATCATGTTAGGGTTATGTTATACACAAAAAATAATGTTAGAAAGAAAAGTAGCTTACACATCAATTTATGAACATAAAGGAAATTATAAGTTTCTTTAGTAATATAAATTCAAGAAGCTTAAAATCTATTTTTTCTACAAATGATAACCTAAGGTTTTACATAAAAAATCTTCAAAACTCTATTTCCCAGCGTGCACTCATATCGTATATTATATTTGTGACACAGTACGTTTTTAGAAAATAATTATTTGCAAAATTCTCAAAGGGGTTGGGGCGAACATATTCCCTTTCAGCAGCCTACAGTGATCTCTAGTTCCACAAATATATGTAAGTTACAAGTTACAAAGTATCAAATAGTTCAGTCATAGACAAACATTATTAATAATAGCAAGTAAACATGCTAAAATTATATCATAACCCTTTCCTCCATAGAAACACCTTAATTGCGAGGGCGAACAGGATCTAAACTGTTCGCTTTTTGATTCGTTTGGTTATTTCTGACCAAAATGCGACCAGTGCAGATCCTGATCAGACGGCACGGATGTACCGGCTGATCTGGATCTACACTGGTCGCACATGCGTAAAAATGCGTATATATGGAGGAAAGGGTTAAATCAAAGTGTGCGGATACTATTTTATTCTGGGTAACCATATCTAGTGGAATTGATAAAATTAGTGAAACTTCTAAAATATCTTTTGAGACAGTTCGTAGGTGGAAAATAATTACAGTTTTCCCAAGGTAGGTGTCAAACTGGTGCAACTATTGGCTAGATATGGTACACTGCCTTGTACACATTGACACCACAGCAATGGCGTTTATTAAAATTTACAACGGTACCTACCTTATTTTTGTCATGATTTCTCTGTGCTCAAATGGTATATGAGGTAATCATTCTTGCTGAATGATGCACAAATGATTTCCACTAACCCTCCTCTCTCCATTTTGTTGGAAGATGCTCACATAGACTCCAAATTTCAAGTCAAACTAGGACAATGTTCGGAGAAAGATTTTGAAGCGAGAAGTGGAATGTATTTTGAATTTTTCTTTCTCGCCGTACATACAGTCAGTGCTGTTATAAGTAAAATAACCCGTTACCGATGTCGTGCAGTAATAAATTACGTATATTAGGGCTATCCGATCAACCTTTGGGGGTTTTCCCGGTTAGTTTTACTTGAAATTTGAGTATGTGAGCTTTTTTCAACAAAAAGGAGCGATGAGTTCTGGAAAAAAATCATTTGTTTATCATTAAGTCAGGAACATTACCTCATACACAATTAAAACACTGAGAAATAGAGACAAAATTAAGGTACGTACTGCTATTAATGGTTATTTTCCGGCGTTGCTGTAGCGTCGACTCCTTATCGCAAAACGGCGACTCAAACACAATCACAACATCGAGATAAGGGTCAAAGAAACTATAGAAAACAGGTCAAATAAACACTATTATGACTGATTGTTTTCATGCTGTTTGCAAATCACTACATTTTCTCAGCAACTTTTCTAATTTGTCACCATATATACATTTGTCAAAAGTGAAAAAAGTGCATAAGACATGAAATGTAGATGCTTCTTCCCATCTGTACTTGTTCCTTGTTTGACTATATAAAGAGGCTGTGTATCATTAGTCGTGAAATGCATATTTCAATTAAAAATGGGTAAGGTAAAGGGGCAGGTACTCACTGATCTTACCGAGACCAGAGCTCATTAAGTCAAATCAGCAAGAACACGATGACAGGGATAAAAGAAACAAATCGAGCTTCTAGGTTAATATACAAGATTTTCCCATAAGCCTACATAAACTCTTAAATCCCTTTCACCGTCGTGCAACCAAAGAGATAAGCATAATGATCAACTGCAGCCGGATGGGTTAATCACCAGGCCTGCAGACCGCCGTAGAATATCATGTTGATAACCTTTGTTCTAATTTACAGATGGTTTAATGTGTATGAGGTAAAATTTAACGTATTGATCATCCGCCTACAGTTATGGCCCTTGATATTGTAAAGAATTACAATTTCGGTTTCAAGTACCGTTTAAATTTTAAGACTTTAAACGGCCGTTTCATTTTGATAAAATCAAAGGCGATAACTCAATTCATGTTATCTCTCACTGCAACCAGATGAAAATGATGCTGATGGCAATATTAATTTGGTGGTCTAACTAAACTAGTACTGTTACCGGAAGTCTAACGTTTTTACCCCTACAGTTCTTGGCATTGATATTTAATGAATTCAACTGGAGTTTAAAATACCTGATAATTTGAGTTTTTCTCTTACTGCAACCAGATGAAGACGATGCTGTTGACAAGGCCGAGCGAAACTTTGATTCAGGCAAGGTGGTTTAGTGTTGTGTAGTGACTTTATGTTGTTCTTGCACGAATATTTGAGTTGGTTAATAAACTGAATCAGGCAGTGTGGTTTAGTGTTGTGTAGTGACTTTATGTTGCTCTTGCACGAATATTTGAGTTGGTTAATAAACTGATTCAGGCAAGGTGATTTAATGTTGTTTAGTGACTTTATGTTGTTCTTGCACGAATTTGAGTTGGTCAATAAACTTTTATTCAGACAAGGTGGTTAAGTGTTGTATAATGGCATTATGTTGTTCTTGCACGGATATTTGAGTTGGTTAATAATTAGTTTGTTTTGAAAAAGTTATTTTGATTAAGTGCGTTGTTAGTATTTGCATAGGATTAAGTGATGTTTTCTTTAAATTATTATACCCCCTCCTTCGAAGAAGAGGGGTATATTGCTTTGCATATTGTGGTCGGTCGGTCCGTCCGTCCGTAACAAATCTTGTCCGATCAATAACTAGACAACGATTTGACACACGGTATTCAGATGTTGTAGGAAGGTTAGTCATCACAAGCAGATGAACCCTATAGATTTTGAGGTTAGGAGGTCAAAGGTTAAGGTCACAGTGACATTCAATAAAATAACAATAGATTACTTTCCAATTTGCGTTTTGGGGGCATATGTGTTTTCTAAACATCTCTTGTTTTTCATTTGTCTCTATAAAGGCTTTCCTTTATTTCTTTATTTCTTCACTGCGTTTTTTGTACCATGTCATATCACTTGTATGGGGACATAGGCAGTTTATCTCTTGTAATTCTATATCTGTTAGATCCAATGCAATCTATACATGTGAATGTACTTTCTTTCTGTATATTGTTATTCTTATTATTATTATTATTATTATTATTATTATTATTATTATTATTATTATTATCTACACCCCTCTGGAGGAAATACATACTATAAATTTATCGTTATTGTTTCTTAATATCTTTTTAATAACTTTTCCTATCTGAAATAAAGTTCGGTACTATAAAATGTCATTTATATCGATCTGTAACTTCAAACGTATTTCATTTCCTATTAATATGTTGCATAAACATAAGCAATGCGAACTGTTGAGGACCAGAAATGCAGCTGTTAGATTCATGACTTACTAGCCTTAACATAGAGTTTGACAAGAAACTGTTTTAATCACGAAACGCTTTACAATGGCTGATTCGTACTTGTTACAGAAATTCGTGAGTTGTTTCGGCTGTTCGACACGAACAACGATCGGTCAATATCAACCCAGGAGCTCGGCAAGGCGATGAGATTCCTCGGGATGAGCCCAACACAACAAGAAGTGGCCGATGCAATGAAAGCACTCGACATCAACGGTATGCTCACAATCCAGTTTCTCAAAATAATGCTGTTTTGTTCAGTTGTAAGTCCTCCTTGAACTTAGTTTTACCTTTTTGGCTGCTTTGGGAGCCACTGCTCGCTGTAGCCATTCCTGATATGCATATTTTTCTTTTTGCAATAGTTTGTTCGATGACATTGGCCAGTTTGGAATTGCAGTACTGTCGCAGTGAAATTTCTTTAATAACTGCCGCATGTATTGTTTGAAGACAATCGTTACAGTTTCAAAAAGCCAAAGTTCTTTTTTCCATTACTTAGTATATTGTTTTGTCACAATCCTAGGTATTTTAATCATTTTTCTGTCACAGTTTTGTATCATGTAAACATGTATTAAGTTACAATAGATCTTTAACAAGAAGTAACAGAGAGTACTTAACTGAAAATAAACCATTACGAGGAATGGGAACACTGTATCGTCTGCACTTCCAGGAGCGATATTTTCCTTTGTCATTTCCGCTTTAAAAACGGAAACAATCTTGATAGTTTTTATATTTTGTCTCGGAAAGACACGAAAATAACCTTGTAAGATTATAACCGGAAACATATTATTCACCTACTAAATTGTTTGTTTCATTCCAATACATTAGCAAATATTTTCTCTTTTCTTATGACTGAAAACCTTTCTAGAAAGAAAACAAATGTATTTAGCAACAATTAAGGCAAGTAGTGTTTTTATTTATAGTAATGCCAAAACAATAAATTTACTCTCCAATAAAGTAATGATGTTGGAGATAAATTCGTTTGCGCCGATTGTTCTCAGATAATTGATTCATTCCAGCCGGAAAACACACTGTGTTAACAGCAATGGGTCGTAAATGAATTAAGTCGCTTAGTTTCCAAGTCAGTTAGCAACGTTTGACAAATTACGAATTGGTTCGTAATGACAGGCAGATCGCTCCCGTACAAAACTTCTACCAAAATGGAAACAACGGTGAAGCATGTTGAAACAATTACGATACTTCAGGAATCTAAATCGGAGCACCCAATTGAATTATTCAGATCCAATTTGTTGTTTTCAGGGAAAACAATATTCATAGCAAAGCAATAGAATTTGGCATTCCGAATCCCATCATTAACACGTTTGGTAATCAGGTGATAGAAATATTCTCTAAGCGGCGGTGACAATGTGAACGAATTTTGTTCGTTATTTATCAAACTTTGAATTTCACAAAACAAATTTTAAATGATACATCATATGCCCTAAGAATTTTTTTTTGACCACAGATGCAAACTGTTCAACTTTACTACATTATATTTGATGTTTATGGTTTTTAATTGTTTAAAACAAAAATAATGTACCATTTGATTTACCTTCAAGCGCAAGTGTGTCTCTTGGCGTCATTTATTGAACAGCTACGGCGACAACCGAAAACGCCTAATAACATTTATCCGAGAAGTTTTCAACACCACAACATTATATCAGGAGCAACACCACCCCCAAAACATGCAGTGTAATATAAGCCAGTCGTAACATTTTCATGCGTTTGTTTAATAATATTATAAAAACATAGATAATGATTTTAGTAAACACAGTTATTTTAAAGCAAAAAAGTTTGTACACCTTTTGAACGTATTACATTTATTTATAATTTGGATATGTTTAGAAATTACATCTGGTCACGTGGTTATTCACTTGCCAAAATCAACGCTCGGCATTTTCTCGCGGAATTATAGTCAATGTATGTTCTTAACTTCTTACCAACATATTCCCCATACGTGCATGATTTAATCTCGCGCTAATTTTGTTTCTCAGCGAGTCACGAGAAAAAATAATCCTGTGGGCATATGGTTCTTTGACATGTGTCCTTGTCATGAAACGACACTAACTCCCCGCAACGGTTTCTTGTTCCGTTAACTGTTGCTACAGCCAACTATTTGAAAAAAAATCATTTTTGTTCTACAATAATTTATAAAGTTTTAATAAGAACGTGTCATCAGAGTTTTTAACGCCATTAAATACGATTACCGGTATGTCATAAAAACACAATATTTATGAATAAAAATGAAGGCGATGAACAGTGTTACTTTTTATACCAATAAAGTGTATTGAAAAAAAATGATTGTAAATTGATGGTTTTTATTTCAGTGCCATGTTTTGTGAATAAACAACTGATCTTGGATTGTTAGGTCTTTTTTGGTGTCTCTTCGTAACGATTACACTAATTTTCATTTAATTTCTAATATTTAGCCAATATGCATTTCGATGAAATAGGTACCGTGATGCAAGCTGCACAAGTGCCCAAAGTTATAAAACTGAGCATGGAAACCAGTCTCAAATCTCAAGCATCTGATTGGCTGAAATGGCGACCAGTCGCCATTTCAGCCAATCAGATGCTTGAGATTTGAGACTGGTTTCCAAACTCAGTTTTTTTACCCTGGGACCAGGCCTTTTTGCAATTACAACTCGCCTTATATTTTTCTATTTTTAGGAAACGGCAGAATAGAGTTTCAAGAGTTTTTCAGTTTTATGCAAGCAGAAATGGCCAAAGTTGGTAAGATATTACCTCTATACATCTATCAGGCAAAAAATAAGGAGCGTGTAACGTAAGGCGTGTAACTATGTCTATACAAGAACACTCTTGAAAAGATACGACAGTGCTGATCATCTTAATTTTACAAGTTGCTTAATAGATGTTCAGAAATACATGTACTTTCATAAGATCGCATAATCGAGCGTTGTTCGGTTTATAGATTACACATTTTGTTAATTTTTCAAGGGATTTGCCGACCCAAACGTAGTAGTGTGAAGATCGCTCATATTTGAGCTTATCGAGCCTTTATCCGCATGTTTCCTGCAGGTCCTTGTAATAAATTATTCAGGGAAATGCAAACAGAAAGCAATTTCACTTCAACTAAAATAAACAATTGCATGGAGAAAACAAAGCAATTTGTTAAATTAAACATTCTGTTAAACAGTTGTATCTGATTTTCATCACGCAACTTTCTAATTAAGCAACTAAATTGTCTCCTGATACGGAAATAAAGGGTTTGTTTTATAAAAAAGTATTTTATTTTCATTAAAGAATAAAAACGTCATGATGGTGGTACATGGATAATGTAATAGATCTAGTAGATCTAGTATACACATATAATATTTGCAACATTTCCAGTGAGATAATGAAAAAAACGACACTCAAGTCACCTTATGTTTGTAGAGAACATTATTAGCACATTCAAGTCACAAATGACATAGTTGGTTTGATTTAGCCTGTATATGATCGTTTAAATCCACACCGTCAAGAACATATGGTGACAGAAAGGCCTATTCCTAATTCTGACAAAGTTTGGTACATACTAAACGGTATGCTTTTACGTGAAACAGTTGTGGCTTTCATAGTTCATTTTTCATCTATTTAATTATCACTGTAGCGTTGTTTGTGCCGTGTGTCGGCAGTTAAACGTCGCCCCATACATTCAATCATTATTGTTATCAAATAAGTCATTAGAAGGCCGTTGAGCAAGATATTTATAATACATAATATCTGGGTTAAAACGAGGCACGCCACGGGAAAAGGTACCTTTGGGCAGTTGACGTCAATCATTGAAACGACGTCATAATGTTGAGCAGACGACATTAATTATTATGCCATTCGCGGTAAAAATATCATTTTATTGTCAAAATGTGTAACAAAATCACTGTTTTGTTATGAGAAAATAATAGAAATTTGAAAGTTCTTTCTAAATATAGTAACAACAAAAATAACACAAAAAATGACCGAAGGTACCTTTTCCCGTGGCGTGCCTCATTTAACATACCTAATACTAAGGCCTAGATAATATCTTGATTTGTCGTGTTCACTGGCTTTCATTGTTCCTTTTTCATCTATGCATTAAAATGGCATTGTTGTTACAGATGACGCGGAGTTTACGCACAAGGAGGAGGTGATAAGGTCTGCCTTCAGAACGTTTGACAAAGATGGTAATGGCTTCATCGATGAAAAAGAATTAAGGTCTGCATTTTAAGTAATACAATTTCGAGATTAGTAAGGCGGCATGCTCAATCAAACAGAGCCTGAAATATTTTCATATTTGTCGTGTTGGGTGGCTTTCAAAGTTCCCTTTTCATCTGTTTAAATAAATTAGCAATCAACGGTTTTAGAAATCATCCAAATTATCGAGCTATATGAAGTATGAATACGCAAATGTAGACAACCGCCTTCGTCGATAAAATTGTGGATTTGTTTACTTGTGCTGTTTGTTATGCTGATGTCCTCTCAAGCTATATGACAAATTATTTCCTGTTTAAAGTTGCCCACCTTTCAACAATAGACTTTGTGGCGCCAATTAAGAATAGCTCCCCTGAATTGTTTCGCTGAAATAATAGAGATGTAGCTTAACCGTTTTAAACTGCAATTTGTTTTAAAAGAAAATGCTAATACTAGTTATTTCATTAAGTTAAAATTTTATTTTTTTGTAAATTCTGGAAACACGCGATATATATACCGAACAAAATGAAAACATACCCGTTTTCATTTTGGCTCAGTATAGATTGATATCTGACATACTAAATCTAGCCTTTTACATTAACATTTTCCGGTTCTGTTAACAGTGACAATCCTATTTTATAGTTTTGTGAAGAGATAGAAACGTTAAATAATAACATGTTCCCCAAACTAATTGTAATCTATCAGAATCCTTTTAACCACATGAACTAAACAAATTACGCAGCATTTTATTTTCTCATATTACACAATAATACTTAATGTTTCAAATCTTATCTGCATTTTCTGCTCAGATAACACACTTAGTGTATTGTTTTCCTTTTTCTCTAAATTATGCAAAATTTAAGCCAATTAACTAAATTAACAAGTCAGCTGGAGGCAAAGTCATTAATTCCAGTTAGTATAATGTTGGAGACTTATGCTAATTATCTCTCTTTTTAATCTTTAATAGTTTTTTTCAGGCTCTTGCTCAGGGTAACCCCATTTATTTTGCAAAATTTGTGTTATATAATTCAGCAGAATACATTAATATATTACTTTTCACACATGTAATACAAATATATGAACAGGAAACTAAAATTCGAGTTTTAAACGAAAAACGACGTTTCATTGAAACTTTTCAAGGTCATTTACAAAATTTGTAATTTTTACTAACTTTATCGTCAATAATTCAAAACCAAAGATAACTGTTTTATAATATGAATACAACAAAAAATTCTCATTATCTCCATAACCCTAGAACCTGACCGTTCAAAAAGGCGGAAACTACTCGCCGGGTTCTCATTTTCGTTATTTTTTTGTGGTTTCTTTTTTAAAAATTGATCATTTCATAAGCAGTGCTCTCTTTCTCTCTCTGCTTTTTGGCTGTGATTGGAGGCTGTGTCTTTAGGATACGGCCATTCCTGATATGCATATTTTACTTTTCTTTAAAAGTTAAAAAATTTCCATGGTTACAGGGTAGCTATGAAGAAGCTGGGAGAATGTCTCAGTGACAAGGAACTGGAGGACATGATGAGACAAGCAGATGTTGACGGGGATGGTAAAATAAACTACGAAGGTAATTCCGGCTGTTTCCGTTGCGTGTACTAGGCCTTCGTTGAATTACAGTCTGTCTGATGTATCAAATAGCACAATTAGGTGTATGAATGATAATGATAATTGTATGTCCGAAGTGAGTTGAGTATTTTATGCTTTAATGAAGCATTTATTATACGCTTTACATTTATAATTTCAATATAACGCCCAAATTGTAAAAATAGATATTTCCCAATAATGGAGATTATTGGTTGAATGTGTGAAAGGAGGGACGGATCTAGAGCGGTTTCAGTTGCGTTTCTCGAACCTTCATTTTTGGGGAAGCAATATTTAAATTCTCATTTAAGTTCTGGCCAGAAAGTAGGAAATTATCATGAAAGTGTTGTAAGACTGTCCCATTTCTGGAGATCTTGCAGCCGTCCCTAAATAGTACAATAAAAGCTCAAAGACTTTCTCAGATCAAATTAAAATTGTAAACATATCTTTAAGGTTTATGAAATCGGTGCGTTTTATCAACGTTCGTACGAACGTTTTTTTTGCGTACGATTATCGTACGACATTCGTACACCAGCGATCGTACGATACTAACAGATTTTCGTACGAACGATATTAAAGAGCACCCATTAACTTCGAGTACATGAAGCTTAAAGATGAACTAAACATATGCGGTTTCGAAATTTTAGAAATTAATGCCATGTATTATACATTATCGAGCCGATGTTCTTGGAATGACCTGATAATTGTTGTGTTTTGGAAGCGGTTTAGAATCTACATGAGTCATATACGATACTTTTACCCATGAAAAACATTTGTTGCAACATTTTGTTATTCTGTTTCAGAATTCGTAAAGATTTGGTGTGAGGCAACATAGTACTATAAAAGATACCAAAACCAGTCACTTTATGCATTTCCAATTAGCCAGTGCCTGCAAGTGTACATTTCGAGGTGGCCAGTGGTGATATATTGACAAAAAGCAGGATCCGCTGGTTCAACTAATAAACAATTATATTTGGATTAAGAGTAGAGCTCCTTAAACAGAACGGGATGATTTTCGGTGCTTGTGTCGCCATTTTTAAAGTAAAAACGCAATACCTAGGGATCACTTTGTCTTTCTGGCAAGGCGCTAGAAATGTGGTTAAAGAGACTTTGTGTCAGAGTGATGCTTTATTGACAGTAATTTTCAATTTTTGCGATACTTGTTTCAAGTTGTTTGTCAGTAATTCAAATTCATTGGGAAGAAACATTCATCGGTCTGTCTGTTCGTTACAATATTTATTGTAGGCTTTAACTTTAGTCGTTTTTAAACATTATTTTCAGAATATAACTCTTACGAGTTTGAGAACATGGCTGAAGGTTATAAAGCTGAGATTGGAAACCAGTCTCAAATCTCAAGCATCTGATTGGCTGAAATGGCGACTGGTCGCCATTTCAGCCAATCAGATGCTTGAGATTTAAGACTGGTTTCAATGCTCAGTTTTATATCCTTGGGCACAGGATCGTGATGAAGATATAAGCTTTAGATCAAACTCATATTTAACAAAATTAATCTCCTTATTGTACTGTTTTTTTTTTAAACTTAACTTTGCTTTTGTCATTATTTAAATAAAATTTTCATTATAATGGTTACTTTTTTAAAGGCAGCAGGGTCGAGATGTAGCTAATTGTTATAGGATGATGTAGCTAACTTTGATACGTCAATGTTTTTTCCGGACTTTGTTAAATTTTGAATTTATTGCTATTCAGGAAAAATAACGGTATAGTACGGGATGGGGTGACATGTGTGTTTTCCGAACATATTTAAAATATGAAAGCGTTTATCAGACATATTCATTGACTCGTATCATTATTTTGTAGAAACATAACCAATGTTTAGCTAGTTAATTGGCAGATTTTCTGATCTGACCGAGCAGGACAATCAAAAATGTGTGTGAATACACACCAGCTATATATATTTGTAACTCTTTACACCATGGATACAGCTTTTATTGCATGTGCGACGAGTAAAGATCCAGAAAAGCGTGCACATCAATAATCTAAATCAATATTTATCACTTGTTGATTAATTAATTTGGTAAATTGTGACCAGCAAACAGTATACTGGTCAGATACTGAACAGATAGACTGACTCCCGTTTCTATGTTCTGTTATAAATTCTAGTGTCACTAATGCAACAATCATCAATACCTACAAGAAAAGCAACTCCTGCAGGTACCTTATTGATATGCATGTTACTTCCCTTATCTCCCATAACGTAGATGGTAAAATATATCATCAGTACCTACAAGAAAAGCAACTCCTGCAGGTACCTTATTGATATGCATGTTACTTCCCTTATCTCATAGAACGTAGATGGTAAAGCATAGCATCAGTACTTACAAGAAAAGCAATTCCTGCAGGCACCTTATTGATATGCATGTTACTTCCCTTATCTCATAGAACGTAGATGGTTTAACATATCATCAATACCTACAAGAAAAGCAACTCCTGCAGGTACCTTGTTGATATGCATGTTACTTCCCGTATCTCATAGAACGTAGATGTTTTAACATATCATCAATACCTACAAGAAAAGCAACTCCTGCAGGCACCTTATTGATATGCATGTTACTTCCCTTATCTCATAGAACGAAGATAGTTTAACATATCATCAATACCTACAAGAAAAGCAACTCCTGCAGGTACCTTATTGATATATGCATGTTATTTCCCTTATCTCATAGAACGTAGATGGTTGAACATATCATCAATACCTACAACAAAGGAACTCCTACAGGAACCTCATTGATATGCATTTAACTTCCCTTATCTCCCAGAACGTAGATGGATAAGCATATCGGAAAAAAGAAAATGAAAAGAAATAAAAAACTTATAAGTATTTCAGTGTTTTTTTTATAAACCATCTAGCTGGTGCCAGGCTACTGATCAGACTACGCAGCTGGAACTAATTTGGTCGTCCAAGAGAATTAAGCCATATCCATGGAACAGCTGAAACTAATTTGGTCATCCATGGTAAATAAGCCATATCCATGGAACAGCTGGAACTAATTAAGCCATATCCATGGAACAACTGGAACTGATTTGGTCGTCCATGGGCATTCGGCCATATCCATGGAACAGCTGGAACTAATTTGGTCGTCCATGGGAATTAAGCCATATCCATGGAACAGCTTGAACTAATTAAGCCATTTCCATGGAACAACTGGAACTGATTGGGTCGTCCATGGGAATTCGGCCATATCCATGGAACAGCTGGAACTTATTTGGTCATCCATGGGAATTAAGACATATCCATAGAACAGCTGGAACTGAATCGGTCGTCCATGGGAAATTATAAGTATCATGCATGAGTGTGAGGTGAAGATGGAAAAATCTGTCACCGAGGGTTAACTGTTTTGCGGGAACGAGGCTCTGCCGAGTTCCCGCCAAAACAGTTCACCCGAGGTGACAGATTTTTCTATCTTTACCGAATGTCTCATGCAAGATACTTTTTCTTGCATACCTTTTATTATCTATAACATTTCTATGTATGTATACAAACTTTTTTATTTTCCTTTCGCTGAAATATTGACATTAACGCTAACCTTTTTTATAAATGACGTCAATAAATTGAATATATGACGTCACTCACGTGACTCATTCTACACGGGGGGGTGTAGGATCGAAATTTCCTACACGGGTGAAATCACCGGATGACCTGATCTGGTATGCAAGAAAAGCCATATCCATGGAGCAGCTGGAACTGATTTGGTCGTCCATGGGAAATAAGCCATATCCATGGAACAGCTGGAACTAATTTGGTCGTCCATGGGAAATAAGCCATATCCATGGAGCAGCTGGAACTGATTTGGTCGTCTTTTGGAATTAAGCCATATCCATGGAACAGCTGGAACTAATTTGGTCGTCCATGGGAAATAAGTGATATCCATGGAGTAAAGTGTTAAGATATTTTAACTATTTGTTAAGAGCAGATCTTACAATGATTGACAAAAATATATATTACATTTTTGGAAATAAGCGAAGGGGTGTGGAATAGAGTTTTCCACAAGCTGTATAGTTTGACATATTTTGACTTTTTACTATGTATATATGTACTTTGTGATGATATGTGGGACTCTTTGTTTAGCATGCTCAGTAAAGACTAGCATATTAAAGTCTTGTAAGTTTATCGATTCGCTTTTTATTTAAATTCGTTAAGAAAATCAATAAAAGTAGTGCTGTTCCATGGTGGCTATACAGCGTCACTTTTAGAATGTCATGCACAGACAAAATCACTCGCTTGAGGTAGGTTTTTTGCTTATTCCTAGTAATTTCTTGACCAAAGTAACCGTTCCAAGGCGGTAACCCTCGGGTTCTCACTTTCGTTAATTGTTTGTGGCGTCCATTTTGAAACTGATTAATGTAAAACCATACTCTATTTTCCTCTCTACCTTTTGGCTGTGTGGGGAGGCTGTGTCTGCTGGATGTGGCCATTCCTGATATGCATATTTCACCTTTTTGATCGATTTTGATCAGATAAAGAGCACAATACCCCTGTTAAAAACATTTTCATTTTTGACATTTAACCTCCATTATCAATCAGCTGCCGTTTTCTTAAACATTCAAAGACATATTTTGTTTGAAAGTGTGAATTTGTCCAAACAATCGGTCCCAACATTTCTGAGAAATAAGCAAAACCCTAGGACATTTTAAAAATGACTTAGTACAGCAACCATGTATTCGGTATCACAAATATAGACAGAACTTGTTTGATACTTTTTATGGTGTTTGTAGAAAAGTGAAATATGCATATCAGGGATGGCAACATCCATCAGACACAGCCTCCCCTCACAGCCATTAAGTAGAGAGAAGAGAGTATGTTATTTAAAAATCAGTTTCAATATGGACGCCACAAACAATTAACGAAAGTGAGAAGCTGAGGGGCTTATTACAGAGCTTATTTGCTAATGCAGTCACAGCTTCTCGTTCAATCTGAAAGACTCTGCGGAACCTTGGATCAAATCTCAAAAGAAAGCCGGTGGAATGATACAACTTTTGTTTGGTCTGAAGAATTACAAATATCCTTCAGACACACCAGGTCTAATACTCAATTGATTTACGCCATGGATACGTCTTGTATCACATGCGAGACCTGTTTAGATCTAGATCAGCTGGCAGATTTTAGACTGTTTTGTTTACATCTTGATCATATATAATTTTTGAAATCTAAAAGCTACTAGTGTGGATCGCGATCTACACTGGCCGCCAATGTGATGAAAGTCTTGTCCATTGATAACAGTGTTAATTAAAGATAAATATCTGCGCCTTTTATAAAAACAATATTTGTATTTTTGTGAGTGGTTAGGTTTTTTTATTCCAGAAAAAATGTATGTACTTTATGTACTATGTTAAAAGTCATTCTAAAATTACTTTTGTTTTAATATTTCGGCTAGTTTAAAGATTGTTAGTTTCAATATTCCAGCCAATAAAGATTGTTGTTTAATCACCGCAATATGATATACTTTATGCTTTTTAATTTTTGCTTTTGGCGTTGCCTATGATATGCAGGATTTATATTCTCAGATCCCCTGTCAACATTATATTCTGTTTAGTTCCGCCCATTGTTTTCTCGTTTGGTGCAAACCCATTTTTTTTATCTGGGGACCATACGCCGCTGAACATGGAATGGTATTAATCTGAAAATACCGCATTGCAGGTTCCATGTACATCGCCATATGCATACCATCGTTTGTGATGCATCGAACTTGTACTGATTATTGGTGTAAATATTCAGTGGCGCTCAACCCGGGGCTACACGGCGTGGGCTGTAATCTGCATTTCCATTACTTCCCATGTACAGGTTTAATCAAACCGAAAATGCAATATTTTCATATTTGTTGTGTTTGATGGCTTTCATAGTTTCCTTTTCATCTATTTCCTCAGACAGCGATGATGTAACCGCACACACTACTTATTACAAATTGAGCCAAAACAAGACCAAGTACCTAATTTGCATTGGTTGCATGAAATGCTCAAAACGCTAAGATTTATCGTTAATTCCAGTTCTTGCACAATTACTAATATATCCGTACTCTTCACATTTTTCGTGCAGCGATTAATGGATATGTAATTAGGTACTGAGGTAGGTCTTTGAAACCACAGGCAAATTTTTATTTGAGTCTTAAAATATCGGGTGGCGTTTTAAAGAAGCTTAAATCAAACAATTTTCAAGGGTTCTCTTTTTATCTTATGATTTTCCTCTCGTACTGTATACGTTGCTTCCTCATAATTTATAAGAAACAACCTCACCAGCCTATCTAGGCGGCGTGGGTGGTAATATGCATCCATTAGTGGCTCAATCAAACCGAGCTTGCAGTATTTTCAAAATAGTCTTGTTCGATGGCTTTCAAAGTTCCGTTTTGATCTACTTTTTGACGAAAAAAAAAAACATTTGCAAGAAACAAAAATAATTATATCGCTTGTTTGGTTTTTACAGATGGTTCTTATGATAATTATAATTTATTGACTTGTCAAGACCTGAATGATTCGCTCTTTTTTTACTGGATATTATTTATTTTAGATTTTGTACCGCTATTGATACAAGACATAGGCATCCCTATGGGTACTTATTGTGCACCCCTTATGTACGTGTTTTTATACAGCTACGAAAGAGACTTTATGTTATATCTTTCTATCGAACATCATGATTACATTATTACAGCCTTGAAGTTCCTTTTAACGGTTTCACTAGTTAGCTTCATTTAAATACCATCTCGAGGACGGACGACTGACTGAAAGGCTTTCATCAATCAGATTAAGTATATACAATGCATTCTCGTGATATCTTAAAATGAATGTCATTCATGCAAAGGTGGAATATTAAAGAACATCTGCCATGTGACATCTACAAAGTACCATTATACAAACTTAAGTTAAAATTGAGGACAAGCCATACCTTCTATGACAACGGGATGCTATCTAACACTGTATGTAGCAATTTTCGAATACATGCTCTGACGGTATTCGAACCTGAACAAATGCAAAATCTAATATAGTTTCTCTTGCTTGATCAAATGGATGAAATAAAGAATGATATCCATCCG
This sequence comes from Corbicula japonica, assembly GCA_038501625.1. Taxonomy (NCBI): domain Eukaryota; kingdom Metazoa; phylum Mollusca; class Bivalvia; order Venerida; family Cyrenidae; genus Corbicula; species Corbicula japonica. Next base: position 1,182,550 of record JAZAYU010000140.1, read on the forward strand.
TTCGTCCGTCTGTTTATTGTAATGCCCTCTCTGTTGTCCCAGATGTTTTCTTCGGTCGTGGTTAACATCCCAGTGTTAATAAGCTCCATTCTGTCTTCAATGTTATATATGAAATAAAAAGCTAAATCACTTAAACCGCCGTACGTTCAACAAAATTCAAACGAGGTGTTCTTTGGCCGTTTCTGGCTACCCGATTATAAAACTGAGAATGAAAACCAGTCTCAAATCTCAAGGTCTGATTGGCTGAAATGGCGACCATTTCAGTTTATCAGATGCTTGAGATTTGAGACTGGTTTTCATTCTCAGTTATAAAATCTTCAGCCCTTTTTTTGCAAATGGAGGGCGAACGATGCTTCCTTTGTAAGTATTTTTTGAAGGTGGTGGTAGCACAAGTGGTATTTAACGGACGATGGCACAACTAACAAAGAACTAAAAGGTTATGTGTTTAAGTCGGCGGGAAAATCGTTCAAAAGTATCTGACACTGAATTTTGCTAATGTCAAGATCGGACCAAATTAATTATGTAACGTTATGATAATAACGGGGTTTGAAAGGCACCGAAACGTCAGACTGCACCATGTTATACATCACTTATTTACAATGTGGTCGTCAATCTACATAACCTTTGCAACATTAAGCACCTCAAAAATACATTTTCGTCATAATGAATGAGTGCAATCGAGTCTTACCTCGAAAATTTTGATCGGTTCAATCTCTCATTAAATGATTGTAACAAGCATTCTGACCTGGACGAATTTTTGTGAGGCGTGACTAAATGAGCATCAAATGAGAAGTACAAAACATAAGCACTGCATGGTAGTCACTTTCACGAACTGTGAGACTGTACAAGGTAACACTTTATGCAAGTTTTCATCGTCTACACAGGGCATCATCCTTTTGCTGGACAGTCCTAACAGTGCATCGCTAGCACAGGAATTATTTTACTATTAACATTTATTTGGTGTTTTGGAAAGTTAAAAATACAAAAAATGCTACAAATAGATACCACTGTTGCGTCCTTCTGCACTGTATAAAGAAGTTACGCTTTTCCAGTTAGACTTTGCCTGTTAAGTTCTTGTTTGTTTTTCATAGGTGATAAGTAGAAAGTTTAACATTTATTTCGTGAACTTCTGTTAAAAGGCTCTTTCACGTATTTATCATATTTCAGATTTATGTAAGATAAACGTGTTTTTAAACTGAATAAGTCGGACAAAACGTGATGTAAGGTTAAGTGTCTGTGACGAAATATCAATGTCATTTAACAGATGGCATTATTCATTTTAAGCAAGGGCGTAGACCGTATTTGGTTTTTGCACATAGCTAGAAAAAGAATGATCGTAAAGAGTTGTTTATAAACCGTTCCAGGGTGATAGCTCTATTTCAGTAATTGACAGCCAACAAACTCGTCCCTAATCTCGAATCAGTTTCGTGATTTTGCGACTGTGAGTGCGTGCATGCTTGTGTGCGAATGTGCGTGCATGCGTGCATGTTCATGGGTTCGTATGGTTGTGTTCTTTTTGTTTATTTTAAGACAAAATAGAATAAAGGAGTGCCATTTACGAAAAAGGCTCGGCTAATCATTGCATATTCACGTGCAATGTCCCATTTATCGTAATGCATACTGGTTAAACCACGCAATTTGTGCAGTGTGGCGGCCACAAAAAGTCTCCCCGTACATATAGTGAGTACTGTTATCAGTAAAATAATCCGTTACCGATGTCATGCAGTGATTATAAAGTTTATATCCGGGCTATCAGATCAACCTTTTTGGAGGTTGTCCCGGCTAGCTCAGGTGGCTGCGATGTCGGAATTGCATAGCTAGGCGCTGTCGCCGTGACGGTGCGGGTTCGCTCCCCAGTAGAGGCAATATCATTTCAGATCGTTGGAAAAACTCTCAAAGCTCAGCATTTTGTTATGATGAAAAATGTCCGATCGAATAGTGTTAGAAATTTGAATATAAAAAAATTATCACTTTTATGGTTATGTACTCATTTATTCCAAAATAATCATCATTCAATTTAGATGATACACGTACGTTAACAATTATTTTGTCTCTGCTACGCACCAGCATAGGGACAAAAATAAAAGACTGTAACTAAAGCATTTCATTTAACAATAAACGGGCACGATGCTTCGACTCTTCGTAATTTCTGCGGTACGAGTTTTCTATTCATTTATTTACATGGCATTTTGGCTTATTTTTTTACCAAAATTTTAAGTGCTTCCAAAAAATCTTTGATTGTAAAATGCTATGTTGAAGGTTATTTTCTACAATAAATATTGTTCCTACAAAAAACTTATACCTTTCTTTCATCTACGGTTTTATTGTTGTTGTTTGTTTGTTTGTTTAACTTTTAATTGCAAAAATGTTGTTATTTATAATGTGAAATATAAAATATAAACAAAAAATAATCACAAACTTTATTGCTTATAGCAACATGCGGAGTAATTAGTGCGGAATTTATGAAAAAATGTTTTATTTCATGGTTCCTTACAGGTTCTGGCCGCCGTCTATGCCATGACTGTTCCTCCTGCTGGGTCCAATATCCTCTATGATTTCCACCACGTGAGTACACTCTGTCTTTTACACAAATTTCAGAAAATCTTTAAAAATTACTTATGTTTTACCGATTAACAAGCGCCTTACCGATATCATGCAGTGATTGTTACGTATATCAGGGCTATCTGATTAACATTTTGGGGGGTTGTCCCGGTTAGCTCAGTTGGTTGCGTCGCAGGAATTGCAGGGCTAGGCGCTGTGGCCGTGACGGTGCGGGTTCGCTCCCAGCTAGAGACACTATCATTCGGCCAGTTTTGTGATGGGTCGTTTCAATTTCCCATCCAATATAGATTTGGATATTATTCAATCACCCCAAGGATATACTTCCTGCTTTTTAAATTTTGCCTTTGGCCTTTGCAGGATTTATATTCTAAGATTGTAACAAATGTGTGTACTTTATTTTCAAATAAATATCAAATAACAGCAAAAGTAAACGTCAACAGGCGAGAAAGGCGCAATGGTGTGTCGCAAGCCCGCTTTTATTTATAAAAAAGTGCTTATCAGCCAATCAGATGCTTGAGATTTGAGACTTGTTTCGAAACTCAGTTTTATAACCTTCAGCCCTGGCAATTACGTCGTTGAATCACGGCAGCCATAAGCAATAGTAATCAACGGTAGAAAATGTGTATATCAGGCACCCCGAATCGATAAATTAAAGTCCTATCACTTATATTTGTGTTTTATTTATTTTAGAAAAAGGCGATGATTGTTAAGAGTGATGGATGTTATGAGTACCACCTGAATCACCAGGATGTGCTTGATGCTGAACACCCGAACACAAAACCAGTTCTAGAGGTAACCATTTCTTAGGGACACCTGGGCCCAAGATTATAAAACTGAGCATGGAAACCAGTCTCAAATCTCAAGGATCTGATTGGCTGAAATGGCGACTGGTCGCCATTTCAGCCAATCAGATTCTTGAGATTTGAGACTGGTTTCCATGCTCAGTTTTATAACCTTCAACCCTGGTTCTGACGAGGCCAGTACTTGACGTCACGTTTTCTTGGCGACACCATTTTCCGATAACAACAACTCTTGAAATAAATAGTTCTTATTGATTTTTTTTTGCAACAAGGCCAATTCTTGAGGTCACGTTAGGGACACCCTGACAAATCCAGATATTATTATCACCAATTCCACGTGAAACCTTGTTCCAACAATAATTTGAAATTTGAAAGAAATAACCATATTTAAGAAAGAATTTTTTGCAACAGGGCCAATTCTTGAGGCCACGTTAGGGACACCCTGACAAATCAAGATATTATTATCACCAATTCCACATGAAACCTTGTTCTAACAACATTAACTCTTGAAATACATATTTCTGATTTGAAAGAAATAACCATATTTATGAAATTCGAATATGAAAAATGTCACATTAGAAATGTTCCCAAGTGTAGTAAGTGTCAATTATTGTACATTTGCCAAAAACCAAACTCTCTTCATTGATGATTAATATAGGCCTACTATTCAGACTAATTTTCAGTGCATCTATGTTCAAACTTCACTGAAATTAGACTTATGCATGCAGTGTCTGGAAAAGGAGTGCACTCCAAACACATTTTTGTCAAGTTTATACATAATTGTATTGTACAAAGGAACAAAAAATCTAATCATTAATGAAATACGTTTTTTTTCAGGCAAGAATGTTAGCAGAGTTAGCAACTGCAATTAACAAACAAGAAATGGGTCACAATCATATTGAACACATGACACAAGAAATCAAGACTGCGTGCGCATCACTTCCGATTTACAGTTGGGATCTGCCAAACGTCGCCACTACAGTACCCACGATCGTTTCTACATAGATAACAGATTAAACGAAATATTTTAACGAAATGTTACTTTGTTAAACGAAATAATTCTCATAACGCACAGGAGTTTTCGTCAAAATGAAGAAATTAGAAAAAAAACCTGAAAAGACCTAAATAAAGACTGGCGGTTACAATAGCCATTTGGTTATAATATATAATGTAATCAAAATTGATAAAAAATTGATTCGACTTTTCAATTTCGATTACATCTGTGCACGTTTAATTATATAATTCTGAAATATTAAAACAAACTGGGTTTGTGTTCACTATATATTAATTGAAAAATATTAAATGCTGCATTCTCTTTTTTTCATTCTGTATGCACTTATGCACTTGGCTTTTAATGTGCTCTTTCATGATTTTAATAAAATATGTTTTAAGGATGCTTGATTTTCGGAAAAAAAATTCAGAAGAAAAAAATGAGGAAACAAAGATTTGTTTGCATGGTACCTGGTTGAAATTAAAAACTTAATAGTTTGTTTATAATGTAAAGATGATCAAATAGATTAAAACGTTAATAAAGTAACAGTGTGTAAATTTTACAGCATGGTTACCAATGACAATGAAAGAGTGTTGGTTTTGTTAAAAGTTCGAAAACTTTGTTAAACTGCGATAACCATTGTGTCTAGGCGACATTCGTCCATACACACTGACTGGTGGCTTGCTTCTGGTAGCTATCTTGGTAGTAGCGTTTGTTACATCAGAGAAAATCGTCATGTAAAAGAGACTTAACAGATTCTTCATATGCAGTTTTAATAAATGCTATTTTTAATTGTGTATAAATGCCAGGTTGTCTCAGTAGATCTTGCACATGTATTTCACGAACTCTGAAAACGAATAACAAAGATAACCATGACCTTTCATTTCGCTCAACTTTAGCAATACATGAACAAATTTAGCAATACGTGCAGAATACAGATCACATAAAGGCAGAAATAAATAATTATATCACTAGTCTTGTAAACGCCATATTACTTATTCATTCAACATAACAAAATGACTATGATTTTCGATGATGTACTATATTAATATTATCAATTTTCGTGAAGTACAAACTTTTTGGACTTCGTTGGCGAAATCCACGAATTTCAAACCACCACAAAATATAGAATTTATCATCAACATAGTTCATGTAATTGAATGAAATTTCCACGGAAATGGTGTTTTGCGGAAAAGCACGGAATTGCATGCCCACAAATATAAATGAATCAAGGCTGAAGGTTATAAAAATGAGTTTGGAAACCAGTCTCAAATCTCAAGTATCAGTCGACCAGTCGCCATTTCAGCCAATCAGATGCTTGAGTTTTGAGAATGGTTTCCGTGCTCAGGTTTGTGACTTCGAGTACAAGCGTCTTATGTTTCTGGAAAAACAACGTAGAGCTCGGATTCCGAGATTTTCTACAGAAATTTAGCATTTCTACAATACCTTCTACATCCACCTGCTTATCACCATTGGCGTCCATCATTTTACACAAGTCTGCAGCTTCTTTGTCCGTCAGAGGTTCACCAAGGTGCATGAGCGCTTTCCGGAGTTCCGCGAAGTTCAAATTATTATTCCGATCTTTGTCGAACACTCGGAATGCTTCTCGTAATTCTATTTCAAGGATTTGTGGGTCTTTTCTAAAGTCTTTTAACATTTCCAGATACTCGTCATATTCTATCACATTATCACCTGTTAAAACATAAAATAGTAAAACTTTTGTCGTTAAAACTGGTGAAAACTAATCAATGATATGTTTAATGAAAAAAAGGTTGACCGCAACGCAATGATACAAATGACCTACCTTTTAACTGAATCAGTCTATACCCCGGACCCTTTTGAGTCTGAAATTGTAAACATGCTCGGACCTAGATTCAATACATAAAGCTATTACACTCGAAACTCGTTCTGTTTCAACTTCCACGTTCATTCGTTAGTATCAGACAAATTTAAGTACAGACCATTTGATAGCATAAAATAAGTTGAAAAGACATTTGACCTATCTTTTTACATGTAGCTGGATCAGTCAATAACCTTGGCTCATATTTGTCTGAAGAATAAACTTGCTTCGAACTAACTCAACGTCATTACATAAAGCTATAACAATTAAGAGAGATTTTAATAGCAGAAGTTATGTTTAAAAAAAACAACAACATGTGATACATCGGCAAAATTGTCCAAGTCACGAAGAGATATTTCCACACAACAAGGAAGGGAAATAACTCCATGCAACAAGGAAGGGAAATAACTGCGTTGGAGTTAGCTTCCCTATTTCGTATTCGTTATTTTTCTTTCATAAACTTTTGAAAAACCATGGATCATTTAACTGTATCAATTGCTTTCAAGATGGCGTTTGTGGGCAGGGTGGGGCGAGGGTGGATGCAGTAATAGCGGGCACAAGATTACGCGAAGACGTCAAAAACAACAATCTCGCGCGGATAAAAATAAACCTGAAATTATACTAATAGAACAGGGCACTGATTAACTATATATATAGCTGAGGGTTTAAATTCGCGATTTTACCCGACATGCGCGAAAATTAAACCCACGTGCAATAAAAAATAATTCAACCTTACCGTCTTTGTCGAACTTTTTTAATGTTTCTTCGATCATTTTTTCCGTTGGGTTTTGTCCCATGGCTCTAAGTACTTTCCCCAGCTCCGAAGCGGAAATAGAACCGTCTCCATTCTTGTCAAATAAATCAAACACGGCTTTTTCTTTGTACTCTGTAAAATATCAACAGTCATACATTATAAATTGTGAATATACTAGTATACTAACAAAAAGAATCGAAATAAACAATGTGTCTTCAACGTTACAACGAGAAATAATACAAACCGTCATATTGGCTTGGTCTCAGACCTTCTGAGGGCTCCATACTTTACGTTTCTTCTTGTCTGAAACAATGAAACGTCTAACGTATCATAAACAACTATAATGAGAGGTTGTTTGTAGTATACAAGACACCCATATTGCATCTGGCTCTGGTTAAGACTATTCCATATATACTGGTTTTATTGCGTGTGCGACACATCAATTCCATCTCACTGGTGGCATTTTGGCCAGAAATGACCTAAAAAATCTTACAGCGAACAGTGCAGTGTAGATCCTGATCAGACGACACGGATGTTCCGGTTGATCTGGATCTACACTGTACGTTCATGGGAAAACAGCCATGTCCATATGGGTGGACATATAACATGATAATTTAAGTAAGTTTTACAAATAAACAAATTTCATTTTATGGTTTTTAAATGTTGCGGTATGCAGATTATATAAATACCTTCCTTCATTTACCAATGTTGAGGAAAATATCATATAATAAATTATATTCCAGCACGAAAGAAACACGTCATCTAAGAATAAAAAGAGACCATACCTCGTGTAAGCAGTATATTTATTAAATCCATTCATGAATCAGTGCCCAAGGTTATAAAACTGAGCATGGAAACCAGTCTCAAATCTCAAGCATCTGATTGGCTGAAATGGCGACTGGTCGCCATTTCAGCCAATCAGATCCTTGAGATTTGAGACTGGTTTCCAATCTCAGCTTTATAACCTTCAGACCAGATGACAAACATTACATGGTATACTACTCAAAATTGGATAGGGGTCGCTTTCTTGTTTTATCCCGAAGTATTGCCCCAACCAAGTTTCAACTGCTGTTCTGCTTCATCAGTTTGTTACCTCATTCCTTCTCTGGAACAAAGTTGATGTCAAATGAACACATTTTCAGAATCACAGCAAATATTTTATCGTTTCAACCTTATGCAAGGAATAAACACAATCTTTTAAGTGATCCTTATCAAATTTTGAATAGTATATAATGCGCTCACAACAAACTCTCCTTAAAACAGTGAGCATCCAATCATGTTACACTAATATGAAAACTGTTATGTCCATATGTCCATATTTCTACATGTAAAAAAAATGTGAACAGAATATACATAATGCGTTCCTTTTGTGCTCGATTATAATTATACTCTAATATGACGATAGAGCTAAAGAATTGTTATTTAGGTACTGTTTTGTTGTAATTACCTAAATACTTGTGTGTTACTTATATTTATCAGTTTATCTTTGTACAATCGCCAATGAATATGTTTCTTATATGTAGCAATAAGCATTTAAGCAAGAGTTTCAAGTTACAAGTTGCATTAATGGCTAAGTTCACCCACAAAAGGTTTGAAAGTCTTTCACTAATATTCCTATTATTAGGCGATTTTCACTAACACTACGTGACTACCTATAATATTACGGTCACTACTGTAGTTGTTTTATTCCCTTCGTTTAAAAAAGATTTCGAAATGAAAATATTCTAAATGAAAATAAGATTAACAAAAAAGCAAGAATAATAATCAGGCAATAACTGTAAATTCTTACCTATGTTTTCCTCAACAGAACCAATCAATAATTTTCATCCTATTTAAAGTCAGCTTTATCAAATATATTCACATACATTACATGGATTAAATTTGAATATTTTGTGAAGAATCTATTGAAGAGGTAGTACCACAAATATCACATCTACGTCTGATCACCATTCGAATATTGAATACTGATCGACCAGATGTAAGTATCAATGTCTTATAGTATGAATTTCATAAACATTTTAAGTAGCTTAATTCATAATAACGTATTAAATATTCACAAAGTCAATATTTTTAATCTTTTACAATGTTATGTGTTTATCCGGTTTCCAATTTCGTTCTATTTATTTAAGTATTGATATTTTGACCTCGTAGAAATTTACTTTGTCTTTATTACTTTGGACTTTACAAACAAACTGTAATAATTAATTATCTGTTTTCGGTTTGTTCATAAAGATAAAACGCGTTTTAGATGAAATGGCCAATGAATAGAAGATCCATAAAAAGGACTTAAAGCTGCCTAAATATGCACAATTCGAGGTGGAATATTTCAATGTAACATATTAGGTTAATATTAATTATACAGTTGTGTAATGCTATAAACTGTCGGTCATATCGTTATATTTCAGATTAATACCATTCCTTGTTTAGAAGTATAGTGTCACTAGATAAAGGAATGGGTTTGTTCTGAAAGAAAAAATAAGAAAAAAAACTGTAAAGTGTTATAAATGTGCGAGAAATGAGCCAAACAGCAAACAGTGGTGGTACCTTGGTAAAGTGGTAAAACGTCGGACTCCTGTCTGGCCCTGTAAACATTGACAAAATGTGAAAATACAGATTCGAATACAAATGTGTGATTGTTGTATCTCGTGTTGTGATTTTGAGAGACATTTCAAGTCATAACTACTTATAACCAGCGTGAAACAAAAATATTTAAAAAGTAGTGTCGTGTATTATTTTGATTTAAGATTATTTCTTTTGTTTTAAAAAATTTACATTTACGATATTTCAAAAGTTGAGCGGGATCAAACGCTTTGCTCATCTTATTTTTATATTCTTACAAAACCATAAATAAGGTATAAATTTTATTTGCATAATCGACAACTAGTGAACTCATGCTGTTGTAATTTTAAACAATATTTATTAGCCTGATCTTGATCAAATTTTCAAACGTTTGTGAAAACGAGGCCCGGGGGTAGCGGATTCAAATCCCACTAAGGTCAAATGATCCTGTCAGCCAGATCAGCCTGCACATACGTCCTGTCTGATCAGTATCTACGCTGTTCGCTTCTTGGTCAAAATTAAATTAATGATTCAAAATACAGCTGTACGCGAGTACTGGGCTGAAGGTTATAAAGCTGAGTTTAGAAACCAGACTCAAATCTCAAGCATCTGATTGGCTGAAATGGCGAACAGTCGCCATTTCAGCCAATCAGATGCTTGAGATTTGAGACTGGTTTCCATGCTCAGTTTTATAACCTTGGGCACTGGTTTGGAAAAGTAGGCAGTCATCGAGCGGGATTAAAATAAGCTGTCTGAATTTTCTGTACCAGGTTACCACTGGATAAGCTAAAACGTTAAAATTCATCTTTGCATTTTTACATGTTTATACCTGAATAACAGACGAAGAAACTGACGCGTACGCACAAACACAGTGTCCTCGCCAAATGTGAACATAATCTAGAAATACCAACGTTTGAACTGTCGTCAATATTTCTTATATTATCAAGTGCTTATTATTTTATTTAAAGGTTTATAGGAACAGTTTTAAAATCGCCTTATATTAGGAAATCCAACAGGCTGAAAAGGTTAATATAATATCGCTAAAGCGAATTAACTCGTATTGACAAACCTGTTATACGCGGAGCAGTTAACTCCCTTTTCAAAAAACTTCTAGAATCTAGACGTTATCTATGCAAAACTGATCCACGGAACACTTGTTTAACTACAGCTTGTCACTCCGAATCAAGTTCTGATTGACAGAAAAATTGCATGAAATGGTGCCAAAAACGTGTGTTTATGACGTTAGTCATGAGTTCTTATGCTCAAACTTGAACCAGTTTTATAAACGTTCTCATTCAAAAATATTGTGTGCACGAAAGTATCAGTGTGAAACAAAAAAAAAACAGTGAAAATGATATTCCAATATGCCACTGTTTTAAAAAAAGTGACATACCAATTTATTCACGGTGAAAATTCTCAAAATTTTCCGCGGGGAACTTCAACGGACCCTTCTAGCCGAATTATGAATCCACATAAATAGATTGGTAGCTACGGTCCTGATAAGTCCCGGAAGTTACATCTTTATATTTCAAGTTCAACTGCGAACATGAATTCGAGAACTGTACTTTTTCTCATAAGATTACATATTTAATTATTTTACTTAAATTACTCACTGAATTACTGCTCCTTTGTTTTTCACGTATGAACTTTTCCGGCGCAAAACTCAGTTACCATTGGAAATAGAGATTTCATTATCAGGTGTTTTTTAATTGTTTTTTAATTATGTTATATTTGTCCAGGGCATATCTCAGTAACCATTAAGGTACTCGTTTCATTTTATGGTGCTTGTAGATGTGAACCATCGGTGGACAGTAGAAGTGAACCCTTATTCATTTTCCCGAGCATATCTCGGTAACCATAGACATACTTACGTTGTCCTTCACTGGTTGAAATTTATTAAGTACTGGATGAACCATTCCGCTTTTTAGCTGGTCTGACTTTTTCCGGGATGCTCTTTATCGTTTCGCTATTTCCAAAGACAAGACCTGATGGTACTGTTTGGCCATTTTGGAATGGCTTTTGTTACATATGAAACGCCAGTTAAAAGCATGTCCAGTTGATATAACAACATTTACGTTAAACGGCACTTCATAATTCTTGGAATATTGATAAAATGGAAGTTAGAAGACGTGCTCCGGAATTTCAATAGATGCGAAGATAATTAGATCACAGAATTCAATTAAGGTATCTCTACCTTATGCGTATGTAACATGGAACTGTGTTCCTTTAGTAGCTCCAAATTTGTTTTATGTAATAAAGAAAAAAGTTAAAATAGAGAATAATTTTAAAAAATGTTTTATTTGACTTAGCATTTAATTGCCATTAAAACATTAATAAAAGCAATTTGATTCGTTTTTGCTTAGAAGTTAATTAATGATACATCTTGTAACGAATAATTTTGTTTAAACAACGAGTGTTATGTATATTAAGCTCTCTTTGTACATTTTTGGACAAAGATAAACGCTGTGATAAGAGTGTTGAATTGGAAAAACATAAGGTAACATTAAAAGATCTTTTGGTGTAATATACAATTGAGCATGTTCATGGAAAGTAATGGAGATGCATTTTACTGCCTACGCCGCCTAGCCCCGGGTTAAGCGCAACTCAATATTTACACCAATAAACAGTACAAATTGACCATCCCAAACGACGGTGTGCATAGGGCGGTGGACATGGAAGGTTCAATGCGGTATTTTCAGATAAATACCATTCCATTTTCAGCGACGAATGGTCTCCAAATAAAAGAATGGGTTTGCCCTAAACGAGAAAACAATTGGCGGAACTAAACAGAATAGAGTTTTGACATGGGATCTTAGAATATAAATCCTGCATATCAAAGATAACGCCAAAGGCAAAGACACAGACCAGTCGCCATTTCAGCCAATCAGATGCTTGAGATTTGAGACTGGTTTCCAATCTCAGCTTTATAACCTTCAACCATGGTCTCAGTCCCGGAGCTAGACTCTTTCTCCGTCGTTATCAGAAAATAAACTGTCTGCTGAAAGTACAGACATGCGCAGTGAAACAGTCAATCCCGGAGCCTTATGGTTTATTGATGGTCTGTTGTGTCCCTAAATCGGGTTATGGGCCAGGTTATGTCTGGTCCGCAATGGCCTTAGTCCGAAATGTCCTTTTACCCTCGATGCGCATGCGCATTTCCTGTTTACATGCAGCTTTTGTCACGTGACATAAAGTCAAGATGGCCACCTCAGAGAAAAATACCTGGGGTGGGCAAAAGAGGGCGAAATCATCGTCATCTAAACAAACATGTTTGTGACAAAACATGCATTAGCGACTTTAAAATCAAAACTACCTACTGAATGATTACTGAGCATGCGTGATCATTATGGAACCTTCTAATGATATAATTTAATATCGTTTATCGTGATTTGCTTGGATGTAAACAAGTGTTGTTTACTTGAAATGCAATTGACAAATAAGTAAATAAACATGTGTAATAAATGCGTCGTAAGTGCAGAAAGTTCAAAACAATTTTGTTATATATAAAGATATAGGTTAATCTAAACGCCCTTGAATAAGCAAAAGGATAGCAAAAGTTGACAAAAAATTTTTTGGAAGAAATAAAAAGTAAAATACAGAAAATGGATTCCCAACGAAGAGTTGGTATGTTCCGAGAGAGTCCAGGATCCGATATTGTCAAACAGGGATATCTGAAAAAGTTGAAGGTAATTTGAATGCCATTTCAGTGTTTTGTTACTAATTGGAAACACTTGTAGTTGTATCGAATAATCAAGGGTAAATTAGTGTGGTAGCCGGATGATGTTGTAATTTCTTTTCCTCTAGTATAAATAATTACCACCACCATCAGGGTTTTAATTAAAACGCATAGATGTATTCTTTATATACACAATAATTACATAGACTGACAAGTGCAGATACTTACAGAGATAAAGCTACAGGGGATCTGGGTAGAGTACCTCCAAACCTAAGCTCTTGTTTAAGAGACCAATGGTTCTTTAATATGCCAGTGTATCGACACTAACACAGATATTCATTGTCCAGGAAGTGAATTCGTACTAGTTGGGTGGGAAACTTATAGACATACTTCAGAAATTTATATGGCCGTGATTTCAACTCGCAGCCTTCCTCCAGATTGATAGACCTGCTTATTACTACTGAACCACCTTGAACACCAGCATCTTATTACCTGTGCATACTATGATGTGGCATGGTGGTGAACTAGAATGCTGTTGGAGTGGTCCTGATGTTGTTTGCATTGATGCAGCTATGTGTACAGTATAGTGTGTTTTTCAGGTAACGGAACACAGATGGACATCAAGGAGAAAGTCATCATCTACTGTTGCTTTATTTCTTACATGTTTTTCTTTACATTACAGTAATATCTTTGTCATGTGCTTCATGGTATTTATAGGAGGCACTAGGAAACAATAAAAGACATAATCTGTAATACTGATTCCAAAATAGTCAACTTTGTTATGACTTAGTGATACTTAAATGACATTTTTTTATTTGCTGAAGAATTCTTCACTTCAAGGAGACTCAATGGGTATTAGACCTCTTGGCTGTCCAGCTAGCACCTGGCAACCAGATCTTTACCTCCCATCTCTAACTGAGACCTCCGTTACTAGAAGTAAATTTAAAAGATGGTTGAAGACTAGGTTATTTGTCTCTGCAAAAATAAAAAAAACAACATATTAATTAATGATAAGGGGCATAGAATGTGCCAGCCTAGATTAATTAACCAGGTTTCTTTGGAAAACTCTGGTTATTAGATTTGGGTATGCCATTGGGCACACAGTTAGGCATCAGCATTTCATTGGTTTTGGTTTTTTTTTTGCAAGTTCACTTTTTCTCAGTAACATTTCAAGATAAGGCTTTGAAACTTAACATAGTTGTCTGACATCACAATGGTCATTATCAGGACAAGTTTCATAACTCTTGACCGAATTTTGTCATAATTATGCCCCTTTTTCATCTAAAAGTTAAAAAGTAAGTCTGGTTTTGTTGCCTACTGCATTTTCTTATTTTGATTTTAAAAAGAAGAAAATAAAACTTTAGGAAACATTACAAATGAAATAAGTAAAAATAACTTTCGGAGCATAACATTTATGAATTAGCAACAGATTGCATTCATTCATTGACAAAATACTGACCGTACTAACTTGAAACCAAATTCTTCTACTACATATTTATGTAAATTAGTTTCCTTTTACAAACTGTTTAGTTAAAAAAAACAACAAATTGAAATCAAATATTAAAAACATGTGAAATAAAATACATTTCTCTCCTAATATTGTAACAAAAGAGCTTGAGTACGATTTCCGTATTGTTGTTGCAAGAGACTTATAAACTAACATTAACTTGAGTACAATTACATCAGTGTATGGTTTAAGTGCAATTAGCCTGTAACAACTGAGTCAATATTTATTGTTGTTAATCATGGTATGAAAAACATTTGGGTTTTCTCAGTACTTTGTATGCTTGAGGTATAAAATTAACCTGTACTTCATACATTCAATTCATACATCGTATATACCTTACATTATTATAAATATTTTATTCCATGTGCGACCTATGAAGATTCAGATTAGCCTGTACATCCATTTTGTCTGATCAGGATCTGCACTGTTTGCTTTTTGGTCATAAACAACGGAAAAAATTCAAAAGTTAACAGTGCAGCTCCTGATCACATAGCATGGATGTTCTTGCTTATCTGGATCTTCACTGTTTGTCCAGGCCATAATGGCATATACATGTATGTGGATAAAGGTTTCATTAAAAACAAACTTTTGTCTCTGCAGACAATGAAGAAGAAGTACTTTGTATTGAGATCCACCAGCAGTAGTGGCCCAGCTCGACTTGACTACTTCGACTCGGAGAAGAAATTCAAGACCAGCCATCCGCCGAAGAAATCCTACCACCTGTATACATTTTTCAACATTAACAAGAAAACTGACTCCAAGCATAAGTTTGTGATTGCAATATTCCTGCCGACAGAGGTGTTTTCTGTGATAGCTGAGAATAATGAGGAGCAAGAAAAGTGGATTGACAAGCTGCTAGAGTTTCAGAACGAGTACCTGCCGGAAGATGCTGAACCCAGAATACACTATGGTAACATATGCTTGTCTTCATTTCTGTTTAAAGCAGCTTAACCCTTTGCTCCATTTATACAGGTTTTATAGCATGTGCAAACAGTTTAGATCCAGATCAGCTGGCTGATATTTCATTGTGCTGTTTAATCTGGATCCACGTGTCGCATCTTGGTTAGAAATAACCTAAAAAAATTTAAAAGCGAACTGTGCAGATCCAGATGGGACAGCATAGATGTGCCAGCTGATCAGGATCTACACTGTTTGCACATGTGATAAAATCGGTATAGATGGAGTAAAGGGTTAACAATTAGACTAGCTACTGTGGTAGCAGAAGTGCCACTAGCTGCTGAACCTTAGGGGGAAATTTTGATAATGTTTTAGAGAATTCTGCCAAAATCATAGCCAAAACTCCAGATTTAAGAAATAAATGAGTTAATGACCCTTCACAAATTCATAGGTGTCAAAATGAGGCTTTTGAAAATTTAAGAGTCAAAAGGGGTCATCTCCCAGGTCAAATTATGCCCCTTGTACTTGACTGTTGATATTTATTTTGTCTCATTATTTATTTTGTATACATCATCACACATTTTTTCTTGAAGATACACACTGTGTTTTATGCTACTGCATTTTATCAGATGTGTGTATTATTTTTAGTTCAGACAGGAATGTAGACTGGCTTTAGATAAAATGTTAAAAAGTTAATGTTAATAAATTATACTTCATCGCCTAGAGTACAGGTAACATGTACAATATGGATATGGCATAATTCCAAAGTGTGAATAGTATATAGGTCCAAATCAGACTGCAGATTCGTGACACTAATTTGATGTACTAAACAATTCACTCATTTGGATACATGTAGTTATGAACAGTATACTACATAGATCCAGATCAGCTGGCACATATCTGTCATCTGATCAAGATCAACTTTGTTTTCTTTTTTATTCTTTATGTTATTTCTGAAAAGAAGCTACTAGTGTTGATCTAGATCAGCCAGCATAGATAAAATCACTCAGACTGTTTGATTCACAATCATTACAAATCAGTTTCTCATCAACATAACATAAAATTTTTATTACAAATAAATATAGTTTTCTGAGTTTGAGTTTACGAATTAAAAGAAAACTATTTTCCCTTCGGTATAAGTAAGTCACAAACAGGTGATTTCGCGCGCTATATGTCATAGCGCACGGGCTTTCAGTGCATAATGTATAATGTGGTCATTCAGCTTTGCGAGGCGTAACTGGACGGTCATACAATTTTAACAGATTTTATTTGTCATTTGATTAAGATAAGTATCAACAAGAAATGTTATTCATTGATACATTGAGTTTATGGAGAAATTTAAAGAAAAATTGGCAATGTCATTTCTGTTTTAAGATTGATGGTTTTGTACTATTGTTTGTTGTATGCACATGTTGCGCCTCGCAAGTGCTTGTCGTACGACTATCAAATAACAATCTGAAATGTTATTTGTCGTTTGTGTTGCTTTATAAAGTTAACTAGTTTGTGACGGAATGGTGCGGAAGGGAACTTAATTATACAGTTCAACATTAAATATAAAAAGTAAAAATGAACATTATAAACATAATATTATGTGCATTACATACATTCAGCAAATGCAAGAGTGATAGGAAGAAAGTACAAAAACAAAAGGCCTCTTTAACACAGATATCTCAATACAATTTTATCAGTGCTGATCAATGATTAAATGATTAAATATATTGAACTTTGTTAAGAAAACATTAACAAACTGGGAGTAAACAATCGACCAACATGAGAACTATTCTGGGGAGATTGAAAGATCGCAAAACTTTGTCGGAGTTAATCCTTTATTCCATATATACAGCTTTAATGCATGTGCAACCAGTGTAGATCCAGATCAGCTGGCTAATTCGTGAATAAAAAAGCAATGTGCCAGTTGATCTGGATCTACACTGGTCAAGGTGTATCTATGGAGTAAAGGTTTATTTATTTAAATACTATAGTATAATTTTATATTCAGCTATCTTCTTATTAATCATTCATAGTTATAATAATAGCTTATTATAACTATCCAATAAATGCATCCTTATTAGATTATATAAATGATGAAACTGACTGCCAATTTAGGTTGAATCTGTCTTTAGGGGATGTCACATTTCAAGTTTCCACAACTAGACTTTCTTTACATAGTTGTTAAATATAAAGTGACAGAATATTGTATATCAAAAGGTTAAATGTATTTATTTAAATGATACATGTAAACAGCTTGTATCTTTTTCATGAAAATATCATTCTTTTCCTAAATATTTGTTGCTGGAAATAAGATACATGTAAAAGCATTCTATGAAATTTTTAATTATGGATTGGTAGTGCGCACAAGCTTTTCAATAGCACTTTACTCCACGAGGCATGTCTGTTATCCATGGTCCAACAGTGTAGGTAGATCCAGATCAGCCAGCACATCCTTGCCATCTGATCAGGATATACACTGTTCACTTTTAGATTCACTAGGTCATTTTGACCAAGAAGCAAGCTGTGTAGATCCAGGTCAGGTAGCATGGATGTTACATGTAATTGGCTATTAATTGGATGAATCCCCTAAAATGTGATGAAAATAACCCTTCAGATTAACCCTTTCCTCCATATATACACATTTTCATGCATGTGCGACAAGTGTAGATCCAGATCAGCCGGCACATCTGTGCCGTCTGATCAGGATCTGCACTGGTCGCATTTTGGTCAGAAATAACCTAATAAATCAAAAAGCGACCAGTGCAGATCCTGATCAGACGGCATGATCTTGATCTAAACTGTTCACCCATGCAATAAAAGTGTATCTATGGAGGAAAGGGTTAAGAATCTAGTGAAATCCCTGAGGTCATAATTGCTTCAAAAGTTCCTGGTCAAAAACACAAATGAAAAAGAAGGAAATCTTTAAATTTAAATAACACCTTAAAAAATCATTATACAGGTAAATAACTGATCCACTCTTTACATTGTAGGTAACCAGATTTTCTGCGATGTGTTGCATAAATTAGAAGTTTGGTTCTGCATATTTTACTATTTACTTTCAATGACTGGTGCATACCAGTTATAAACTGACTGTCAGGTTCAGAATATACATGATGTTACTGATTTGTTGAAAAATACTTGTATGCCAGAGGTCATAAGACTAAAACAGGAGACCAGTCTGAAATCTCAAGCATCTGATTTGCTGAAATTGAGACTTGTCAGTTCTCAGCTAATCAGATGCTTGAGATTTTTGACTGGTCTGAGTCTCAAATCTTAGTTTTATGATCTTAAGCCCATGGTCCAAGATCATAAAAGTAAGAGTGAAGACCAGTCTCAAATCTCAAGCATCTGATTGGCTGAAATGGCAACCAGTTGCCATTTCAGCCAATCAGATATTTGAGATTTGAGACTGGTTTTAAGATTAAGCCTTATGATCTTAAGCACAGGTTAATTCTTTACATGCTAAATTAACCCGTTGATACTCTTTTTAATATGGGTAATATGAGTAACTATTGCATTCCCAGAATCTGATCAGGGCCTTCACTTGGTAAAAATGCTAAACACGTAGCCCTCTACTCCATATAATGATATATATGAGTTATACTGTAAATATAATGGTGAGAATCGTGTAGATTTGTGTTGTCTGATCAGGGTCTACTCTGTTCACTTATTGATTAGAAACAACCTATTGACACCTATAGTAAAAAGTGCAAACCCTGAGGTGGCATGCATGTGCTGGCTGATCTGGATCTACACTGTTCTTCCGTGGATGATAGCCATATCCCTTGGAGTAGAGTTTAATGATTAAAATAAACAAAAACAAAAATTTAATCATGATAATCATATGCATAATGACTTGAGACATGGTACATTAACTTCACTTTTGCTATTGTTACATGTATTTGCTTACATGTAAACTCTTCATAGTAAATTATACTTATCGCAAATACTGTCGCAATTGTACATTCTGTACTCAACATAGATTATGAAGAATGATTGTGTTTATTTTAGCTTACCTCACTTTTACTTTTTCTTAATACATAAATGTACATGTAAGACAGGTAAGGTTCATGAAAAATATAGAACCAGTGATTTCAATAGCTGCAGATTCTTGCATTTTGATGCAAGCAAATTTGAATTTTTCCACTTTTGACCCCACCTGATTTTTAGCTTGGGGCCATTTTGATGCAGGAGAATTTAGGAAAAGTGGTCAATTTTATCAAGAATAAAGACAAATATTGTGTCTGTTGCATTTTAATTATGAAGTTAATACTAATTTGACCCTTGAAAATATATATTAAAATAAAGTTCAAGCATTCTTATAAGTAGTAAAGTTCACAACACAAGATATGACTGATTATGACCCCTTGAACATTCTCAACAGGGGTCAGATGACCCCTGGTTTTCAGACGCTATTGAAATCCGTGTAGAACACAGGGGATGGGAGATGGGGAATCTTGGTTGGTTCAGCCATGGATGTAACCCTTTACACTACAGGTTCAATCACTCAATAAAATTTTCAGTTTTCAAAACACTTAAATTCTGTGTAACCTGCAGATTGATGTGTTATTTCTTCATTTTAAATGTTTAAATGCTTTTCACTGATTTATTAATACTTGATTTAAAATACTCTGTGTAGGGTCAGAGAAAATTTTGTCACCATAGTGCAAAATATGTTAAGGTACTTTTAAAATAAGAAAGAAGTTAATGTTATTGCTATTTTGTGACATGTTTCATTTCAAAATGTAAATATTTCTCAGTATCTTTGAACATGTACATGTGTCATTGCACACCTGTTACCACAAAAAGCAAAGGCAAAGTAAAGTTTTGCATGGAATAAATATAAATTACTTCATGTTTGAACTTTATATTATCCCTTTCCTCCTTTTTTACGCATGTGCGACATGTGTAGATCCAGATCATCTGATCAGGATCTGCACTGGTCGCATTTAGGTCTAAAATAACCAAAAAAATCATAAAGCGAACAGTTTGGATCCTGATCAGACGGCACGGATATGCCAGCTGATCTGGATCTAAACTGTTCGCCCTCGCAATTAAGGTGAATCTACAGTGTATGGAGGAAAGGGTTATGTTTGAACTATATATTATTTTCAGAATATGTATGGCAAGGAACAATAAAGCATAAGTCACCCGCTTCCTTAACGAAGATCTCGGGGCCATATCGTCTGTGTCTGTCAGACAAAGCCGTGTCGTTGGTAAAGGTTGGCGAATACCAGTTCTCATACCAGTTCCAGGTAAAGCATTTAATCCTTTTCTCTGATGTATGCGTTTTTATGCGTACATGTGCGACCATTGTAGATCAAGATCAGATGGCTTATCTTTGCCATCTGATCCGGATCTGCACCTTATAAATCAAAAAGCAAACAGTGTAGATCCTGATCAGAGAGCATGAATGTGCCAGTTGATCTCGATCTACTTTGTTCACGCATGCATAAAAACATGTATTTATGGAAGAAAGGGTAAATCAATATTTACCATTAACTCCATACCAATATAGATATGCCTTAACTTATATGGCTCACATAAATTTACACTGTCATTGATAAAAAAAAATATGATTTTCAGAATCTCTCTACTGGCAAAATTTGGTTCAGTTTTTAGTCCAATTTTCATGCACTGAAAGTGTGTTGCTAAAACCCATGTTAATATAGTTTGAAATTGTTTGTCTTTTTTAGTTATCAACCATTCGTAAATGTGGGGCCCATGAGCATTTCTTCCTTATGGAGGTTGGGCGTAGTGCGAAGACAGGAAGTGGCGATATCTGGCTCGAAGCAGAAGGAAGTTTGGCTGCCCAGAATATGCATGACGTTATTTTAGGGTAAGATTGTTTAACCCTTTACTCCATAGATACAGCTTTGCCGTCTGATCAGGATCTAAACTGCTCGCTTTTTGATTCATTAGGTTATTTCTGACCAAAATGCGATCAGTGCAGATCTGAATCTACACTGGTCGCACATCCGTAAAAATGTGTATATATGGAGGAAAGGTTTAACCCTTCACTTCATGAAATATGGCTGTTATCCTTTGATCTGGATCTCCATTGGTTGCCTCATGGTCAGAAAAATCTTAATGAACCTAACTGCGAACAGTGCAGATCATGATCAGAGGGCACAGACATGTTGGCTGATCTGGATCTATTCTGTTTGCCCATGAGACAACTGTCATAATCCCATGGAGTAAATGGTTAAAATTGCTCGATTGGCTAGTGACTTTGTAAGCTCTTTCAAATATGTTAACAAATGTTATCAGAATATTGAACCTCAGCAACATACTCAAAAGTTTAACAATGAAAATTTTCAATAACATTTTTTTATTGAACTTCAACACCAGGCTTGACCATGTTCATAACCAAAGTCAAGACCAACTAGTGTATGAAACATGTAGATAATCTATTTAATACTCATGATTCATGGACTTACAGCAACTTTTTAAAGTTTTAATAAGCCCGCTTTAAAGACATATTTCATAGGTCATTCATGTGAGGTTCATGCAAACCTACAATCCATTAGCATGTAACTTACCTTTTTTCATCTTAATGATGTGACAGTTTCCTTCTTATGGGGAAATAGTGTTAAAAGATCCAATTTCAATTACACCAAAGAGAGCAAATGAGACTGGCCTGTAATTGTTTGATTAAATTTAGCATAATCTATTTGTAGCATTTCTATTTTAAGCCTTTGAATTTCTATTTTTAGCCATAAGTGTTTCCAGTGCTTTTTAGAATCTTTTCTCCATTTTCGTACGTATCAGTGCTTATTTCAAAAACAAGAGTCAAATTAAAGAGCACATATGAGTTTTTTGTTGACATAGAACAGAAAGGATTGAGATTGTGCTGTTTCAAAATGAAGAACCTCTTGTTTAATTGTATAGATGCTCTATAAGCAAGTAGCGGTTGAAAGAAACAGTTATTTTAACCCTTTACTCCATATATACACCTTTTATCACATGGGTGACCAGTGTAGATCCAGTGCCCAAGGTTATAAAACTGAGCATGGAAACCAGTCTCAAATCTCAAGCATCTGATTGGCTGAAATGGCGACCAGTCGCCATTTCAGCCAATCAGATGCTTGAGATTTGAGACTGGTTTCCAATCTCAGCTTTATAACCTTCAGCCCAGGTTAGCCAGAACATCTGTGTCACCAGATCTGGATCTTCAGTGTTTGTCTTATGGTAAAAAAAAAATAATGAATCAAAAAATTAACAGTTCAGATCCTGATAAGATGGCACAAATGTGTCAGCAGATCTGGGTCTACACTGTTGCCCATATAACAGCCATAACCCATGGAGTAAAGAGTTCATTACTTGTTTGGCTAGATGCTATGTACACCGAAAGCTTTTTGAAATATGTACAAAATTGACTAGTTACTATTGTTAGCTGCAGTTCTTTGAAATCAGTAAACAAAATGTATGCTTGATCCTTGGACTACAACAAATATTGTATTACATGCACTATTTACAAGTGGCAATTGTTAGAAAAAGTTCTTTTAAAATAATGAAATAAAAAGTTCTACCAAACCTTGGACTACTACTAGCGATGGAATTGGATGAAATTTGTGCCAATCGATTATCATTCATTTGGATGAGATACAATCGATAACTTTCCGATTACTAATCGCATGAACAAGAAAGTAGAGATGTAACATTCTAACAAGGTACTTAATTTTTGTTTAGTTATATGAACTTCATCAAATACTCCTCAACACAGTTTAAGCTTTAAATTTGTTATCCCCTGCCGCGTAGCGGAAGGGCGATAAATGAATGGTTTTGTCCGTCCGTCCTTCTGTCCGTGCATGTACATTTCGTGTCCGGTCCATAACTTTTCAACCCCTAGATGGAATTTTATGAAACTTGTCCTTCTCATCAAGAAGACATGCATAACACATGCTCCAATGTGGCTGTCCCAAGATCAAGGTCACTAGTGGTGTTTGAAGATTTTAACCATGTATTTCATGTCCGGTTCATATCTTCTGAACCCCTGAAATGAATATTATGAAACTTAAGTGAAATGTTCAGCCCATCAAGACGATGTGCAGAACTCATGTTCCAACCTGGCCAGCTCAAGGTCAATGCAAGGTCAAGGCCACCTGTGATTTTGAAGATTTGAACCATGTATTTCGTGTCCAGTTCATATCTTCTGAACCCCTGAAATGAATATCATGAAACTTAAGTGAAATGTTCAGCCCATCAAGACGATGTGCAGAACCCATGTTTTAACCTGGCTGGCTCAAGGTCAAGGTCTCCAGTGGTGTTTGAAGAGTTGAACAATGTATTGTGTCCTTCCATTTGTGCATATTTCATTTGGTTCAACTACTCAACCCCTAGAAAGAATTTCAAGAAACTTAAGTCAAATGTTCAGCCCATGAAGAGAATGAGCAGAACCCATGTTCCAACCTGGCCAGCTCAAGGTCAAGGTCAGTAGTGGTGTTTGAAGATTTGAACCATGTATTTTCTGTTTGGTTCATATCATTTGAACCCCTGGAATGAATAACATGAAACTTTGATCAAATGTTCATTCCATCAAGATGTTGTGCAGAACCCATGATCAAACCTTGCCGGCTCAAGGTCAAGGTCACTAGTTGTACTGTGTTAAACCTCATAATTGTTGCACATATATATTTGTTAAATTAAAGCATCTATAAACTTTCCAACATTCCAGCAAGCGTCAGGGGATATTGCTGTCATCCGACTGCCTTGTTATTCTTAGTTCAAGCCTATTAGTATTATTGTTTGAAAGGGGATATTTAAAGTAATTGTACAAATTTAGAGATTCCAGTTAAAGGTTCAGTACACTAGACACCAAATGCACTTCCTTGTTATTTTTTTCCAAAAGTCCTTTTTCAACTTACCATCTTTACTGTCAATATGACTAATTATATACACTTCATTGAAGTTGTTTAGATTTCAAAATTTATTAATGCATCCCAATTATGTGTTACATGTATCTGAAAGCATTTAGTAGTACCATTATTCGTGTATGCGGTAGATTTACATTAATAATCTTTCTGAATTTAAAGAAGTTCCATGCTAAGGATTTGTTTTTTCCTGAATAAGGAAACAATTCATCATTTGCACCAGTCATTGCGGAAATTAGCTCCCTTTGCGTGTTAAAATATTTAACAACAACATAGCGGAATGGATTCATGATAATCAATTATTGTCGCTTTACAAAAAAAGAACTGATCATAGGCATATAGCAACAATCAGTGAGATTAGCTCTCTGGGATTACACTTCTGTTGATTTTAGCCTCCATTTGGTGTACATTGCCCAAATCAGGGCTTTTTCAGGGGTTTGGGGGAAAAAGGCCCTTGCCTAAATTGGGAATTTTTTACGCAATATACTCTGTTTTTTACACCTGCTACGTACATAAATTCATGGAATGTAGTTTTAACAGATCACTAATCACAAGTAAACAAACAATTTTTGGAATTTGATAAGTCTCTTGATTATATGTTTCTATGTTATAGGCAAAAGGTATTTCTGTTGAAATGGGATTTTTTTTTCTTGAAATTGGGAATTAGTTTCTTGAAATAGGGAAAAATGGTCCCTATCTGGCATTGGGAATAGGGCCCAATATTGGTCCCATGAGACTGGCTGAAAAAGCCCTGCAAATATGTCTTGGTCTTCTGCAAGGGTTAACTCCTTTTTCTTTACATATGCCTTTCATCACATGTGAGATCAGTGTAGATCCGGATTGGCTGGCACATTTTTAGTGTCTGATCTTGATCTACAATGGTTGTATCAGAAATAACCTAATGAATAAAAAAGAAAACAGTGCAGATTCAGATCAGTTGGCACAGACATGTTGGCTGATCTTGATATATACTGTTTGCCCATGGAATATTTTTATTTATTATAAATAATTTTTCAAGCCATCAGATCTGGATTTACACTGTTCACTTCTGTTCTTGTTGGGGTTTTTTTTTTTCAACAAAAACCTGATTTTTGTAATAGAAATGTTGTTTGGCATGCTGGTGGCGGGTATGCTGGCGTCATCTTTGGTTTCCACTCAATCACTTGAGTTTGCTTCGACCTGCTGACACTTTAAAATAGAAATTCAATTTCCATGTAATAACTTGAGTTAGCTATGACCTATTGACACCTAACATTTTGTTTGGGTAACTCATATCAAGATGCAAGTTGGGATTGCTAGCTAGATGTCTATATTCAAAGTCAAGGTCCTTGTTGCTAAAAAGAGAAATTCAGTTTCTGCGCAACAAATTGAGTTGGCTGTGACCTATTGACACTCAATTTGGTGTGTGAGTAGCTTATATCAAGATGCAACTCTTGATTCTTCTCAGATGACTATACATGGTCGTTGAAAACCTGGTTTGTCGCATTGTGACGCTTTTTGTTTGTCAGAAGTAATCATATGAATCTAATAGCCAACGATATTGATCGTGATCAGATGGCATGGATGTACTGGCAATATCTGGATCTACATAACTGCCCATGCACTCTTAGGATTAAAGGGTTAAAATTGCATGGTCACATGTCAGGACGAAAAAATATAGATTTTTGAACTACCAAAATTTAAAATTTAAAATCTAGAAGACCCATAACCCTTTCCTCCATATATACACATTTTTAGGCATGTGTGACCAGTGTAGATACAGTGCATGTCCGTGCTGTCTGATCAGGATCTGCACTGGTCATATTTTGGTCAGAAATAACCTAACGAATCAAAAAGCAAACAGTTTAGATCCTGATCAGATGGCATGGAAGTGCCGGCTGATCTGGATCTAAACTGTTTGCTCATGCAATAAAGGTGTGTCTGTGGAGAAAAGGGTTAAACAAAGTAAATTTGATGTAAGATTCTTACACAGTCAATCTACAAATGAACATGTTTAAAGCTGAAGTTGATGCAGTGTTACTAAAGCATTGAATTAAAGGCTCAACAAAACCTTAATGTAGTGTTACTGATTGGTTCAAAATTTTGGCAAACTTTGATTCTGTTGTGTAATTAATAGGCATTACAAAGTTCTACAATAAATAATAACTACATCTCGGACTGAATTGTTCCGCCCTGTACAGACTTCCCATGTTGGAAAAAAGTGTCCGACATTTCATCAAACAAGATGTGAGAACCTTTCTGACAAAAACAAATTCCTTTAGACCAAAAACATGTTATGCATAAAATAAGCTAAACACAGTATTTAGGGTGTAAAAGTACAAAATTGGCAAAATAGGCTACATGTTTACAGGATTAGTATGGTATCATTAGTCATGACAATGGATTAAAGAATTGCATTCAGATATCCTCACTCTTTTCCATCTGAACAATTTCGAACCAAAACTGCTAATAAAATTTGTAGTTGTTTACATATTATTTTCTTAAAAAGGACTTAGCGTTCCAACTTTAGTTGGACAGTTGGTCAGGTATCATAAGAAATCACGCGCTGTACCGCACAAACTTTACCAGACATGTCAAACAGTCCGGAGACTTTTGTAAAGTCTGGCTGAACTGAGAATAGGAAGATTTAACCCTTTCCCCCATGTATACGCACTTTTACGCATGTGTGACTAGTGTAGATCCAGATCCGCCAGCACATCCGTGCCATCTGATCTGGATCTGCAGTCGTCGCGTTTTGGTCAGAAATAACCTAATGAATCAAAAAGCGAACAGCAATGTGTCTATGGAGGAAAGGTTAAAATGATGTTTGTGTTTTGTTTTGGCTGAATTTTTTCAAATAAATGTATAATGTAAAACTTAATGAATTTTTCAGGGCAATGGCAGATTCTAGAAATTCTGATGAATCATTCCGTCGGCGTAGTAACACAGGATCAGGAGTACCTCCTCACTCGCGAGGTGGTGAGTCGCATATGAGGAGCCGAACAAAAAGTGACAGTCATCATGGGTAAGCAAAATATTCCATTAACCCTTTCCTTGATATATACACATTGTTACGCATGTGCCGGCTGATCTGGATCTGCACTGGTCGCATTTTGGTCAAGAATAACCTAATGAATCAAAAAGCGAACAGTTTAGATCCTGATCAGACGGCACGGATCTAAACTGTTCGCCCTAGCAATAAACACACCCGGCAGAGCCAGGAGCGGACGGCACATCCAGGTGCAGACACGGTAAGTTTTTTTCATACTTGACAGCGGTGTAAGAAATTATATTCAATAATTTTGAATAACTGTTAAAAAGAAATATCGGCTGATTTTAAAAGCCAAATGAATTCTGCACATATCCGTTGATTTCTGAAGTGGAAGAATGGATAATAAACATTTTATCATGATTTAAATTACGGAAATTTGTGACGAAATCTCAAAGTTTTGCGTTTTATAGTTAAATGCTCCTAAGATCTGAAAATCTGCATAAATCTGTAAGCACTATTGGAAAATTTTATCATTCCCCTGCCAATATGTGAAATATTAGCACAAACAGACTTTTAACAAATTCGTGAGGGCTTAGTGAATAGAGCTGGGGTATAGAAATTGGCAAGTCCATGGAGCAGAAAGCGAATTTATTAGCAGGGACCAGGAGCAGATATAATCGTGTACGGAAAATAGTTTGATGATTTGTTTTGAAACTATTTTTCATCCTCAATAATGAAAGTCCTTGAAGCAAAGATGACTTATGATTTTGAGGTCACAATCTCGAGGTCCAAGGTCAGAAGTTCAAATAAAAACCTTGTTGGCATGATTGCCCTTACAGTCAGCAAAACTTATAAGTTATAGGCCTTTGGTGCAAGGATGGCTGTTTTGATTTTGATGTCGCTAGGTCAAAGTTCATGGTCACAGAATTAGCAAGTGCAAAAACTTTTTCTGACCATATAAGTGAACAGAGTCGATCCAGGTCTACAAAAAATTATTCACCAGAAATAAAACAAACTTAACTGTGAAGTACATGATGATGAGATTTTGATTGTTCAACCCTTGCAGGAGTCCAAAACATATCCGGGCGATTTATACCAAGACGAGGCCACAATCAACAGTAGAGTACTCCAAGAAAGTTTCATTGGGTGTTGAAAGTCAAATACCATTGGGCAGTAGTCCAAGGTATGGTACAGCTTTTTGTCTTATTTTAAAATAACTGTTGCTATCAATTGCCACTTGCATATAGAGCATGTAATACAATTATTGTTGTAGTCCATGGATTAAGCATTTTTAGCTCGACTATTCGAAGAATAGGGGAGCTATCCTACTCGCCCCGGTGTCGGCGTCGGCGTCCGTTAAACAAAAAATGCACTTTGGTCCATTACTTGAAAACTACTTATGATATCAACTTGAAACTTGGAATATATATTCACCATCAAATTCTACATCATTACCAACAACACCCATAACTCTGCTACAAATATTTTTCAAGTTATGCCCCTTTTTCACTTAAATTTTGCGTTAAGGAAAATATGCACTTTGGTCCATAACTTATAAACTACTTGAGATATCAACTTGGAAACTTGGAATATATATTCACCATCAAATTCTACATCATTACCAACAAGACCTATAACTCTGCTGTCAATATATTTCAAGTTATGCCCCTTTTTTCTTATATTTTGTGTCAAGCAAAATATGCATTTTGCCCCTAACTTTAAAACTACTTGAGATATTGCCTTGAAACTTGAAATATATTTTCACCATCAAAATCTACATCATAACCAACAAGACCCATAACCCTTCTTCCAATATTTTTCAAATTATGCCCCTTTTTCGCTTACATTTTGTGTTAAGCAAAATATACAGTCGGCCCTTAACTTCGTTATGAATGGAGGGATTTCAAAATAACTTTGCACAAATGTTCACCATGACAAGGCGGTGTGTCGCGTACAATACCCATGCCTGTAGGTCCAAGGTCAAGGTCACTGTTACTAAAAATAGAATTTTCTTGCAAAATCGTGTCCGCTTTTTTCGCTTACATTTTGTGTTAAGCAAAATATACAGTCGGCCCTTAACTTCGTTATGAATGGAGGGATTTCAAAATAACTTGGCACAAATGTTCGCCATGACAAGGCGGTGTGTCGCGTACAATACCCATGCCTGTAGGTCCAAGGTCAAGGTCACTGTTACTAAAAATAGAATTTTCTTGCAAAATCGTGTCCGCTCTGTAACTTTGTTATTTCTTATTGGGGTTTTAAATAACTTGGTATAATTGTTCACCATATCAAGACAGTGTGTCACTTGCATGCCCAAGCCTGTAGGTCAATGGTCAAGGTCACTGTTAATAAAAATAGAATTTTCTTGTCTAGGCTGTTACTTTGTTATGAATGGAGGGATTTCAAAATATCTTGGCACAAATGTTCACCATGACAAGGCGGTGTGTCAGCACAATACCCATGCCTGTAGATCCAAGGTCAAGGTCACTGTTACTAAAAATAGAATTTTCTTGTCCAGGCTGTAACTTTGTTATGAATGGAAGGATTTCAAAATAACTTGACACAAATGTTCACCATGACAGGGCGGTGTGTCACGTACCATGCCCATGCCTGTAGGTCAAAGGTCAAGGTCACTGTTACTAAAAATAGAATTATCTTGTCCTGGCTGTTACTTTGTTATAACTGGAGGGATTTCAAAATAACTTTGCACAAATGTTCATGAAAAGGCAGTGTGTCCGCACAATACCCAAGCCTGAAGGTCCAAGGTCAAGGTCACTGTTACTAAAAATAGAATTTTCTTGTCCAGGCTGTAACTTCATTATAAATGGAGGGATTTCAAAAAAAACTTGACACAAATGTTCACCATGAAAGGGCAGTGTATCGCGTATTATTCCCATCATTGCACTTGAGTGTCTGAAAATGATGCATAGCGGGGCATCCGTGTCCTATGGACACATTTCTAGTTTCACTTATATTTTCACTTAAGTGCACTTCATCGATAACTTTGCAAATACTTAAGGTATCAACTTCAAACTACCATTATATTTTCATTTCAGTTCTTTTTCTGTAACATTACTGAAGTGATTGATATTTGACTAAAAGTAAATGTCTCTAATAAAAAATTACTAACAAGTTTTCTAACAAATTCAGAAATATTTCATAGTTATTCCCCTATTCAGTTTAATATTTATGGTACATTTAGGAATTATTTCTGTTATTTGAAAATAATTTCTCCCGTACCATTCACTTGTTAATATTTTTCCTGATTGCACATGAATGTATGGCCATAGTTATACCCCCACAAACGAAGTTTGAGGGGGTATATAGGAGTGAGCTTGTCGGTCGGTCGGTCGGTCTGTCGGTCGGTCGGTCGGATTCTTCGTTTCCAGATGATAACTCATGAAAGGCTTGACAGAATTAAATAATTTTTGGTACACAGGTATATCGTCATAAGATACAGGTCAAGTTCGATTTTGGGGCTGGTGGGATCAGTGTCAAGGTCACTGTTACTAAAAATAGAAAAATGGTTTCCGGATGATAACTCATGAAACACTTCACAGATTTAATCCTTGTTTGGTAAATAGATGTAACATCACAAGATACAGGTCAAGTTCGACTTTGGGGCTGGTGGGGTCAATGTCAAGGTCAGTATTACTAAAAATAGAAAAAGGGTTTCCAGATAATAACTCATGAAAAACTTCACAGATTAAATCCTTTTTTGGTACATATATGTAATATCAGAAGATACAGGTCGAGTTCGACTTTGGGGCCTGAGGGGTCAGTGTCAAGGTCACTGTAACTAAAAAAAGAAAAATTGTTTCTGGACTATAACTCATGAAATACTTCATAGATTTAATTATTTTTTGGGACACAGATGTAACATAACAAGATAAAGATTAGGTTTGACTTTGGGGCCTGTGGGTTCAAGGTCAAGGTCACTGTTATTTAAACTTCAAAACTTCGTTTCCACTCAGTAACTATAGCTTGGAATGAGATTCTTAAATGAAATTTGGTGTATTGATGGTTTTTGTGAAGATGACTTTTGGGATTCAAGGCCTGTGGGGTCAAGGTCACTGTTACTAAAAATAGAAAATAAACTGTATGCTCAATAACTTTGGTTCAGAATGAGATATTGTGATGAAAATTGCTATATAGGTAGTGTCTGTGAAGACGAAACTTGGTATTGAAATTGGGCCTGATGGGGTCAAGGTCACTGTTACTAAAAATAGAAAAAATGGTTTCTGGATGATTTCTCATAAACAATGTTTGGCACACAGTTCTTAGATAAAAGTTAGATAAAGGCCACTGTTACTAACATATTTAAACCATTTCTGCTCAATAAATTTAGAAGGAATGAGATATTGTGATGAAACTTGCTGAATATGTGGCTACTGTGAAGACGACACTTTGGATTGAAAGTGGGGCACATTATGCCATTGATTCGAAGCATTCCCAGTTCAATTATCAAGCATACATGTGGGGGTATTTAATCACTTTCAGTGATAATTCTAGTTGTTATTGTTTTAATCTTCAAATTGCATTTGTTTCAAATGATTCGAATAGTCGAGCATGCTGTCTTCTCTGACAGCTCTTGTTATCCCCCCAACCTATCCAGCTCAAAGTCATCAGTGGTGTTTAAAGGTTTGCACCATATTTTTTGTGTCTGCTCCATAACTTGTGGGAAGGAATATGTAGTTGCACTCATCCGTACATGAGTCGGTCCACCTGTTGGTACATCCTTCAAATCTTGTGGCTTCAACTCCTCATTAACTATCAGTCGGATGTCTTTCAAACTTGCACAGATAATCAAGCAGAATGTGTAGATGATTGAAAAGAAAATATTTTTTCCTGCGACCATTTTTAGCTCACCTGAGCACTTGTGCTCATGGTGAGCTTTTAGGAACGCCCTGTGTCCGTCGTGCGTCGTTAATTTTTGCTTTAAACAACATCTCCTCTTAAACCCCTGGGCCAAAGTTGATGAAACTTGCCACAAATGTTCCTTGCATGAAGCTCTTCCAAAGTTGTTCAAAGAAATCAATTCCATGCAGAACTCTGGTTGCCATGGCAACCTAAAGGAAAAACTTTAAAAATCTTCTTCTCTGAAACCACAAGGCCTAGAGCTTAGATATTTGGCATTTAGCACCCTCTAGTGGAACTCTACAAAGATTGTTCAAATTATTTTCCCTGGCATTTAGCACCCTCTAGTGGAACTCTACAAAGATTGCTCAAATTATTTCCCTGGGGTCAAAATTGGCCACGCCCCAGGGGTCACTTCATTTTATATAGACTTATATAGGAAAAACTTTAAAAATCTTCTTGTCTGAAACCACAAGGCCTAGAGCTTAGATATTTGGCATTTGGCATCCTCTAGTGGAACTCTACAAAGATTGCTCAAATTATTTCCCTGGGGTCAAAATTGGCCCCGCCCCAGGGGTCACTTCATTTTACATAGACTTATATAAGAAAAACTTTAAAAATCTTCTTGTCTGAAACCACAAGGCCTAGAGCTTAGACATTTGCATTTAGCACTCTCTAGTGGAACTCTACAAATATTGTTCAAATTATTTCCCTGGGGTCAAAATAGGCCCCGCCCCAGGGGTCACTTCATTTTATATAGACTTATATTGGAAAAACTTTAAAAATCTTCTTGTCTGAAACCACAAGGCATAGAGCTTAGATATTTGGCATTTAGCATCCTCTATTGGAACTTTACAAAGATTGTTCAAATTATTTCCCTGGGGTCAAAATTGGCCCCGCCCCAAGGGGTCACTTCATTTTACATAGACTTATATAGGAAAAACTTTAAAAATCTTCTTGTCTGAAACCACAAGGCCTAGAGCTTAGATATTTGGCATTAAGCACCCTCTAGTGGAACTCTACAAAGATTGTTCAAATTATTTCCCTTGGGTCAAAATTGGCCCCGCCCCAGGGGTCACTTCATTTTACATAGACTTATATAGGAAATCTTTAAAAATATTCTTCTCACTAACCACAATGCGTACAGCTTAGATATTTGGTAAGTAGCATTGTCTAATGGTTGTCTACTAAATTTGTTCAAATTATGTCCCCTGGGCCAAAATCTGCCACGCCCTAGGGTTCTCTTGGTTTACATATAGTTATATAGGAAAAACATGAAAAATCATTTTTCTCCGAAACTAATAGGACTAGATCTTAGATATTTGGTGCTGAGTATTGTGAAGAGACCCTTTATCAACTTTGTTTAAAAGTTGGCCCTGGGGTCAAAATTGTCCCCGCCCCGGGGGCCCTTAATATGTGAAAAAGGCAAACTTTAAAATTCTTCCTACTGGAAACCTCAATGCCTAAAGCTTAGATATTTGGTATGTAGCATTGTCTAGTGGATGTCTACCAAATTTGTTCAAATTATGTCCCCTGGGCCAAAATTGGCCACGCCCCAGGGTTCTTACATTGATTTATATAGGAAAAACTAATAGGACTAGACCTTCGATATTTGGTTGAGTATTGTGAAGAGACCCTTTACAAACATTGTTTAAATGTTGGACCTGGGGTCAAAATTGGCCCCGTCCTGGGGGCTCTTAATATGTAAAAAAGGCAAACTTTAAAATTCATCCTACTGGAAACCTCAGTGCCTAAAGCTTAGATATTTGGTATGTAGCATTGTCTAATGGATGTCTACCAAGATTGTTCAAATTATGTCCCCTGGGCCAAAATTGGCCACGCCCCAGGGTTCTCTTGAAAAAATCATTTTTCTCCGAAACTAATAGGACTAGACCTTTCTTTCTTGAAATTGCCATATTGCATTATGGGTTCCAGAGTTATGGCCCCTGAAAGTGCAAAACTTAACTTTTTAGACCTTGTCTGCACAATAGCAGCTTCAGTTTTGATTTGAATTTAATAAGACTTGTACAATACTTGAGTTACTCTAAGATCTCAGTTCCTTTCTTGAATCAGCTAGGGTTTCAGAGTTATTGCCCTTGAAAGAGCCAAAGTAAGCTATTTTGACTTTTTCTCCACAATAGCAGCTTTATTTTTTTACTTGATTTTACCAAACTTGCACACAAATCTTGCAACCATTGAGCAGTTGTTGACAGGTGAGTGACCCAGGGTCCTACGGACCCTCTTGTTGTACTTGGATTTTGTCACAAAAACTGAACGTTGGCTACAACTTTGCCATTTCTTAATATTTCTTCATCAAACTTTCAAATTATATTGCTTATGACAACACGCTCATGATGGCATCACATTCTTTTGGTCAAGGTTACATTTGATGGAGTTATGCCCCTTTTTGTACTGGCATTT
Source organism: Corbicula japonica (assembly GCA_038501625.1). Lineage (NCBI taxonomy): Eukaryota > Metazoa > Mollusca > Bivalvia > Venerida > Cyrenidae > Corbicula > Corbicula japonica. The sequence goes on from JAZAYU010000140.1 coordinate 1,217,249, forward strand.
TTATTCCGACCAAGCCCCAGAGGGCGACACAAGTGTTCAAATGAACACCCATCTAGTCTGAGTTTCATAATTATGAAAATACATCTTTTCCATAAAAAATAATTATCTTAATTTTTCCTATTTATAGACATTGGCTGATATTGTGGTTGTAGAACCATTATGATCTTTTCAGTGCATTTGATCATAGTCTACTAGAGGACATGAGAGAACGATCCTCCAGTTTAGGATCTCGTAGCTCGCGTACTAGTCATCACTTCTCTGATGTGCTGGATCATGGCATGCATGATGTTTCCAACAGTACACCTGTCATTTCTCCTGATGGCTCATTTATGTAAGTTACCATACTTTAACCCTTTCCTCCATATATACGCATTTTTACGCATGTGCAACCAGTGTCAGATCACGTCCGTGCTGTCTGATTAGGATCTGTACTGGTTGCATTTTGTTCAGAAATAAGCTAAGGAATAAAAAATTGAACTGTGCAGATCCTGATCAGATGGCAAGGATGTGCCGGCTGATCTGGATCTACACTGGTTGCACATGCAATAAAGGTTTATTTATGGAGGAAAGGGTTAAATTCCTTAAAATATGTTTTAATAGTCTTCAGCAGAGGCCCTTACCTCTTTGCTGTCTGATCAGGATCTGCACTGTTCACTTTTTGATCAATTAGGTTATTTCTTACCAAAAGGCAAACCGTGCAGATCCTGATTAAGGTAGTGCTGGCTGATCTGGATCTACACTGTTTGCTGACGAAATAAAGGTTAATCTATGAAGTAAAGAGTTAAGAGTGCTTCTCTGATGGAATGGCACACTTTTTTAAAGTTTAGAAATAGTTAAAAATCATTAACTTTGTTTAAATTATCAAATACGAGAAATCACATTGACAGTATTCAGCTACCCAAGATAGTTTTAATTAATTAATTAATGAACCCTTTTCTTCATATATACACTGTTTTACGCCTTTGTGACTAGTGTAGATCCAGATCAGGTTGCAGATCTTTGCCATCTGATCTGCATCTGCACTGGCTGCATCTTGGTCAGAAAGATTCTAATGAATCTAAAAGCAATCAGTGTAGTTCCTGATCAGATGGCACAGATGTGCTAGCTGATCTTGGTCGACACTGTCTGCGAAATAACTTGTATCTATGAGAAAAGGGATAACCTAGTGGAGATTGCCTTGAGGTGATCAGTGTAAATCCAGATCAGCTGATAGATCTGTGCCGTCTGATCAGGATCTAAATCATTCACTTCTTGGCCAGTAATAGGCCTATGAATCTAAATGATTCCCCATTGGATTTAAGTCATATCCTAGAAGTAATGGGCTAAAGGACACTGCTGGATGATTTGCAGAATTCTTTTTAGTGTAAAGTAATTACCATTTGTAATGTATCAAACAATATGTGATAGTCTTGATTCACCCAATACTTTACTAGAATTATTTAAATTTAATCCTTTAAATCAGTTGTCTATCAAATATTTAATTAGAATTGATGGCATCAACTTCTTGGCATTGACTAAATTATTATTGAATTATTATTGTCATCTAAAAGACCTGGACTAATGTGCTGTCTGAATTGTTGTCATCGCGTCAATGTTTTGATGTTTTTTTATGAGTTCAAATGTATCATCCCTTATCTCCATTGATACGTGTTTTATCACATGACCAGTGTAGATCCAGATTACTCTGCACATCCGTGCAGTCTTACCAGAATTCACACTAGTTGTTGTCACAGTCATTAGATTTTTTGTGACAAGAAGCAAACTATAGAACCAGATCAGGCTGCACCGATGTGCAGGCTAGTCTAGATCTACTATTGTTAATGTGATATAAGCCACAGCCGATGGAAATGAAGGATCAACCCTTTACCATAGATATGGTTTTTAATCCCATGGGTGAATAGTGTAGATCCAGATCAGCCAGCACATCTGCACAAACTGATCAAGATCGACAATGTTTACTTTTAGATTCATTATGTTATTTCTGACCAAAATACTATCAGTGTAGATCCAGATCTGATGGCTTGGATTTCCAGCTGACCTAGATATACACTGTTTGCACATGCTTTAAAACCTTGACTTACAGAGTAAACGGTTAATGGGATGTAAACATCATCCCATGGAATATAAAACCTTTCTGTGGTATTTAATTTCGCAGAACCAATTTCGCGCAATTCCCACAATTGAAATGATACACAGTCGAACCTCGATAATTCGAACTCGACAGGACCGGGAAAAAAGTTCAAATTATCAGGAGTTCGAATTGTCAAAGGTCTGTCGGTCGGCGGAAGTGGATATTGTTTGTTCATGTTTTTTATGTTTGTTGATCTATATTATCTTTTGTATGTGAAATAAAAGACAAAAAAAAAAGACAAAACAAATATTTGTTAATTATTTTTATGTACATGAACATAACTCAAATACATTTTGACATAAAAAAGTACGAATTCAACAAAAGCATAAATCACGAATCTCCACAGATGTTTAATTTACAAACTTTGCTACACATGTACTAGTTTGAATGGCCGCTCACCTTACAAAGTCTTTTTTCACCAGAACAGTGTGCATCTTGCACAACATGCTTAGTTCACGCTCACTATTATCCTGATATTCAAAGTACCGTCTCATCGTTTCACAAGCACTAATCGCTTCCCAAAGAGACAATTAAATTCGCTCAATTTTTTGTTTGCAAATTTAGTTTGCAAGTCTTAATTATTCAAAATTTTCTTTAATTATATTTTTGATCAGATTTTAGTAAAATCAAAAAACTTCATATTATTTGTTTGTAACAGGCATCGCGTTGCCTGATATGTGTCTGTTTAACAACGTGTGCTAATCATATGGCGCCGCTATTGTTATCCGCTTGAAGTGTGAAAACTTTTACGTGTCATAATTTTGAGCGATAAATTTCAATGCAGTTCGAAATATCAAGAGTGAAATTTATAGAAAATCAAAAGAACGGACTGGACTTTGAGTTCGAAGTTCGAAAAATCGGGTGTTCGAATTTTCAAGAGTTAATGCATATAAGGTATATAGGCATTTTGCCGGGACCAAGATACGAGTTCGAAATATCTACGGTATTAGAATTATCGAAGTTCGAATTATCGAGGTCCGACTGTATTTGCACAGGCATAAATTCATTCTGTTGAATTTTTTTGTTAAGACATAGTTTTATCTGATGTTAATTTGCAGGAGTTTAAATTTGCGCTTTTACAATGATATAACAGTAACTGTTTACTGATTAAACTGTTTACAGCAGTATGAGATCCACAACGCCAGAAACACCATACTCTATAGAGGAAGAAGACGGAGAACAAAGTGATGGTCTGAACGAAGATAACCAAGACTACCTCCCTATGGACCACAGTCATAGGTCCACGACCCCTTCACCACCCAGAACCCGTCCCTCACCCCCACGGTTACATGCTAGTCAAGGAAATCTCTCGGACAGGTCACGGGATAGATTTTCCACACCTGGAAAAAATGAACAGAATGTTGACTATCTTCCAATGACCCCTGGAAAGGCTGAAAAAGTTTCCGACTTCTTTTCCACGACCCCCAAGGAGAAGTCAGGAGGTCAAGATTATCTAATGATGACCCCCGGTGCCAACAGTGCCAAATCAAGTCAGGGGGATTACCTCCCCATGAATCCGAGTCATAGATCAGGCACACCATCACCAACAAGATTATCAGACAGACCAGGTATGATGTATTGATTTTGAATGTTTACTTCAGCACAAATGAATCACCGCGTTAAAGTATAAGTAGAAATTGTACTTGTGATAAGAAGTTTATTTACTAAGGTACTTGGTATAATGTTTCAGGACAAAATACATTGTGTATTAAAATATCAAAATTTATATTATAACTGTAGAAAACCTGTAAACAAATTTAATGAGAAATAATAGTCATACACAGTCAACAAAGTATTACGAGTGAATATATTTGAAGTGAAAGTTGTTAAAGCATTACTAACGCAGTAAAATTTACTCACAACAGGTCATAAAATGTACTAATAAGTCTGTTGCAATGATTTATAGGCATTATATAATGGCACAATAAATATTAACTAAAGCAGATCTGCCCTTAATTGTGAATAGGCAGATTTAAATTGATTCATGAACTAGTATGAGTATCTCGTAGACTATCATTTCATGGTATAATGTAAACACAAAACAACTGTTTCTTTTGTGCTCAAGTATACAATCATGGAATTCTCGTCGCGTTTTATTTTCTTGGATTTCCCATGCAGATCATTTCATGACTATAAAACCCGAACAAATTACAGGATTTTTCATAACCATGATTTCAGATATTGGAAACAGCAACTTATAAAATAAAATATTATATATTATATATTATAATATAATATAATATATTATAAAATAATAAAATAACGCTCTTTTTGGGAAGCAATTGCTTTTGTAGGAGTTTTGGTTAAAAAGTCGGAATTTATAATATTAAGTACCTTAACCCTTTCCTTGATATATACGCATTTTTACGCATGTGCAACCAGTGTAGATCCAGATCAGCCGGCACATCGGTGCCGTCTGATCAGGATCTGCACTAGTCGCATTTTGGTCAGAAATAAACTAATGAATCAAAAAGCGAACAGTTTAGATGCTGATCAGATGGCACTGATGTGCCGGCTGATCTGGATCTAAACTGTCCGTCCTAGCAATAAAGGTGTATCTATACAGGAAAGGGTTAAAACTGCTCCATACAAATTATGTTAGTTTTATACAGGTACATATATAAAATATTCATTCTCAAATTGTTAAGAACTGCTTAACATTTTGATGTTTATCAAAATTAAATACCGAAATGCAAAAATAGAAATTAAAATGCAAAAAAATAGAAATATTTGCAGCATGATACTTATGGTACATTTCACTCAAGATGCAAGATACATTAACCCTTTCCTCCATAGACAAACCTTTATTGTGTGGGCGAACAGTTTAGATCCAGATCAGCCAGCACATATTGCCGTCTGATCTGGATTTAGACTGTTCGCTTTTTTTTTCATTAGGTTATTTCTTACCAAAATGCGACCAGTGCAGATACTGATCAGACGGCACGGATGTGCCAGCTGATCTTGGTCTACACTAGTCGCACATGCGTAAAATGCATTTATATGGAGTAAGGGTTAACTTATGATAACCCTTTACTTCATATATACAATGTTTTTTGCATGTGTGAACAGTGTAGACCCAGATCAGCTGGCACATCCATGCCGTCTGATCAGTATTTACACTGTATGGGTCTTTGTTAGAAATAACCTAATGAAAAAATGGCAAAAAATGTTGATCCTTATCAGCCTGCAAATATGTGTAGTTTGATCAGGCTCCAAGGTTATAAAGCTGAGATTGGAAACCAGTCTCAAATCTCAAGCATCTGATTGGCTGAAATGGCGACTGGTCGCCATTTCAGCCAATCAGATGCTTACTGGTTTCCATGCTCAGTTTTATAACCTTGGGCACAGGATTTACACTAGTCACTTATATGATTCATTAGGTTATTTCTGACTTACAAAATGTAGAAGCAAATGGTGTAGACCGGAAAGATGTGCAGACAGATCTAGATCTACACTGGTCTCAGATGAGTTGCAAGTTGTATCCATGGAGTAAAGATTCATTGCTGATGACTTTAAGTATTGCTTTGCTAGAACTGGGTGCCAATTTTGTTGTTTGTCATTTTACTGTTTTAAAGAAAATACCAAGTTGCATTTCTGAGCACTTGTCTGGCAATAAATAGGTTATTCCTCTTCAAAGAAATAATTATAGTGAACTTCGTCTGGTTTTCCAATTTTTTATTTCTTCGACAATTTGTGTATGCATGTTGATCTAGTAATCAAGATTGTATGTAAATGAGCAGATGCCTTCCATTAGATTCATTGTCGTAAGTTTGTCTCGTTTCGACAGACTGATAAAATGGAAATGATGCAATTAAGTTGTAACTTCTTGAAAATTCTAATTCACATTGACATTCTGTAGGGAAATGTGTTGATCTGAATGACCTTGGCCCAAGATCATAAAACTGAGACCAGACTCAAATCTCAAGCATCTGATTGGCTGAAATAACGACTGGTGCTCAGATGCTTGAGATTTGAGACTGGTTTCTATGCTTAGTTTTATAACCTTGGGCAAATGATGTAAAGTATATGGGAATTTTAAACTTTCAGGTTGCACTAAGATAACAATATAAAGCTAATGGAATTCTGAACTTTCAGGATCAGCAGGGTCACATTCCCGTGACTCCAGTCGGGATGGTAGGGGAGAGTACATGGACATGGACATGAGGCCCGGGAGCTCGGCAAGTAGTCCGGCCAGCAGCATCCAGGATCCCAGCTACATGAACCTCAGTATGACACCTCCAAAGTCTAGTTCATACATGGACATGTCACAGTCTACGCCACCTGTACGGGATAACCATGGTTATATTGATATGAACCCTGGACAGAGAAGTACGCTTTAGACTTTATAAAATTAATTCTTCTCCTTAGAGTAAAAACAGTCTACATGTAAATATCATTGAAATGTGAAGAAGATGCACTGTTATAACACTAAGGCAACCAATTGCTTGGGGTATTTGTAACATATTGGGGCAGATCCAGAGGGGGTGCAGTAGGGCTGGTCAAACCCCCTGTTTGTGCAGCAATATTTTATTTTTGTAGGAATTTCGGTCAGGAAGTTGGATATTATCATGCAGCCCCCTTACAGAAATCATGCATCCAACTCTATGTAATTTATTAAAATTTTAATTTCTTAATTTCAGAAACTTAAGCAAAAGGCAATTATATCATATTATGAGATAATGTTTTTGATAATATGCAATATTATTACTGAATCTATTATAACTTTAAATTTTGCACAGTAGGGGCAAAACTGATGAGTTGAAATTGGATGTATAGGTACTGAATAAGCCTTGTCAGTGACAATTATATCAACCAGTGTAGACGATTTTCAACCTTATGGCAATTACTTTTCAAATTTGAATGTGCCAGCAGATCTGGATCTACACTGTTTGACCATGAATAACAGCAATATCCATGAAGTATAGTGTTAATTTTCCTTACCATAACTTTTGGTTTTAAATTACATTTAGTTTTATTGTAATTGTATATTTCAGCGCCTACAGATCCTGGCCCAGGCTATGTATTGATGGATGGTGCCTGGGTTAGAACACAGGCTGTACCTATACCTATACGAGGAAATAAGGAGTCACCAGGTTACATGGATATGGGCCCGCTAGGGCCTAATCAGCCCCTACCAACTGTCAAAGAGAGCGGAAGTAAGTACCAAGTTTTCATGTACCAAGTTTTATTTATGCTCATTACTCACTTACGGGGCCAACTAAGAACAAATCACCACCTACATGCTGTCGGAGAGAATTGACGTAAGATCATGTACCAAGTTTTATTTATGCTCATTACTCACTTAAGGGGCCAACTAAAACAAATCAGCACCTACATGCTGTTGGAGAGAATTGATGTAAGATCATGTACCAAGTTTTATTTATGCTCATTACTCACTTATGGGGCCAACTAAAAACAAATCAGCACCTACATGCTGTTGGAGAGAATTGAAGTAAGATCATGTACCAAGTTTTATTTTTGCTCATTTCTCACAAACAGGGACCAACTAAGAACTGATAAGCTTCTTCATTCTGTCAGAGAGCGGAAGTAAGATCCTGTACCAAGTTTTGTTTATGCTCATTACTAACCAACAGCAGTCAACTAAACTAATAAGCCACTGCATACAGTCAGAGTGGAATTAAGATTATGTACCAAGTTAAATTGATGCTCATTTCTCACCTGTGTGTGGGGTGGGGGGGGGGAGCAACTAAGAATTAATCAGCAACTGCATACAGTCAAAGAGAGTGGGGAAAAGATTATGTATTGATGTTTATTCATACTCATTTCTCACTAACAGTGAGGGGAGATGGGGGCAACTAAGAACTCATCAGCCACTGCATAAGGTCAAAAAGAATTGAAGAATAATAGTGTTTTATTTATGCTTGTATCTTACTAAGGAGTAATCATCTACTACCTTCAGTTACAGAAAGTGGAACTAAGATTTATACCAGTTTCATAATTGAAAGATGCAGTTTAAGCCTTTTCTCCATAGACACACCTTTATTGCGTGGGAGAACAGTTTAGATCCAGATCAGCCGGCACATCCGTGCCGTCTGATCAGGATCTGCACTGGTCATATTTTGGTCAGAAATAACCTAATGACTCTAAAATCCGTGCCATCTGATCAGGATCTACACTGTTCGTCCACGCAATAAAGAGTGTGTCTATGGAGGAAAGGGTTAAAGCTGCTCGTTCACAATTCAGTGTGGAATACTCCAATGTCCCAGATGTGGTTCATATTCATTGTACTACTATATACTGCTTATAAATGACTGAACAACAGTGAATATTGCTAAATTTCGGACTTATCAGTATATTTAGTATCTGTTGTGATAGAATTTTACTGTGTAAGTAATGCTATAATTACTTTGGCTTCAAAATAGGTTCATTGTACGTTGATTGTGAAAAGAATACTAACTCACAGGTCTTCTAGTTTATATTAGAAATTTTGATCTTAATATTTTCATCCTGATTGTGACCAGGCTCTTTTAAGTTTTTCTTGGTTATTTCAGGTGGTGAGGCTTACCTGCCCATGTCACCAACTGGACAGAGCATTTCCAGTGAGGGCCTCAAACCTGCAAAAGTCTACAGCTACTTGTCTGATGACTCCATGTCCGGGGAATTCCCAAAACGGGCATACTCAGTTGGCAGTCGGCCAATTTCCAAACAGCCATTACGCTTTCACCATCAGCCAGAAATCTTGCGACGTCAGCCTTTAGACAACAGCATGAGTTCGAGTGCCCCACACCTAATGGCCCAGAAGCCTCGCTCCCAGTTTATGGATATAATGCATCACAAGAATCTCCATCCGGACGGTTCATATGGTGCTGCCAGTCCGCTCAGCACATCGGTCAAATCGGACGATTCTGACAGTTTTGTTGAGATGGACTTCTATCGTCCTAGAACTGCTAGTGATAGTTACGGTTGTAGACCAAGGTCATCAAGCTTTGGTAAACAGTTCATGCAAGGACATAGAAATCGTTCTTCCAGCTTCGGGCATGGAGCTAAGGCAGGTATGAGTAAGCTGGCTACTGAATCATACGAATCTGTTAGAACAACTTCTCAGGAGTGGTCTAATCGCCAACGATCCCAAGAGTCGCTTGGTATAATGTCAAGTTCTTCACGCAACTCGTCAAAAGACTCTCTGAAAAACCTCTCCGATAGTTCACAAGGTAAGAAAAGCCTTGGCCCTGGGGAATATATGGATATGAATTATGACAAGAATAAATCTCAAAGCCAAGGTAGTTCGAGTGTGATGTCACCGAAGAATAATGTGACAGGCTATATGGATATGACATTAGGTTCTAGCGGTCCCAAGTCACTGTCACATGGTATTTCACCATGTTCATCTACCCACAGTCTGTCTGCTACATCCTCTCATATTCTAGGCTCCTCCCCAGGGGGTATGTCACTGGGTCACTCGCATCCGATAGATAAAACTCAGCAAGGAGCTAAAGTAATTAAACCCTCTGGCAAAGTCGCCATGCAGAAACAAGCCTCGAAAACCACTCCAAGTGCAGCTGACAATCAATTGAAAGTTTCAGTACCATCAAAAAAGGGAGATAAACGGTCACCATCCAGTTCTGGAAAAGAATCAGAAGATGAGAGTTATGTCCCTTTCCAGCCAACAGTTACTTCCCCTACTGTATCCCATGAAGATATCATGACTAAGTTGCATGGACAGCCATCGTTTGAGCATCTGCCAAAAGCACATCCTGGTATTAAAATCCAGCACGGGTACAGTCGATCATACGATTCAGGAGTTCGAAGCCCAGAGGCAGTAATTGTGAAAAGCCCTGAGCCAGTATTTGTAAAAAGTCCAGAACCAGTAATATCAAAGATAAATCCATATGCAGATAAGTTGGCAAAGGGTAAAAAAGAAGAAAAGCATTCTGCAAAAAGAGAAGAACATGTTCAGGAGAAGTCAAAACATGAGAGAGAAAGGAAACTTAGCGAGAAAGAAAGGAAAGCAAATGAAAAAGAGAGGAAGGGCAGTCATAAGAAAAGTCCTAAATCTGAACGATCTAAACATAAAAATAGATTAGATTCAGACACAAGTCTACAAGACAAAGCAATAATGGAAGACTGCTTTGCAATGGACCCGCATGTTGAGTTTATACCAGAAGATGATCTGTTCTCTGACAAGGTATTCCACTGTGATCCAAATGAAACAGAAAATCAGAGTTCACCTATTCGGAGAGTTGAAAGTAAGAAAGATGACAGTTCATATTTGGACTATAACCCAGGGTTTGAAACCACTCTGCCTAAAAATCACTCCCAGAATCAAATACCGGATGTGAAGTCACCTGTACAGCATATGAAAGAATTTGTACCAAAGCATTATGTAGAACGTGAATATTGTGAAATTGATTTTTCGGGTAATTCTGATAACGTTTTAAAATCCGCTGAAAAATCAGTTAAGAACAAAGATTCTGACTATATGGAAGCAGACCCAGCTCCGTTGGCACAGGTGAGAAAAGAGCCTGATAAAAATGTGTTGAACCCCGTCAGTGAAGTGAAAGAGTCATCCCCAGTTGGCCAGGCAAAAGAAGTGAAATCAACTTCAGCGTCAAAGATAGATTCACCAGGGTTGACTGACTTCTCATACATGGACTTTGACCCAGCAACAGAGAAGAAAACAGAATGTGATAAATCAGGTGAAGAAACTGTCAAGGCCCCACAGCGTGTTCGATCGTTTGTTGCCCATATGGATGAAATGGAAAACGATCAAGCAGACGTTAACACTGCTACTAGTCAAGATGCCAAAGGTTGTTGGAGAGAATCAAAGCCAACTAGAAAAATTAGTAGTAGTAGTAGTAGTTACAAAACTGAAAATGTAGAAACTATGGACAGTAAAGGAAATCGTGTGAAAAGTAGAGAGAACTCTGGGGAGAAAAGTGATGGGAAATATCCACCTGCTGGCAGTATTAGGAAAGATTCTTGTAGTGTGTGTCAGGTTGTCAAGGAAACTGAAGGGGCAGGTCAAGGTCAGTTAAATGAAAGGACTGTGATAGATGAAAATAAAGAAAATGAACAAAAAGAATGTTGCTTACATGGAACTGAAATGAAAGGTGAAAGTGCTACTGCTAGTTGTAAAGTTCATAATACTAGAGAAAGACATATGGGGAAGTTGATAATAAAGCAAATTCAACCATCCATCGCAGATGGTAAACCAATACAAGATGAAGGTTATTGTGACCTTGACTTTGGTGACAAAGATGGTGTGTTTGCAAAAGGTCACAAAAGGTCAGGAAGTACATCAAGTTCAAACAGTGATCGGAGCAGGAAGCTGTTGGACAGTGTTGGGAGTGAAGATGGAATTCCTTGCCCCGAGACGCCGATCAGTTATATCAGCGAGGAGAGCGATGATCAGCCGTTTCCGGACACGCCCCTTAGCTATATCTCGGATGATTCTAGTAACAGTTCAGTAAGCAGCAGTAGAGAGTTTGGTTCACCTTTTAAATCTCCACTAGGTGCAAGGTCATCAAACCCCACTGTGAATAAAAGCTTTGGGCTAGCTTCTTATGGAATGAATGCAGAAACTTTGAGGAAATCATTTCCCACTTCAAAAGGTGTTGCACAGGGGGTTCATTCAGGGGGTCTGTCACGACAAACCAGTGCCCCCATGGCCCCAGCTATTAGTCCTAGATCAAGTGGCGACATGCAGCAACATGCCTACAGAACTAGAAAAGCTAGTGGGCCAGCCGTCCTTACCTCCCAAAGGAAGAGTACAAGTTCATCAGCATCAGGTACTCCGACACGTACATCTACGTCCAGCCTTGACCCTGCAGCTGGACAAGAGCTTCATAAACAGAAGAGTATGCCGTCTATGAACTTGCCACAGAACATTGAAAACATGTGTCCAGATTCTGAAAGTATTGAGCATGTACACAGTCGTCACAGCTTCACAGATCTTTCACAGTATCAAGAAATGAACTTCCCCGGTAGCAGCATATCAACCGGGAACCAGAACAAATCCAGTTCTCAACAACAGCTGAACAGTGAGGCTTCGACAGGGTCAGCAACATCTAACGAGCTGCATTATGCCGACCTTGATCTCAACGGGTCAAATGAAAATGTGGACGGCATATCGCCACGTGTTGTGAAGAGCAGGAATCCAGCATCTCTTGACGATGTATCCAAAGTTCAATATGCCGAAATTGATCATTTAAAAACAGAGAGAATGAAAAGTACTGGTGAGAAGGATGTTAAGTTTTATGTTAATTAAATACTATTAGAAATAAATATAAACTGTGTTACACGGAAATATTTGGAAAATGTTAAATAGAAATATGTAATTAATGTATTATTGTAAAGCATTGTTGTTATTTTGTAATTATGTTGCATCGTTCATCAGGATTTTAGTTGTCACAAAAGTATCATGAAGAAGCTGTTATTATGGTATTTTAGGCACGTCACTAAAGGGGTGTCTCCGGTGATATTTTTAATGTTTAGTTTTTACAATATTTGGAAAAACTTAAATTATCTTTTCTTTACCAATCAATATTAGTGACTTTGTTTACACATAATGTTGCTAAAATATTACTTTTTACTGAGAAATGCATAATAAGGGCTGAAGGTTATAAAACTGAGTTTGGAAACCAGTCTCAAATCTCAAGCATCTGATTGGCTGAAATGGCCACCAGTCGCCATTTCAGCCAATCAGATGCTTCAGATTTGAGACTTGTTTCCATGCTCAGTTTTATAACCTTGGGCAAAGGAATGTTATCTGCTCAACTTTATGACGTCTTTTAACCCTTTCCTGTACAGATACGCATTTTTACGCATGTGCGACCAGTGTAGATCCAGATCAGCCAGCACATCCGTACCGTCTGATCAGGATCTGCACTGGTCGCATTTTGGTCAGAAATAACCTAATGAATCAAAAAGCGAACAGTTTAGATCCTGATCAGACGGCACGGATGTGCCGGCTGATCTGGATCTAAACTGTTCGCCCTAGCAATAAATGTGTGTCTGTACAGGAAAGGGTTAAAGGATTTAAGTCAGCTTTTGGAAGACACCTTTTTTCAGTGAAGTGCCAGATTTTATATTATTTGTGTGCCAATTGTTGTTTAAGTGATAGAAAGACAAGATCGTTACATTATTTCCGCTCAGGCGTTGATTATATGCTAATTGACAAAAGTTTTGTCCGATCTACAAAAAATACAATATCTTTATTGTTTTTATTGCCAACTCGTAAATTTGTTATTGATGGAAAGAGGACATTTCTATGCATTCAGACGACAATCAAAATTCAGACACCTGTTTTAAATACAGGCGATTTAAAGTAAAATATCAAGGTCGTAACTTCATGTGTTTAAATATTATTTAGGAAAACCATACCGGACAAGACTTTTGTTCAGAAGTATATATTGTTATTAAAAGGTACTTCTATAATGATGACGTACAAACAATAATCTTGAAACTTATTTGATACTACACTGTGCATGTATTGCTTACATTGTGCTGTCTAAATCAGCCATACACTGTTTACTCCATGGATAACCTTGGCCCAAGATCATAAAACTAAATCAGGAGATCAGTCTCAAATCTCAAGAATCTGATTGGCTGAAATGGCGACCAGTCATCATTTCAGCCAATCAGATGCTTGAGATTTGAGACTGATCTCAGAAATTAGTTTTATGATCTTGGGACCTTATATCTTGTGTACAGTAAAACATCTTTATTAAGACCAACCTCTGCGGCTGGAAAAAATACCTTATAAGCGGAGTGGTCTTAACTCTTTCTTGATATATAACACATTTTTACATGTGTGCGACCAATGTAGATCCAGATCAGCCAGCACTGCACTGGTCGCATTTCAGCCAGAAATAGCCTAATGAACCAAAAAGCGAACAGTTTAGATCCTGATCAGAAGGCACTATCCTAGCAATAAAAGTGTATCTATACAGGAAAGGGTTATTTCCAGGATTTAAGAAAGTTCAAAACTGTTAAAGTGACATAAAGTAGTTTAATTATAAATAAAGATTGTCTTAATTGAAGGGTGGTTTTTATGAGGGGTTTGACTATACCATCAGGGTAGATCCAGACCAGCTGGTACATCTTTGGAGTCTGATCAGGATCTACACCATTTGCTTTAAGATTTGTTTTTTGACAATCAGTGTAGATCCAGATCAGACTGTGCAGTTGAGCAGACTGCTCTGGATTTACACTGGCCGGACTTGAGATATAAGCTATATCAATGGGGTCAAGTGTTAAAGATTGGATTAAAAATGGCCATTGACATTTTGTACTGTTTTATAAGGCTTCTAATAGAGGTTTTCTTTTTTGTAGTTTGATATGACCAGAATATACAGCATCCAGATCTACTTGGAGTGTAACAAATTTATGTTCAAAAGTGCAACTTTTACCTACAAATAGATAAACTGACTACTCAGTAACTCCCCGCTTAGATAAACTATTCTTCTCTACCCTATACTCCACGGATATGCCTTTAAAGGGTTGCACAAGGAGTGTAGATTTGTTCTAAATAAGTATTACATAATTACAAATACAGATATTGCAAATTAACAAATTTAAGACTTTAACAAGAGATTATGAACTATGCTTAGAGAATATAAATACTTAATTTCATTTTGACATATATAGAATCTACCCTTTCATCCTTCCCTCCCCCATCCTCCATTTTAGCTTGTGAAAAAAATCATTCAACTTTATGTTATTCATTTTTGCACGGTTCTTTGTGTTACTGTTTTAGTGCTAGGTAATTTGTCCTAGAGTAAATGTAGGTGACAGTAGTCGAGTCAAAATAAATTGTTCATGTGTGATGATTAACATGCATAATTACAATACATGTTGAGAAAATCTCCAAATCCCTGAGTCTGGAATTTTGCAAGACAGACAAATTCCATAAACCCTTTACTCAGTATCAGTTGGCAAACAGTGTATATCCAAATCAGCTGGAAGATCCACACCATCAGCTCAGAATCTAAACTGATTGCTTTTTGATTCATTAGATTATTTTTTACCAATAGGTAAACAGTGTGGATTCTGATCATGGGTGAGCTGACTTCTCGGGATCTACAAGGGTTGGACAAAAATTGCTCTGAATTTTTAACATTCTTTCTGAAATCTCAAGATGTCTCCATGAGAGATAGTATCTGTTTCATTTATTAAATCAGTACTTTATAAAGAAAAACATGAAATTATCATGTAAATCATTATTGTAAAATTCAGCGAAAAGGATCTTATATTGAATAGTTGCCATTTCAGCCAATCAGATTCTTGAGATATGAGACTGGTTTCCAATCTTAGCTTTATAACCTTCAGCCCTGGTGGAAATCAGCAGCTGGATGCTTAGTCTGATCTGGGACAAGAATTATTACACTAAACCAACTGTATTGTGATTTATTTGTGCCTAAAACATTTTGTCCTGTATGTGATAATTCTGGAAGCAACCTATTTATAGTAACATGTGCCATTTTGTTCATTCTTTTCATACATTATGAATCCCTACCTGGTTGAATGAAATTTAAATGGCAGTTTTACCTCCGCTTTTCTAAGAGAATTTATGCTTTTGTATTTCATTTTAAAATGTTCAAGTTTTTTTCAATTTATAAATCACCCAGTTTTCTAAACTCATTTTGTTTTGATATCACCATTTTTTAAACATTTGATTTTGATAACATTCAGTTGAAATTCACTTTCATTTTGATATCACTCTGTTTTCTGAACTAAGTTGTTTTCATATCACATTGTATTTAGATATTATGTTTTGTTCAAGAAAACTTCATTTTAACCCTTTCCTCCAGTGTGCTTTAATATATGTGCACTCAGTGTATATCCAGATCAGCCAGTACATCCATGCCATCTGATCAGGATCTTCTCTGTAAAGTACATGGTCAGAAATAAGCTGATGAATCTATAAGCAAAAAGTGTAGATCTGTTCAGACGACACAGATGTGCCAGCTGATCTGGATCTACACTGTTTGTCCATGCAATAAAGGCGTATGTATGGAGTAAAGGATTAAAGTGTCAAAATTATATATTAAAGTGTAGTGTAGTGAAAAGAGCATTATACTGTTATATCTTGGTTCCTTGAAATTGTATTGTTCCTTTATAATTGTGCAGTTATAGGTTTTATATTACCTAAGCCACAGTCAAGTGGTAATAGGACAGTTAAACTGGCATTGTTGACTGGAATGCCAAGAAATATATACCGTATTCACATATAAAAATTTCCGCATTTTGGAAAGGTTGGACATATTTACAAATTATTTTCACTTTTTATCTTTTGTCTGCCATCTGCGAATAGTCTAAGAGTGAAATTAATAGGTCGTGAATATTTTTGGTTTACTGTATATGGCTGATAGTAAGTTACAGATTTACATTGGTGGTTAAAACTTTCCAGTCCAATTTTTTTGCAGTTTTGTAACCCCTTTTCCTCTCCATATACGCCGTTTTAGCATGGGCCAACAGTGTAGATCCAGATCAGCTGTTACATCCATTCCATCTGATCTGGATCTGCACTGGTCGCAACTTGGTCAGTAATAACCTAATGTAATAAAATGTGATGAATCTAAAAGCTAACAGTGTACATCCTGATTAGATGGCGTGGATGTGCCGGCTAAACTGGATCTACACTGGTTGCACATGAAAACGCATATATATGGAGTGAACCACTAATAAATCAATAATTATGTTATATTATTATATAACTGGATAAGAATATTTTGGTTAATTGTATTGCTCATTTTAATTCGAACATTGGCTGAAGGTTATAAAGCTGAGATTTGAAACCAGTCTCAAATCTCAAGCATCTGATTGGCTGAAATGGTGACCAGTCACCATTTCAGCCAATCAGATGCTTGAGATTTGAGACTGGTTTCCATGCTCAGTTTTATAACCTTGGGCAATTATCACTAGTATGATTTGATACCGGTTATGTTGTTCAGTAATTTTTTTTGAACTTGCTATTATCAGTTAATTAAGGTCAGGTGAATTCAGTTTTCATTCAGATATCCTATTGAATATGGTGAAGCCAAATTCCTCTAGGCAGTTACTTCCCCTTACAGACTAGTAAGGGGATGTAAATGCTCAGGTAAGCTCTTATGCAAGAGTTACTGCTCTTTTCATTAGGTTTCATTAGTTAGGCACTTGGTTGAAAAATAAACTATCCTATTGTTGTTGTTTTTTTTTTCAATATGGCTTTCATTCAAAATTGACATAAATCAGTAGAATATTTAATTTGGTATTGAAAATTTTTAATTTGAAAATTTGGCTTAACCCTTTACCCTTATATCCAGAGTACAACCAGTGTAGATCTAGATCAGCTTGCACATTGTGCAGTCTTGTCAGAATCTACAGTGTTCGCTTCATGGTCAGAAATTTATATACATATTGGATCAAAGGCATACACTAAAGGTCCTGCAGAGATTTGCAGGCTGGTCTGGATTAACACTGGTTGCATGCAAGTATAAGGTGTAAAGGGATAAATGTTAGAAAGAAGCTCTTGGAAAAGGATATGAGCTCCTTAGTAATAGGGAATAATAAACATTGTAAATTCTCAGTCATCTAGACAAAGGTGTATTAACCCTTTCCTCCATAGGTTCACCTTTATTTCAAGGGCGAACAGTTTAGATCCAGATCAGCCGGCACATCCGTGCTGTCTGATTAGGATCTATAAACTGTTTGCTTTTTTATTCATCCGGTTATTTCTAACCTAAATGCAACCAGTGCAGATCCTGATCAGACAGCACGGATGTGCCGGCTGATCTGGATCTACACTGGTCACACATGCGTAAAAATGCATATTTATGGAGGAAAGGGTTAACCCCCCCCCCCTCGTAGATAGATTCTTGGTTGTGTGTTGAAGTGGACAGTTAGTGAGCTAGTATAAAAATTATTACATATTTAAGCAACTACTATTACAAACAAGGCCCCAATATCACGAGCAATCTTGTGCTTAAACTCAATTTTCTATTCAACATTTGTATTGATGTTCTCAGTAAATGTAAGTTATTTACTTAGAATACATTATAAAATGAATTTAAATCTTCTTATTTTCATGAAAATATTTTAAATAACACTTAATACTGCCGAGATATTCTAGAATAAATTTAGAGTTTAAACAGTTTTTTTGGAAATATTAAATTAGAATATACAGATATCAGTTTTTAAAAAATGCATTAGAAAAATATCAAATAAACTTATTCTAAGAACCTACCGGGTAAATCAATCAAGTAAGCTGTGTATCTTCAAAATTTTATAAACTATAATGTTGAGTCGAGTTCAAAATCCAACTCAATATATTTTTGTGATATTGGAACCAGGTCATTGGTTACAGATTCAGTTGTTCAAATAGTACTGGAAGTCGTCTGTCAGTTCTCCCATTGGATCTGCAGAAATTGAAAGGTTTTTCTTTTTTTCTAAACAGAGCCCAAAATCAAAAAACCAGTCTCCAAATTCTATCTTGTGATTAGCTTGTTTATAGACAGGTTTCAGTTTCAACCAATCAGATGTTTGAGATTTAAGACTGGTTTTCAGTCTCAGTTTTATGGGCCCAAGATTATAAAACCAGTCGTCCAGTTCTATCATATGATTGGTTAGTTGAGTCTCAGTTTTGTGAGCTTGGGTCTGGTTTAAACTTTTATTAACATTAAAGGATGTATTGCAATAATTATGAAATATTAAATTTGTTAATAGATTTTAAAAGATTTTAACACAGTCACAAACATACTGCAAAATTGTTACCAAACAGAGTAGATTTAAGTTTCTGTTTGCCATTTGTTGTGTGGCTAGTGTTTGCCACAAAAAATCTATTCTAAATGTAAATCAATCAATTGTTAACCCTTTCCTCCACAGATACACCTTTATTGCCCGGGCATAAAGTTTAGATCCAGATCAGCTGGCACATCCGTGCCATCTGATCAGGATCTAAACTGTTCGCTTTTTGATTCATTGGGTTATTTCTGACCAAAATGTGACCAGTGCAGATCCTGATCAGACAGCATGGATGTGCCAGCTTATCTGATCTATACTGGTGGCATATGTGTAAAAATGTGTACATATGGAGGAAACGGTTAAATGCTTAATTTTGCTTATGGTGTAAGGCCTGATTTGGAATAAGGTTTTTTTTAAGCTTAGTTGTTATTGCTTGTTAATATTGTTATGTTAGTGAAGATTTTAAAATACTGTTGTGTAATGTACATTGAATGTACCAGCTATAATGAGAAAATTATTGTGTAAGACTAAAAGAATTAAAAATGAAAATATATCAGATTGTTTGACGTTTTCTGCTTGTTCCCTTTACATAAATGTTTAAGGATAGAATCGATAGTTGATGATTTTCATTTGAACAATCCAACTATTTTTCATACCCAAATGAAAACCATCAAATATTAATTCAATCCTTATATTTACTCTCATAAAATACCTTTATTAAAACAAAAATTATTAGAAGAATTCATGATATTCCGACTTTTTCGAATGTGAGCGGCCTTTACTGTAACCACGCCTTTTAAAGTAATACGATACACTGTACACCATTAGGAATTATTATTTGTTAGGTGAATAAGACTCCATCGTATAGGATAAAGTGGAAGTGTAAATATTCCTTGTTATTAACCGTTTACTCCATAGAAAAGACTTTTATCACACAGGTGAACATTGTAGATCCAGATCAGCTGGCCCATGTGATCTGGATCTGTATTGTTTGCTTCTTTGTCAGATATAAACTAATGAATTAAAAAGGTGAACAGTGTAGATCCAGAATTTCCAGCTAATGTAGATCAACACTGTTTGTGATAAAAGTAGTGAGTAAAGGATTATACAGTTTGTTGACTAGTTAGCTAAGTCTCCGGGTTTATAATGATTGAAGAAGTTTCGGCAGGCATGATAGAGAATATTTGTTTTTACCAGTGTAAGATAGAAATTTATCATAATCATTGTCATTAGCGTCTCGGGAATTGCAGGGCTAGGCGCTGTCGTGACGGTGCGGGTTTGCTCCAAGGTAAAGGCACTATCATTTACAATATGGCCAACAATGTTGTCAACTCCTGCTGATGATTCCAACTAGCTGATGGTATTGTTTGCACACAAAGCCACATAATGCAAAAATGCGTCTTTGATTAAAAAATTTGACATTTTAAGTTTTTGTTAATTTAACCCTTTCCACCATAGACACACCTATACATGTATTGCATGAGCGAACAGAGTAGATCCAGATCAGCCTGCACATCGGTGCTGTCTGATCAGGATCTGCACTGTTCCCTTTATATTTCGTTAGGTTATTTCTGATCAAAATGCGACTAGAGCAGGTCCTGATCAGATGGCAGGGATGTGCACTGGTCGCACATGCGTAAATATAGAGGAAAATGTTAAGAAAGAACTAAGTTTATAAATCATTTTCTACTGAACAGTATGCATTTTGGTTACAAAGTTTGACTGCATTATTTATTTCCACGGCCTAAGGAGCCATGTTGTCTGTTAAATTTTATGACATCATTTTGAAAAACTTTCCAGACATTTTTTTTATAATCGTAATGGTTACTAACGAGACTGACAGGAAAATCTCATAATTGTGCAAATATGTCATAGTATGTGAATTCTTATACCCATAGACATGGGGTGGGGTAGAAATTTTTAAAAGGCTTTTTTCAAACTTAGTTGTAAATGCAGGAAAATCAAGTCTGACAAGAAGGCAAGTATATTTCAAGCACCACTTAACAATGAGGAGCAATGAGGATAAACCAATCCATTATGCAAGAATGAAACATAATAGCGAGGTTTTCGTCTGTAAATAAGTTGAAAGTACCAGGTTTGGTTAATCCAGGCTTTGTTTACCCTTTCCTCCATATAAACGCCTTTATGGCATGGGCAAGCAGTGTAGATCCAGATCAGCTTGCTCAGATGGCACAAATGTGCTGGCTGATCTGAATCTGCTTTTTTCTTTTAGAATATTTCCGAACAAAATGCACAGTGAAGATCCTGATCAGGCATGCTGGATGATCAGGATCTTCAGTGGTTGCACCGGCGTTAAAATTTGTTTACATTTATATGGAGTAAAGGTTAAACATCAGGTAAAGATACCATAAGATGTTACCTTTCTAAAATTTATTTTCTTAAACAACAAATCATTCCCACAATAATTCTCCACAGAATATTTTGAAATGCATTCACTATAATAATATTAATGGTTCATACACAGTTGTTTTTAAATAATTATTGACAGTTAATTATATTGTTTCTTATTTTTTTAACAAAGTATTCATTGTTAATGGCCATTCTCCCCACCCTTTCCTAACAACACTTTATTTCTGCCCCTGACTCAATTAATACATACAGAAACACGAGGTAAACAAATCTGGTTAAAAGTTGAAAAAATTCTTGATTTCATGTCGACAATATTTTAAAAGCTTGTATACAACAGTTTTTCGTTACATTTTAAGGATTAACATATTGGTTTCAATATCAGCGTCCACAATGTCAAATGTTAATACACAACTATATAATTATGCTTAAGCAACATTTTGAAGTAATGGTTATATAACATAATTCACTAAAGCAACCACTAGGGTTTTTTAATCTTCTTGCTTGTCTACTCAAATGTAAAGGATCTGTTGAGGAGGATGCTTCAGTTAAGAAAACAAAGAATAATTAACATTATCCAGTAAGGTACTAAATGAGTCAGGGGCACAAAAAGAGTAGGTGTACAAAATGTGTTGTAAGGAAAGGGTGAGCTGGGCCATCAGCGTGGTGGGTTCATCTCCAGCTGTAGGACGCGGGTCGGCGGCACCTCCAGTTCTGCGTTCACCTTGGAGTTGACATACTGATGAAGCAACATTCTTAGCTCGGCATTCTGCTGTCTTAAAGCATCTGTTTCCGTGATCAAACCAGAACGAGTATTCAAACACTCACTGAAATGGTACAAAAAGAATTTCCTTAATGTGACAAAATCCCTAATATATGTATTGCCAAAAAAACCAACAGACGTTACATGAATAAAATCAATGAAAACTTAAATGAAGACAAGTGCTCTGTATTTAACCCTTCACACACAATATATGTGTGTTAAAATGCGTGCAACAGGAAAGGGTAAAAGCCAATCCAGTTATAACCATAGACAGGCAGCAGTTCTCAAAATTGTTGTGATGCATTTAAAACTTTGTCTTAACCCTTTCATTCATGTATACACCTTTTATTGTATGGGCGAACAGTGAAGATCCATATCAGCTGGCATATCCAGGCTGTCTGATCAGGATCTGCATTGTTCCTTTTTTGGTCAGTTACCAATAATGAAAAAGCAAACACTGCAGATCCCAAATAGACATCATGGATGTGCCTGCTGATCTGGATCTACACTATTAGCCCATGCCATTAAAGCAAATATATGGAGGAAAGGGTTAACCATGGGCAGGCAGCAGTACCCAACATAGCTGTGTTCCTATTAAAACTGTGTCACAACACAAACATTACCTGTATTTATCAAGGCCTTCTAGTAAAGCATCCCAAAGTCTCTCCTTTTTGGTGTTCACGACCTGGGCATACTTTGCCCAGTAAGCCGAGTCCCCGGAATCGTCCCGCTCTTCTAACGACTTGATCTTGAACTGTGAAGATTTACCCTTATTGCTGAAAAAGAGATTAGGTTACAAGGTTATAAAACTAGTAGTCTAGTAGGAGTGGATCCAGAGATGGTTCACTGGGATTTCTCGACGACGAAGTCCTATTTAGGACAGCAATATTTAATTTTCTGGAGGATTTTGACCAGAAAGTTAGAAATTACCATTTAGAAATTACCATTTTTCTACCCTAACACTGCCCACAGGGCTTTTATTCACTGCCTGGGGAAGGTGCGCATGCCATATAATTTTGGGAAAATGAGCATTATTTTTTCTCTTAAGGGGAATGAAAAAACATGATGTAAAGTTACTTTTTGGGGAAAACTGCATGATTTTAAAGAAATTTTCTGAGGGGAAGGGGCCCATAAATGGCCCCTGCTATAGAAGGAAAAAAGCCCTGGCCCAAAATGAATTCCTTTTTTGAAAATCTTGCATCTGACCCTGTATTTGAATGAAGACTAGTCACCAATCACAAAAAGAACTAATTGACTGAAACCAAGAACAGTCTCAGAACTGACCAATGGGAAGCTTGAAATAGGAATTTTCAAAATGGCTTCCATTTTCAGTTTTATAACCTTAGAGCCTGGTGTTATTTATATCATATAACAAGAAAATCAATAAGAATCAAAATTATATTTGATGATAGTTATTATTTTTTATTATATACCCATGAATGATTTTAGCATAGTGCATCGTAAATCTGCAAAATTGATACAACTCGTCAGATCAGAAATTCCATATCAAACAATGTCCATTTCCAATTCTTTTTTTTGCAGCTTCCCGTGTTCTATGTGATGTCACTAGGTTGTCGGCACATAACAAACTCCAAAATAGGAAATTTCCGCTGCAGTTTTACAAATGTTACGGTATTTTTATGCCATTTCATAAATTTTCTACACCATTCATAAATTTAATATCGTGTTACTATTTTTATTTCGCTATTATGTAAACCACGTTTTTGACAAAAATTTTGTTGTCTTAGTTTATTTAAATTTGTTTTGAGCCAGAAGGGTATATAATAAAAGGAACATTATGACATTATGACAGTATGCATTTTTCAGATTCGTATTATATCTCGTTGCATATGTAAACCACATCACCCTCCACCTTCGGTCTCGTGGGATATTGTTTACATACTCAACTCGAAAAATACGAACCTACAGAATGCATACCTGTTATAATATTCTATATTTAACATCACAATTTAGCTACCACACAGAAAAGGTGTTCTCAATATAAATCAACAGACTGTCATTCTTGACAGCAGAAGAAAAACATCTGTTCGAATACTGAGTCATCAACAACTTGGAATTTCAACAATAACATTGGAATCCATGGAAATTTTGTGGAAAATTTACAAGAGGCTTGATCTATATTAACCCTTTCCTCCACAGATACAACTTTATGTGTGGGCGAACAGTTTAGATCTGGATCAGCCGGCACGTCCATGCCGTCTGATCAGGATCTAAACTGTTTGCTTTTTTATTCATTAGTTTATTTCTGACCAAAATGCGACCAGTGCAGATACTGATCAGACGGCAAGGATCTGATCTGGATCTACACTGGTTGCACATGCATAAAAATGCATATTTATGAAGGAAAGGGTTCAATTCTAGTTACACACCTGACATTCAGTCAAGTAACTAGAAATTCATTTGTTAATTATTTATTCCATGAAAACAACTTATGTCACTTTGGCAAACAGTACAGATCCAGATCAGCCTGCAAATCTGTGCAGTCTGATCAGGATCTACACTAATCATTTATAGATTTGTCCAGTTATTTCTTAGTGTCTCGGATTGTAGATCCAGATAAGGCTGCACAGATGTGCGAGCAGATCTATATATAGACAATGTATAAAATCAATACCCATGGAATAATGTGATAAGTACATATGAAATTTGTGCACTTGGTATAAAAGCCTTACTCTACACCTTGAAAGAATCTAACAACTGAAATTTGAGTATCATCATAAAAAGGCCGAATCAGATATTGATTTTTTGATATTTGACTGTTTTCTTGGCATACCTCTGTGGTTTCCTGTGATCATCGACAAACAATCGGAGAGCTTTCAAGATCTCATTAGGATGGATCAGTTCCACCGTCTCACTCTGTGACGACTGGGCATCGCCCTCCTTGCCCGTCAGCTTGTAGATCTCGGCGTCAATGTCTTCCATGTCACCGCTCTCCGTAAACTGTGTATGAGACTCCTCATCCTCTTTCTACACGAGTAAATGATGCAAAGCATTGAGTAAACAATACCCAACAATAGGTAACACTCTTCAGTGTATATTGCATGAAAAACAAGTGACAGGACATTGTCACAAAACCAGGTTTTCATTTTCCAGACTGATGACCGAGCGCAAATGTGTTTTTAAAGTCAGTAGATATACATAATGTGAAAAAGAAACAAAGGTCTTGTTCTATATATTACATGTGTAAAAAAAGCAATTGGCCATAATTCTGGCAAAATTGATCCAAACACAAAACCCAGATAATATGGCCAAGGGCACTTGATAACAATACTTTTGTGAGAGTTTGGTTGAAATCAATTGAGAAATGTGGAAGTTGCACACATGAGAGCTTCTCTATATATTACAATAAGTGGAAAAAAACAAAGGCCCATAATTCTGACAAAAATGATCAAATCACAAAACCCGGAAAATATGCGCCAGGGTACTTGGTGACAATTATTCTGTGAAAGTTTCATTGAAATCCCTTGATAAATTTAGAAGGAGTTGCACACAGAAGAATTACATAATTCGTCTATTGAAAACCAGAAGGGGCTATCAGCAATTGATAAAAGAAGGCTGATAGCCCCTTCTGACTTTCAGCCGACTATATGTGAAAAAAAAACAAAGGGCCATAATTAGGTCAAAAATGACCACATCACAAAACCCTGACAATATGCATCAGGGCACTTCATGAAAATACTTCTGTGAAAGTTTAGTTGAAATCTGTTTAGAAATGTAGGAGGAGTTGCGCACAGAAGAAATTGTTTAAGCCTGCCAGCCTGCCGACATACCCCAATCTAATAACCAGGAATTTTTCCTTCGGTTAAAAAGCATAGAGTTAAATATTACACAGTACTTAGAAAACAATACCTTACTGTGAAATTAATTTTCACTGGGACAAATTTTCATGCAAAAGCTACAAATGATATGTTGCACAGGCATTAATTCAAACAATTGTTTTTTGCTATTAAGACATATTATTTATTTTTTTGATACATGATGTTTAAAACTTGTGCATTTACCCCTAGCACGAAAAATGTGTTATTTTGAGGAGTAGCACAAAGTAGATGATAATAAATATAGAGTTACCTTTTCTGGTTCGGCCTCCCCCTGTTCAGGTTTACCCTTTAGATGCATGAAGTAACTGGCCAGGAGATGAATATCTTCCTCCGTATCAATGTTCAGGGCCTGAAAATTCACAACATACCTTTAGCCACCGAAAACTGAGCTGAAGGTTATAAAGCTGAGTTTGGAAACCAGTCTCAAATCTCAAGCATCTGATTGGCTGAAATGGCCAGGTCGCTTGAGATTTGAGACTGGTTTCCATGCTCAGTTTTATAACCTTGAGCACAAGTGTTTCTCCACATAGCTAAAGAAAAGCAAGAAATATTGTACATCTGGTCTATTTCTGTGTGTATTTTGCGGGGGTTAAATTTCACACAGATAATATAAATGAAATTTCACATTGGAATAAATTTGCACGCTTAAACTATTTTCATAATTATAGATATCTAATTGTCTGATTTCATTGGGGTTTGCATTTACACACTTAAGCAAAAATGAAACCAATGCAAAATATGATGCTACATTACCTATGATTTAACTGATTTCAAATTTTTGATTCAATATACATACATGAAAATGTCTTCAGATCATTTCTCTGCATAAATATCAAATATCAAATGTATTAATCACAAACAGTTTAAAAATCAAAACAAAACCTTTATTTGTTGTACAGGTATATGATAAAATAATATGTTTAGCTTGAAAAGGTGTAACTTACATTAAAGATAGCATCCAGCTTCATCAGGGATTGTTCATCTTTCTCGAGTGGGGCAAGCAGTTTGTTCAACTTGGACTCTACCAGAAATCCCTAAATAATAAATAATGCAAAACATAACAATGTGACTATTTAGCGCAAATCGGATGCAAGTTTTACAGAGAGGGTTGGTCTGGGCAGTCTTAGGGTAGTTAAATGATACTTTCCTTCTGGACAAAATCCCCATGAAAATTAAATATTACTGTCCAAAACTGGGGTTCAAGCTACCCACTAAACCCCTTCTTGATCTTCCCCTGTGATAGATTGTCCAGTATATTTGTCTTCTTGGGATTTTGTTGGGGAGGAAAAGGGGATGCAGAAAATTGTCGATTTAGGTTGCCCATAATCTCATTTCGAACATCCATTCAAAAACAGTGCAACTTGATGATTTTTCAATAATTCTAAGACATTATTGCTTAACCCTTTACTCTATGAGATATGGCTGTTATCCCATGTGTGAACAGTGTAGATCCAGATCAGCAGGCAAATCTGTGCCATCTGATCAGTATCTATACTATTCAACTACTGATTCATTATGTAATCTGACCAATAAGCTAACAGTGTAGATCCTGATCAGATGGCACAGATGTGCTGGCTGATCTGGATAAACATTTGTTACGCATGCCATAACACGCAAACTATGGAGTTAAGAAGTAAGATAACAGAGTGACAGTACTTACAGATTCATCACAGAGTAGCTCCAGGATTTGTTTGATGGTCTGGGCAGAGATCTTGTCCAGTATGCTCGTCTTTTTGGGCTTCCTGTCCGCTGGTATATTACTGTCTGTGTCCGACTCCTCGTCTTCTGGATGGCTTGTTGCTGGATAATAAACATGATGTGTTATTCTTGCATACAAGATCAGGACATCTGGTGTTTTCACCCGTGTAGGAAATTTTGATTCTACACCCCCATGTAGAATGAGTAACGCGCCTTATATGACATCACGACGTCTTACGCAGTTATGAATGAACGATGGATATCACTCCACTACTATGAAAAAGTAGTGCAAATAAAAATTTACAGGAAAATACCCCAAATGCGGAAAATAAATATGGTATGCAAGAAAAAGTATCATTTACTTATGTTGGGTAAAGATCATGTGATCCGGCCCTCATGAAATATGCATTGAGCATATTTCACTCGGGCCGGATCATGCAATCTTTACCCAACACACATGAATGATATATGTCACAACTTGCTGCATCATTGTGGAAATGTGCAAACTCATAAAAAATTGGGCTTATTGCAAGAAGTGTAAATCAAATTGGGGAATTTAACGATCAATTAAGTATCTAAACAGTTCTTATCTGCCTTATTAATGCATCTGTAATCAAATCTTGAACAGTGAAGACCCTGATCCAACAGTGCTTCATTTTATATGAAAATTGCAAATAGTCGCCACAGCAGAAAGCCAAAAATACTATAAAACATTAACTCTTTACTCCATGGATATGCCTTTTATCTCATTGGTGACCAGTGTGGATTTAAAATGAACACAAATTTCAAAAAAAATATTGCTAGCGGCTTTTCCTAAATAATCCCATATTTTGTTTTGTTTTTTTTTAAATTTGTATCACCTAAACCAATTTTTATTAACATAGTTGTACCTGTTTGGCGTCCCCCAGTTGCTGAGAGGACCTCCTGAACCACCTGTTGAGCTGTGACACCGGACTTCTTGGATGCTTCATCCATTAATGGACCCTCATTGTCCATGAATGATCTGGGGAAAAAAAACATATTTCTTTCTATGAAAACTTTTTAACCTGATTTCACTAAATATATTATTAAATGTAAAATGCTTAGGTTGTAAGCGAAAAGTTTCTATCTGCTTCTGTATCTAACCCTTTCCTTGATATAAACGCATTTTTACACATGTGCGACCAGTGTAGATCCAGATCAGCCGGCACATCCATGCCGTCTGATCAGGATCTGCACTGGTCGCATTTTGGTCAATAATAACCTAATAACTCAAAAAGCGAACAGTTTAGATCCTGATCAGACGGCACGGATGTGCCGGCTGATCTGGATCTAAACTGTTCGCCCTAGCAATAAAGGTGTATCTTTACAGGAAAGGGTTAATACCTCTAAGAACTATTTGCTTTCAACCCACCTATATAACTCCCATATGCTGCAAATTATTTAATATTTGTTGGGGATAATTTTCATAAATTTTACAATCAAATCCAGTGGATATATAAACAATTTTATGTTTTCAATCTTAAAGCATCAAAAGGAACACTTTTGCTAGCTTAAGTTTGAGGACTGACCAGAAATTTTTCGAGATTAACAGAACTTGTCCATAGATCATTAACCCGAGTTTAAAAGCCAGCCTCAAATCTCAAGCATCTGATTGACTGAAATGGTGACCAGTCTCCATTTCAGACAATCAGATACTTGAGATTTGAGACTGGTCTCCTGATTCAGTTTTATGATCTTGGGGACTTATGACTGAATACTCACAGGTCAGGTTGGACCCAGTCAAGCCCCATCTGTTGGTTGTGGATGATTCGGTCTGCCTCCAGCAGTTTCACCACCAGGTCCTTCAGTTCCTCTTCGTTCATTGTCCATACATCACTAAACTTGTTTGCATCCGCTTGCATAAAATGTCTGCAATGTACAAGAACGTAGGAATACAGTACCAAGAATATTGCTGTAAATTTCTGTTTATCTTTTATTCCATATATACTGATTTTATTATAAGTGTGAACACTGTAGCTCGAGGCCAGCTAGCACGACTGTGCCATCTGATCTAGACCTACACTGTTTTCTTCTTGGTCAAAATAACCTAATAAATCTAAATGTGAACAGTGTAGCATAGATGTGCTGGCAGATCTAGATCTACACTGTTTGCACAAGTGATAACACCCATATATGGAGTAAATGGTTCTTCGTTCTTGTAGGATTTTATGTTCTTTGTATAGAAGAAACTGTGATTAAGTTGTATATTCTCAGACATGTGATCCGGAGATTTCGGGTTCGAATCCCAACTGGGATGAGATTCTTTTGCTATTCTTCAAATCACTTGAAACACAATGATAGTGCCTAAGGTTATAAAACTGAGCAGGGAAACCAGTCTCTTATCCCAAGCATCTGATTGGCTGAAATGGCAACTGGTCGCCATTTCAGCCAATCAGATGCTTGAGATTTGAGACTGGTTTCTCATCTCAGTTTTATAACCTTGGCACCTGGTTTCAATCTTGAGAGCAGTGACCAAGCATAATTAATAAAAGTTGAAAGAACTTGTTTCACAATCCATGTCAAATAAATAACTTAAGTTTAATTTTAACTACAGTTACAAGTGTAGACCCATTACAATGCCAGCTAATCTGGGTCTTCTCTCAATAAAATCCAATTTTGCAGGGGATCATAGCACCG
This sequence comes from Corbicula japonica, assembly GCA_038501625.1. Lineage (NCBI taxonomy): Eukaryota > Metazoa > Mollusca > Bivalvia > Venerida > Cyrenidae > Corbicula > Corbicula japonica. The sequence goes on from JAZAYU010000140.1 coordinate 1,247,388, forward strand.
AGAGTTAGTGAAACCCCTTGTATAAAACCACCCTGAAATTAAGACCACCCATGTATTAAGACTACCATCTCACTGTCTCAATTTACGGATATGCACTATATTCCACCCTGAAATAAACACCACCCCACTTTTAAGATTACATTTACCCAGTCCCAATGGTAGAGGAACAGCAGACTAGAACATCAAAGTCCAGATCTGGAGACTGTGGGTTCGAATCGAACCAGTGATTAGATTCAGCAATTTCCCCAATCCACATTCACTGTGATTACTAGTCATCAGTTTTGAATAATTTAAGTAAGAATAACTTGATGTCAAATAAATAAATTTAAACTAATAATGCCCCTTATTGCAGGGTTTCACTGTACTTACCTAGATTTTTTCTGGAGATCGCGGAACTGCTCAGTGATCCTCTTGTAGTCTTCCTGAAGCTGGGCGTTCTCATCTTTATACTGTTTCTCCTGCTTTGCACACTTGATACGAAGACCATTCAACACATCCTGGAGTCTAAATGTAATAAACACCATTTAGAGTCAGATGCAAGATTTCCAGAAAGGAGGTTCAATGGTGGGGGTGGGGGGCAGGGGGGCAACAGTTTTAGGTCAGTTCCATGTTTATTTCCAACTTTCTAGCATAAATCCCTATGAAAATTAAATATTGCTGCCTAAAAGTGATGTTAAGCAACCCCATTGAACCCGTGAAATTTGATCCCTGTGAAATTAGATGATACCGCAGTACTCTCTTTTCTTTCCAATAAGCTTTAGCTAGTCCACTGAATGTTTACAGTAGTGTTTCACAGCATTCAATGAACAGAATTTTTTTTGAAAAGCAAACAATGTCTCTCTTATTCAGACTGTGGGGTTGCTTGTAAGGGATTGGATGTCTAATTTGGAAATTCAAAGGCCATAACTCTGAGAGGGTTGCAAGGGTTTCATTTGACATGAGAGACCAATCTTTATTTCCTGTAATTTTCAAAAAAAACCTATTTTGACCCATTAAGGTCAGTTTCTCCTTATATTAGGGGTATTTTGGCTCTTGACAGAATCGCCTAAACATGATCAAATGACCTAGTGGAACCCCTGGGAATGGGAAGATTGGGCTGTTGACCAAACTAAGCCGTAGATAGTAACCACATGAAAATTATAATCAAGTTTAGTATGTCATATAAAAAAACTATCATTTACCTGGTGATTTTCCTCTTCTGCTGGGATTTAGTGATAGTGTTTTCCTCGTCTCGTTTCTTCAGCACCTGGAAGTTGTACTCGAGCTTCTCCTGGTTCAGCTGATATGTGGCCCTCATCTGCTGTAACTGTTGCTCTAATAACTGCAAGGGGACATAAATCAGGTAAAAGTGCTGCTGCTATCATAAGGGAGATAACTCAGTTATTAAAAAGTGTAAGGGTATGTAACTCAGTAGGTAATGTACGAACATCAATCAGTAATATCACTCCACTCCTGTAAGGGGAGATAACTCACCATTAATGCAACAAAACCTTAAGAGATACGTTGATAACACCTTTACAATTACTATTGAGGGAAATTACCCAGTTGATAAAGCTGCTCATATAATTGAAAAAGGGAAAGAAAATAATTGAATAAAAGTAAAATCTGTTTCATTTATTACAGTCGATTGATGAAGAAAATGTTGCAATATACTGCCTAAACCTGTTAACGGTTTATAAAGTACACTTTTTTGTCGTGACAAAGGTATTTAATCTAAAGCAAAGAGCTTTTCCTACTATGTTAGCCTATGGCAGCCTTTATTGCCTGTGTTCAAGAAACTGAACAGAGGGCTTAAAAAGTTTAAAGTATCTTAATATGTACTGTGAATTCATTAATATTCATGGGGTACAAATTTTTATAGATTTCATGGGCTGTGCCCAAGGTTATAAAACTGAGCATGACCATTTCAGCCAATCAGATGTTTGAGATTTGAGACTGGTTTCCAATCTTAGTTTTATAACCTCCAGACCAGATCTGTCGATGAGTTTAAAATCACCATGAAATATACATCTTAACTGGATTAACAAATATTGTAGAAATCTGAAAACAGTCAATTTTAGAACACAACAAAAATGCCATTTAATGAAAAACACAAAATGTAATGCCCATGAATAAAAGTGCATTGCCAGCATGTGTTTTTAAATTAATTCTTTCTAAGCTTAATATCTTTGTACTTAACATTGACAATTTATAACTTGAGTCTGACTTAATAATCATAGCTTTAAATCTAACTATCATGAAATTACCTGAACATCAGTTTCCAGTCGTATTTTCACCATGTTGTATTCCTCTGCATCTTGTATTCGTAAATGCTGTAACTGATTCTCGTAATCTTCTACACGTTTCTCACGATTCCTCATGTACTCCACTTCTTTGTCTCGTCGGTGAAGCATCTTCTCCTCCCATTTCTTCTTCTGTTGCTCCATCAACTCATTCCTCTCTGCTACAAATGCCATCTACAATATGAATAAACAATAATCAATAACTGCATGTCACAGGTTTTATACATACCATTAATTTATCTGATAATAAATAGTTCTGTGGAAAAACAACACAGAGGATTAAAAAAACATGTTTACTACGAATTTCGAGTTTTAAGTCTTCATCGGGTATGAAATTGAAATAACAAAATATGTAAAGTCCCTCGCATGTAATTAAAACTGCACAATTTAGCGCTATCTACACAATGTTTCATTTAGTGCATAAACTGAAGTTGCGCACAAAAACAGACATTTTACAGTGTGCACAATATAAATAACAAGCATGAAATCTTATTTATGAATTGAATTTAGAGAAAAAATCAATTTATCTGGAAATTCATTTCACATGATTTTCACCTTGAAAACAATACTGTCACAACTTACAGTACACACAACCCTTGCGACTCAACTAATATGATACTCTGACCAGTAATATATCCTCACATACCCTGTCAAGAAACCAAATAACTATAAAACATCTTTTAAATTACCAGTGAATCGACTGTCGACATCGTGATAAGGCAGCTTTATACAAGATGCTGATGAATGCATATGACCACTAACACAAGTTCATTTGCAGAGGTTCCACTAACTTCTAAATCTCAAGGGTCATTTTGATCATTGTTAGGGTATTCTGTTCATTTAAAGCAAAAATACCCATACTTAAAAAAAATCCCCTTTAGCTAAAATCATAGTTTTTAATTGTGGCTTTTTTTGGGGGGAAAATTCACGAGTCAACATGGCCAAAGAGTCATTTCCCTGGTCAAATAAAACCCTTGATTTGTACCTCGATTTCTTTCATCTCCTCTCGTAGAGCTTTGGTGAGGTTTTTGATTTGTTCCTCCATTCTCTCAATCATTAGATCAACATCTTCCGCCTGTTTCTTCAGATCCTTCACATACTGGTCGTCTTTACTCTTCAACTCCTGTAGTACACAACAATCAATGAGTAATATATCTGTTACGTGAACTGTTAACCCTTTATTCCATAGGTATATCTTTATTGTGCTGGCAAATATTGCAGATCCAGATCAACCGACATATTTGTGCTGTCTGATCAGGATCTACACTGTTTGCTGATAACTTATTTCTGACCACGATTTAACCACGGCAGATCCTGATCAGATGACATGGATGTGTCAGCTGATCTTATGCCACTGGTCACACGTGTTAAAATGCATATATATGGAGAAAAGGGTTAATTATAGAATTGTGTTATATGAAATATGTCTTGGTCAATATTTTCAGCATTTCCAGTTCTTCGTATTTTTAAAAAGAACAAAAGTTTATAGTTTGCTTTCTACTAAACATTATATAAACTTTTGTTTCAAATTTTGACCGCATGATATACTGATTATCACAAAATGCACTTTTAATCTTTGTCATCTGCTAAATTTAATGACATTATTTCATAGAATGATGTCAAAATATCTGACATATTTCTATTAGAAATAATGTAGCTAAATATATTTTTTGTTGTTAATGATATCATTACATTAAAGATTTTGAATCTGTTACATCTTGCCTTAGTGTAATCAGAAAGGAATCTTTACTGACCCAAACCAGTCACCAAATTCCCACACCTAATTGGTTGAAATAGAGTCCACTTACAAAACCAACTAATCATAAGCTAGAGTTCTCAGAGGGCTGAGACTGGTATTCACTCCAAGTTGTTTAGATTGAAGACCTGCATGGTTAGATTTTACCTGTTGGAAGTCGTTGATGAGTTTGTTCTTTTCATCTATCATCCCGTCACATGACGTCTTCTGTTGCATCAACATCTGAAACACACAAACATGCCTCGTCATGTATCATTACATAAATGTTAACCCTTTCCTCCATAGACACACCTTTATTGTGTGGGTGAACAGTTTAGATCCAGATCAGCCGGCACATGATTCATTAGGTTATTTCTGACCAAAATGCGACCAGTGCAGATCCTGATCAGACGGCACTGATGTGCCGGCTGATCTCGATCTACACTGGTCGCACATGCATAAAAATGCCTATATATGGAGGAAAGGGTTAAGAGTTTTCAGTTTATACAAATATTTGGAATATGCGTTACAGAATTTAAGGACGTAAATTTTTTCTTGCGAGTAATGAGACTCAATCAAGAAACAACCTCAAAATAGCTGCCCAAAGTCTTTTTTTTCACTATTAGAGCAGTCTAAACAAAACCAGTGTTCATTATTAAACAACTATAGTGCTTATGATTGATTACATTTTAGGCATTTATGAATCTCAGACTTTAGAGTCAATATTTTACCAAATAGTAATTATTTAATGTCTATGTTATGACAGAGAATATTCCATATTTAGAAAAATAAATGAGTAAAAAAAAATCAATATGTCAATAATTTAATAATTTATATATTGTACCAAAACAGTTTAGCTCTTTCTTATTCCAATGATACTTATAATATTGCGCTTAGAAGACGTTATCTAAGCACACATACCTCATGGAGTGATTGGGGTATTTCCTTCTGAAGTGCAGATTCCCATCGTTTTGTGATCTGAAATTTAACAAAATAGCAAGGTTGAATTTTCAAAAAGGGATAGAATCACATCTGATGAACCAAAAGTTTGTTAGGTAATTTTGAATATTTTTATGATGTTAAGACAACTTAGAACCCCTACTGTCAAAAGTATATCTTTGCAGATTACCACCAGCAGTAAATATTTCCAAGAATTAAAAAAAGGGAACCGTGTAAAAAGCACCATCTCAACAGGCCTAGAAAATTTTTTGGGATAACTTTCACTGCAAGTTAAGTGGCCATGAACATCTACTCATCCTGCACAAAATTGACATCATACCATGAAAGGTTTAGATTTTACTGTTTTAATCTGGGATTTTAATAAGAATTTATTCCGCTAACAATTCATTTTGGGAGACACATGTATTAATATTTGAATCTGTTATTTTTCCAGACTGACAAGTGGATATTTTGAGGCCTTCTCTTGGACTGAAAAAAGTCCTAAGTGAAGACCAGACTTCCCAAAAGTTTCCAGACCGAAGGACCAGTCTGGTAAAATTTGGGCCCGTCAGACGTGATTTCTTATGTTATCAGACCGAATGTCAGACAAAAATTTGAACTTCTTATACTTGCTAACTCCTGTTTAACATGTTTCGGTCTGACAGAATTTGTTTCCGTCAGAAGATTTTCACATCTTTTCTGACCAAATGTCTAACACTTTTTTTCAACTTTCAGGAAGTCTAGAAGACATCAAACTGAATTAGGTAGGTTAATTCTTTACTCCATACATAGTATGTATTACATGTTTTGATGCATTTTTCCACCCGTGTAGATCCAGATCAGCTGGCACATTCATGACATCTGATCTGGATATGAACTGGTTGCATCTTGGTCAGAAATAACCTAATGAATCTAAAAGTGATCAGTGTAGATCCTGATCAGATGGCATGGATGTGCAGGCTGATCTGAATCTACACTGTTCGTCCCCGAAACAAAGGTTTTTTTTCTCTGTATTTTTTACTTACTTCTTCAAACCTATCAGCACCAGACTTAGCCTCCTGTTCCAATCTCTCCTTCCTGTAATAACATAGAAAGTTCTTATCACAATGAAAGACATGAGCCTGATCCTTAGCATCAACATTGAACAAACTTTGATGAGCATGTGAATATGTTTAATTAACCCTTAGTCCATTTATATGGGTTTATCGCATGTGTGACCAGTGAAGATCCAGATCAACTGGCACATCTGTGCCTTTCGATCTGAATCTGCACTGTTTGCTTCTTGGTCAGAAATATCCTAATGAATCTATAAACAAACAGTGTAGATCCTGGACTATCTGGATCTACACTGAATGCATATGCAATAAAAATCATATCTATGGAGGATTGGAACCTTTTTCTTTGTAATATTTCTGTTCTGGCAGAATACTTATTGTAAGAATATTCAAAATTAAAAATGAAAGTCAAATATCAGTCTGTGTAACACACGAACATGTACCTTTTGTGCAATTTTAAATATTAACTTAATTTTTTAATTGATTGTGCACTGCAATGTGATATAGAATGTGTTTATTTAATGAGTATATTATGACATTGCTTTGCTGCATCTACCACGGGTAAAGCTTTGTGCTTTCCTTATTCACAATAGCAGAGATATAATCTATATCTTCTACTAACCGCACTCTCTTAGCATCTTCCTCTTCATTCCTCCGAGATGCCTCACGAGCATCACCAGCCACTCGTATGTTTGTAACAAGCTCAAATCCATCCTGCTTTAGCTTTGTGAGTCGTAAACGACTTTCCTCTATCTGCTTACGACTCTTGCTAAGTTCTTCTTTTACTTCTTTCTTCTCGTTTGGGTCTTCTCCCAACGCTGCTCTGGAAATGAATATAAACTTCATTATACTTTAATCCAACTGCCACTCATATAAGATCTCACATTATCTGCGTTCATACAAGCACATGTAGTTCTTTGTTATTAACTACTTTTATCACTAATGAAAGTTCATGTAAAATTAATGTTTATAGTCTGTTTAAATCATCACTATCCTAGATTTTCTTTCTCAATGTTGCATACTTAGGACTGATAACAACCAGATATGGGGCAAATTAAATTTTAATGCTAATGCATTAATAATGCATTACTTTTTGTCAGTAATGCAAGGTAATGATTAATGCAACAGATTTAGCATTATTTTAATGATAATTTAATGCATTACATATGCCAAAATGCTGTAATGCTTAGCATTATTGAGCATTAATTGGATTTTGTTTACTATTGGATTTTGTTGATTTGTTTTTTTAAATAATATTTATATTAACAGTAACCTTTTTATGCAATGATACTCGAAATATTTAATATGTTATAAGTCTATTACATATCTTATTTATAGCAAGAGAAAAACATTTATATGACAGTTAAGTATTTTGATATGTTTTTACTATTAGTAAAACAAGGTACAGACTATAAGTGAAGTCTTTTCATCAGAATGTTGTAAAGTTTGAACATTTTTTATGATTAAGCAACGAGATCTTGAGCTTAGTTGTCTTAAAAAGATGCTAAATTTAAAACAAATCAATAGCCGGTGATCTATAAAGTTCTATCAACAAATACAGCACTTTTATTTTATTTTAAATTGTTTTAGTGTACACATTCATTGGGACAAGATATTTCCCACCAATTGTCAAACACTTAAATATTCCTGAAAATGTTACTGATAGAAATTTGAAGTTCAGTGCAAAATACCAAAAATGTTGTTCTGAAATAAAATAGCATGGAAATTAAATTAAACCTTCAGACTTGCAAAAAACTCATACTTTCACAATCAAATGAAGTTATTTTTCCAACCATTTATCCAAATTATACTTACTGAATCAGTGTCATTGTAAAATATTAGAGGCTATGTCAGATTTCAGGAAATCAGCATATAATGCAGATGCAGGTGACAAAATGATTTAATTAGATAAGTTGACAGTGTAGTCCTTTGTCAATACAACACTCTAAATGTGTGAAAACAGCAATAAGTCAAAGATAACAAAAGTGTAAAAAAGCTAAACCTGTATTAATCTATATGTACTGAGAATAGTTTTGTTGTAAGTTCTTGAGGTGTCACTTTAGATCTTCACACTTTTAGACTGATACTTTGTATATTATACCTTGGGGTGATTTTTTTGGGAGATGATCCATTTTGTACATATACTGACAGTTGACTTTTTATTTTCTTTTTGTCAGTTCACTTGTAAAATAATGCTTAATTTAATGCATTACTTTTTGAAATAATGTTTACTTAATGCATTACTTTCTCAAAATATAGTAATGCTAATTTAATTTAATGCACAAATTTGGCAAATAATGCTAATTTAATGCATTACTTTTAAAAGTAATTCGCCCCATGTCTGATAACAACACTGAAATGGTTATCAAGAGTGAAATATCCTGACCAGAAAAATAAAAGGCTAGAATGCAGTTTACCGGTACGGATGTTTACATAAAGCTTGCATAATAGTTATATATTACAGGGGTTCCATTTGACCCGGAAGCTCGGGTTTTGACCCGGGAGATTTATAAAATACACCAAATTGACTCGTCGTTAATCTGGAACATGCGTCATCATGACCCGGGGCGAATTCGACCTGTGCGTCAATCAAATCTAAAATAACATCGAAAGCCCGCCTAACGCAATCACAACTGGCCAATCGTAAACGCCGATTTACCAATAATCAGTCTCGCTTACTGAAACGTTACAACACACCTGTGGTTAGAAAGTTAGTTGATGTGTAAACAATTATCAATATTTCACGCGCGCCTGTATATTATGATCACTGATGATGGGACAATTATAGAAACATGAAAGGTTAATTGGTTTGATCAAATCTGTCAAGTAATGAAAGGATCATCAGCGAGTTAAATCATCCAACGTTTTCAGATAACGGCGTGAACGGTAAATGGATCTTTTGTCTTTGAGATCGTTATTGTACAAATTTATAGAAGCTGTGTCACGTTGCAACTGAATTTCGAAGTATTTTAATATTACTCGGTTATCTCGATTAATGCATCGCGAAATATGGTTCAGACCAGCTTATTTCAATTCCTGTCTGGCGACCGAAAGCGACTCGTTGAGGATTCGGATGTTGATGCAAAATTCGATTTCGAGAGTTTGCCCGGTACTCCCGTCAAAAGAAATAAAACAGATGATTCGACTGAATTTTTCTCGAGTGCTTCTAAAAAAGTTGTGAGAAATTTTAACTCAAATTGGCTAACAGAGTATGACTGGCTCGCGCATGAACCAAACAGTGATGGAATCATGGCCATGTTCTGTAATTAGTGTAGAAATAGTAAAAAGAAAAATGCATTTGCAACTAGCGGCAACACACACTTTCAACACAGTGCTCTTGACAGGCATGCAAAGGCATACCCCGAATATTTTTTTGCTTGTTGTACCAGAGTGATGTGATTCTTGTCAGTTGTCAGTCAGTAATGTGTGATGTTATTTATAATTGTCCTTTGTTCATTTAGTTACTTGTCATATTGTTCAACAATGTGAAGGCTGGTAAACATTCTATGAATAAAGATTGTGTAAAATCGATTTTAAGTTTTAACAGTATTGTTTTTGAGTATGAGATTTAAGCACATATGAATAGGGAAAGCTTTGCAGCATTCGGTTTCGCACAGCATTGTTTAACGCATACATGACCCCTGAAAATTTGATGATGACCCCTGAAAATTTGAAAATGACCCTTGAAAATATTGGCCCAAGGGTCATTGACCCTTGACTTTCAGAGCCAAGTGGAACCCCTGTATTAGTTATTTAATGCAGGCGGGGGCGTGGGGGCGGCAGCCCCCATTCACCACTATATTTTGAACTAACTGTTCAATGAATATATGATTAATAATGCCAGCGGGGTTATGGGGCGACAACAGCCGTACCGGTGAACTGCAGATGCCCCAAATAAAAGTGTGCAAAAATTTAATCAGTAAAGAAATTCATTTAATAATTTTTTTGGTCATTTATTGTAGGAAAAGGCATCCTGTGAAAAAATAAAAATTATAAACAGCCTATCCATTAAACAGACTCGTTACAGTAATCAATGTATGCCAAGCTGATAAAAAGCTGTTGGGGTTATAATGTATCTTTTCAGAATTAAAGTGGTCGATGTGTTTGATAATTGGACTCCCGATCTACTGATTTCAGAGGTTGCAGGTTCGAATCCAACATCGCCGTGCTTCTAAGTTCTTTCGTGAATTTTAGGACTCTAGTTTAGTGGACCCCAAAATTAATTTAAGAGCATTATTTGTGAGAAAATTCTGTAAAATTGTAAATGGACAGTTCAATGAAACTACCTTTTATAGCTAGAAATTCTTATTGAATAAAAACCTGCCATATGTAGCCGAGAGTGTCAAGCTATTTGGACACAACAATTTCAAAAATTACCGTCTAGCAGCTTCAACTCGTTTTTGAATTCTTATTCTCCTTGCGGCGATTCTTTCGTCTTGGTCATTAGAATCAACAGACGGTCCAACTTCTTCTTCCTCCCCACTAGAACTCATTTTTGCAACGAAGTGTTAAAGTTGTGTACTGTGTTGCTAAGTGTCGATCGCCATTAGTCACGTGATCAATATTCGGGATCACTCAGACGTTTTGCATCGGCGACTTCCTTTTCCGGTAACTATCAAAACATGGCGGTAGGTTGTTATTATTATGTACAAATAAATCTCGTAAAATCCCCAAACTGCCATGTCGCATACTTATGACATTGTCAGACTTTAGTATTAAACAATTATTCTTTATAACCAGAAAACAATTTATACCATAAATTGCTACAAATGTCTTTTTTTATTTAAAGTTTTGTCGGTGTCGCATCTTTGGATTACGTATTGCATGTTATAAAGATTTTGACACATGGGACAACGATATTAAGGGATTATTTCTTTTGCTTATTTGTGTGGTTACTTGGCAAAATGAGTTGAATTTTTCTCGGGTGAAAAATACAATGCACATTTTACCGGACTGGTTATGCCTATCGTAATTTGTCTAAAAAAATGTGCTATATCAAGTGGTTAGATAATTAGCAGTTTCATTTTCATCTAGATGAAATTGTCAGTCACTTTCCAACATTTTAAGAAGGTAAAATTTATGTTGACTATTGTAATAATAGTTTCTCATAATTTGGATACATGACACTAATTTTAAACAATAATAGACTAAGAGTGAGAAAATCAGGTGAAATGGAAGTGAAAAATGTTAAGCACTTGACCAGCATTAAACCTCTGTTTTCTGGGTTTCCTTGCCAACAACTTGAGTCACCCACTGTTGAATACTAATACTGCATTCTTACCATGAAATGAAACATTGCAACATTTCCAACACACGAGAGATTTTGAGATGAACATCTTTTTTTTTCTGACACCTCTCACAGGCTTTGCGAAAGTTGCCGGACTGTTAGTCCGGGCCGTTATTTTTTACCAGGGTTCCGGACCTTACGTCCCAGTCTTCGATGTAAGCGGGTTGCCCGAAGCCCGGGACAAGTAAATTACGATCCGGACAACCTTGGTGTGCCTGGTCGGTTGCCCGAACGGGCAAGTCCGTCCGGGACGGTTTTTATGCTAACAAACAGTCAGGATCGTGACAGACGGACTTTATCACTTGTAAACCATGACGGGTTACAGTGATTTTTTTATGCCAAATATTGGGAGAAATAGGGCCCCATTCCCCCCTCAAAATAGTATATGTTTTTCCCCCACATCTGATAAAAAATTCCCCCTTTGTGGGAGTCTGTTACAGACCGTACTGAGTAGGGATATGTTTAAAGTGACAAGAATAAATGATAAAATTGCAGAGGGAGAAAGAGACATTTCACTATAGACCACTGACTTTCTTCGAATTAATAAATTAGTGAACACTTTGTTTTGTGTTTTGTTGTGTTTGACAGACTGCAAGTATATTCCAAATATTCCCCCTTTCCTCTGTTTGCGTCGTAATTTTCCCCCTCCAAAGGGCTGCGACCCCCTTCCCCCAAAAGTGAAAAAAAACACTGGGTTATTTTTAAACTAATCACGTACACTAAACGCTTATTGCAAATAACGTAATAATTATCTGTAAGACGCTTGTAATTTCAATAACTGATCTATTTTAATTTGTGATTAGTTATTGCGATGCAATTAAAATTTTACGAAGGTGCACAGCCTTAGCGTGTGAAAAAGAGAAGATCGGCGATTCGCAAAAGGTCAAATAATATGTCTTTTTTATTGAGTTTATATCATCTTGCATTTTCGGACAACAAAAGTCTAGGTCGGGCAAGTAAAAATCCTATCCTACTTGCCCGAACGGACAAGTGGTTTTGAAACCTAAAGGCGAAGACTGACGTCCCGCACAGTTCAGTCCTTTATTTACCGATAACGACTGAGTAAGAGTCTATCCGTCAGGCACGAATACCGGGATTTATCAAGTCCGATCAAGTTTTCTCCCTTGAATATGTGAATATTGAAAACGAGTTTTACTTGGCCGTTCAGGGTTTTTTTTCCTTAACAAACTGACGCCGATAGTCGGCGTCTTCCCCAGGAAAACAATTCCCCAACGAAAATCACTTTCCCCCTTGTAAAGTGATAATTTTTTAGCAAAACGTAAACAGAAGCTTAATTTATAGTAATTTTGATTCTATTTCATCCAAAATCTGCACTATTTTCACGAATATTTGTTAGAAATTAGGTACGTACGCAATCTAGTATTATTTGTCGAATGTTACTAAACTAAGATACGCTACGTCACAGACACTGTGTAGTGTATCCTTGTCGTCAACTTAAACATTACTGATAATGGATTATCATCGTGTTGGTAATAAATGCATTCTACCTGCCAGTTTTAAGTAGATTTTACAACAGTTGAGTACCGTTAGCGCGTGTACGGCCGTAAATAACGGCTAAAATACGACTCGTCCGCCGAATTTCTCGACAACATACGTCCCGCGGACTTCCTAAAAAGAAAAGCACAACCGTCAACGTAGACAGTCAGAGTAAATTTAAACCCCGCCTATAATCTTTCAGGTCACACCGTTTACGATAGATAGTAAAAGATGTTTTGCTAAAACAATTAGCTCCGCCCACTTTAAAAATACCATCCAGTCGAGTAAACATATGCGCGCGCCGGTCTAATTATCGCCGAGTAATGTATACTGACACCGGGCAAAAAAGAATCTGTTGTTTTGATAATTGACAATTAATTGAAGATTAACTGAATAAATTGCTAGTTGTCGTATATTGTCTTCGTCGTGCTTTTAAACGGATGCGGCTTGTTTGCACTGTAAGGTAAAACGAACGACGAATAATGCAAAATACAAACAACAGAATACGGCGCCATATTCTGTCACAAGAATCGTCAGGTGAAACACACATTCAAAACTGTGCCGGGCAATCATTTTTATCCCAAGAATTTTATATCCCGTATCTTCCGGAGAATTCATTGAAATCCAAATTAACGATGCGACTCACAACTACAATAAAAATTTAATTATCCTGACATTTAAAAAGTCAAAGTACTGTGTTATTTTACGATCATTTATCATCGTTCGTCGCGTGTTGTATTCGCATTTGCGTATCAGGATGGGGGGCGGGGGTGTCAGTGGAATTGCTCGAACCCTAGTTTGAGCAGCAATATTTAATTTTCTTGGGAAATTCAGCAATTAAGTTGGAAATTATCAATAACTACCCAAGCACTGACCTAAACAAAATATTTCTGGAAATCTTGCATCTGAAATGATTTTGATTCAAAACACACAATTAATAGAAACATTTTAAACAGGCCCCGAAAGTGAGCAAGTATAAATAAACTTATTCTTGTACCGTTTAAGAACAGATAACAAAGAGATATGCGTCTGTATGCTAAATAGACTGCTTGGTAGTGAAAGCTAAAGTAAAAAAGATATACAGTTCTAAGCATAAACTTGAGTATAAACATTCATTGTAGCAAATACAAGTAAGAGTGTATAATAAACTAAATTTTCCCCAATTTTGTATTTTTCACGCATTTTTCCCCTTTTGACCAGCGTCCAGTGTCTTCTCCTCTTCCTTAAAAAAACCCCTGCCGTTTCTTTTTAAGTTTCCAATCAAATTCAAGATAAAGTAACCATATCTGCGACCTTCGACAAAGAAAATGTCGTTCTTGCGGTATAATGATGGCACTACACCAGGCAAAAGAACGCAAAAAAAAACTGATGAAGAAAAAAAGCAAAACAAAAGGACTTTGAGTCCAAGTGCATGCCGAGAAAATTTGTTGAGAAATGGCCGCTCTTGGTTACTTTTAAATGAGAATATTTTTGATGAGACAGTATTTGATGACACTGAAGAAATTGTACCCAGTTTTGATCATAACATTCTTTCAGTGTAATACAGACCATTCTGTTCCATTAAAATTTTGAGTGACAAGGACTCTGACTGGATATTTTGACGATTTTGATAATGAATGTTGTGAATTCCAGACAGAGTCCATCAATATTGATAAACTGATGTTTTATCTAAGAGAAGAAGAGAATTACCTTTAAATGATGATATGTCTTTAATTTAAAAAAAATAACAAAAGTATTCATATATTTGGAAAAAGAATTCGGTCAGACTAAAGTTCTTTCGGTCAGACAAGAATAGGAAGTTTGTTTGACGGAATGTCAGGCAAAGTTTTCAGCAATTCGCAAAGCCTGCTGTCAAATAATTTTAGAGGCTAAGCTAGAGTCTACACTAGACAAAACACATAATTTTACTATCAACATCAAAGTTCTATTGATATTCACATTCCAACCATATTTCGGAGCACGTTATTAACCAAATTTTCATTTTGTAAGTCTAAATGTCTATACACTTTAAAAGGTTAGTATTATATTGTGCATGCAAATCTTCTTAACTTGCTAAAGTTGTCACCCTTGATGTATTTTATAGCTTTTCACAAAATTCTGTTGAATTGTCTTGGCTTGTGTAGTAAATCTAATTGCACATTTTACCGGATTAGTTGCTCTTGAATGGCAACTGGTCTAAGAAAATGTGCTATATTAACTGGTTAGATAATTAGCAGTTTCATCTATGTAGATCAAACTGTCAGTCACTTTCCTACATGCCAGTGATGTTTATTGTTGTATCAGATACACCTTGGAAATAATTCCATCTATAAGAACACTACAAAACTAATTCGGTTAATTATATATGCTTTGTTATGAATCCAGCATGAAAATAGTTTGTCTAAGCCATTTGATCCATCAACTGTGTTTTGCATACTTGCAAATAATATCTGTAGACCCTACTCTGTCTGATTGGATTCCCAGATGACTAAATACATGGGTGAAAGTTTTCAGGATTATTCCTGAATTCAGGATTTTGTGTGTCAATAAATGGTTGATTTTCTTTATTTTCCCTATTTAAATTGACAAATTTTCTGGATTTCAGGATTTTCAGAATTTAAAACTTTCACCCATGTAAATATGTACATGTTCTAATTGTGCTTTACACAAAAGTATTGATAAGAAGCTTTGCCCCAGTTCCTATCAGCGAGATCATTAAGCACATTCTGTAAATCGTCCCAATGAGCATTAAAAGGACTTGCCCAGCTTGAATGGAAGGTGACGTCAGTGGGTAAATGCTTAATTACTTGTTTCAGGAGCAAAAAGAGAAGGATAAGGAGAAGAATCCTATGCGAGATCTGCGCATCCTGAAGCTCTGCCTCAACATCTGTGTAGGAGAGTCCGGTGATAGACTTACCCGTGCCGCCAAGGTGCTTGAACAGTTAACTGGACAGCAGCCAGTCTTCTCAAAAGGTACAGTACTGATTTAACATCTGGCTTTTGATTGATAGAACACCTTGGCACAGACGTGCTGACTGATCTGGATCTACAGCGGTAGCATGTGTGTGAAAATGCGTACATATAGGAGGGATAGTACAGACAAATAATTCCGTCTATCCTGTTGAGCAGATGCTGAAATTAAAAGTTCCTCACATTTTCTGTTGTTTATTTTTCTAAATATCCTTGAAATTATCTAACACTTTTATGTCCACAAAAATGAACTTTAAAGACTTTACAGTAACTCTTTATAACTTGACAAAAGTCTCTTTTTTACCCAGTTGGATAGCAGGTGGATATAGGAATGCACTGTCTTACACTATCAGCTCATATACATTCATCTCTGTTGTAGGCTACTTTCAATTACTTTTACTTAGTCAAAGAATAGTTCACCAACTACATTGAAAATAGCTTGGGATTTTCGGCTTTAATGACAGAAAGTGAAAATTTCTCATCATTTCTGTCATTTGTTTAACCACAAGCTTTCAAATTCATAATTATGACTGTATACAATGAAGCTGCTTAGTTTGGTCAAATATCATGACATTGAGCCTTTCGCAGAGGTGTAAAGTGAATGTAAGGAAAGACAACTCTGCGAAGGAGATTGATACGAATGGTCTGAAGGTGTGATCTTATATTAAATGATGGTGAGCTCATGGTGGAAAATTTTCATCCAAACATTTTTAATTTTTTCTAAACAAATCCTTTGAAGCATAAAAAACCTTTTCAACATTTCCTAATGCAGCTGGGGATATTGCTGTCCATCAGACTGCCTTGTTTTCAAGGATTTTTATAAAGACATTGTTGAGTTTGGAGTTTATGACAACTTATGATGATAGACAGAAAAAATTGAGAGGACAAGTTAGAGTTGTAGATTAATTTTTCAAACACGTTTCCAAATTCCCAATATAAATTCCAGTCAAATGAAGCCCCAGTCTTGGTAAAGTCAGGAGGCACATTGGTCACAATATGTTGAAATGCTCTTACAAGTGGCCTTTCATCTTAGCAGTTTGAAATATGTTTTCATTCTGTACTACTGCTTTGCAATTTGATAAATGTTTATATGCTTTTCTGTTTTACAGCTCGTTACACTGTGAGATCTTTTGGTATCAGAAGAAATGAAAAGATTGCTGTTCACTGCACTGTCAGAGGTGCCAAGGCTGAGGAAATCCTCGAGAGAGGACTCAAGGTGTGTAACTCCCAGCTTCCTGTTTCAGAAACAATAAACAAGCATACAGTTTAGGGATCCTTACTGGCAATGTGGTAGATAGATGATGATTATCCACAGATTAATGACTAATGTTAATATGAAAATGATCAACTAAATCCACAATACAACTGACTTGGCTGTCTGTTCTGTTTAGTAATTAAGAGTTCTGCCATTCATAGACTGTGTACAAGTACTTATGTTCATACTAACAAAAAAAAGATGGGCTGTAATAAGTAGAATAACCTGATATTGAACTCTATAGCAGGTTATTTGTACTTGTTATTTGTCAACATCATTTCAAACACTGAAATAAAGAGAACTTCCAGCTGTCAGAATGACCATCTCTTTGAATCCATGCATTTCAAGATGGTTGGTGGAGAAGGCTTGTCTTTGGAATGGGAATGCTAAAAGATGATTTGGATGTTGTCTGACAATTTAGTTTGGACTGCCTCTTTGGCTCTGTGGCATAGTTTGGACGTGCACTCTTTGGCTCTGTGGCTACTTTGCATCGTTGTCCACAGATGATGTAACATGAGCGTGCTAAACTAAATCCACGATGCAACTCTGGCTTGGCTGTCTGCCCTGTTCAGTTACTAAGAGTGGAACATTATTCCTTGATCTTGCAGCTAATAGAATCTAATGGCCATCTTGTTATAAATATCTGCTTATTATTATTTGGAGTACAATCCTCAACATCTAGGGGGTAGGTGGAATTCCTCTGGTCATAACTGAAACATCCTCTAACTAGTTTCAGTTAGAAAAATGCTGTATTTCTGCTGGGGAAAGGCATTTGTACCAAAATAATACCAGAATAGATGATCACGGGCTAGTCATTTATTACTGCATCTAAAATAAGAATTGTAAAATATATTTGGGTCATTTTTCTGACTGCCTTATATAACTCTATAGAAAATGCTTTAGGTTCAAACATGGATAAGTTTTTTTGCCCCAATCCAATTGCTTTTGCACATTGGTTGGTCGGTCAAAAACAGACCCTGTCCATTCAACAAGACAACGATTTTTGGCATAAAATGCTTAGAATTGGTAAGGAGATTTGTCATCACAGGTATAAAACCCCTATTGATTTTGATGTCAGTAGGTTAAGGTTACAGTAACATGACGTTAAAAAGCAACAGGTTAGTAACTGTTCACTTGGCTTAAACAGCAGATTAGTAACTGTTCACTTGGCTTTTGGAGGAATGCATGTTTTACAAACATCTTTTGTTTTTGTACAAAATCAATATCGATTCAAAAATCCATTAGAGATGTTTTTGTTCTTATAATACATGATATGTGTGCACACTGGCACAGGAGAACATAGCTTGATGTTTCGTCCTGTTGTTGTTTGTACAACTCTGTGCTAGAACAAGATCATGATGCAACTCTGGCTCGGTGTTTTCCCTTGTCCAGTTACTATGAGTGGTACATGCCATGACGAAACAAATAACTCGTGTTAATTGAACTTCAAAAAATGCATTGCCTAACATTAATTTACCTTCCTCGTGTTCAAGTGGTGTTATTAAGTCAGCTTTCTCTATTGATATTTCAAATAAACGACACATTTTTCATGGTAAGTCATTTTCATGATAAGACAGAGTGGGAGGCATACATAGTTGCACTCGTGTGTACATAGGTTATCAAAATCCTGTGGCATAAACTCCGCATCTACTTAAAGCGGTTTTCTTGTAAACTTAAACAGATGATCAGGTTGGATGTTTAAATGGTCATAAAGAAAAGATTTTTTGTCCTGCAAGCACAAGGATTGGCTTAGGTTGTCGGAACAGGGAGAAGTTATACCAATATTTGGAGATGTCAGCTAGGATTATGGCTCTCTGTGTATGGAACATGAAGGGGAAAACCTCCCATAGCTAAGCACAGGGAGAAGTTCAGGACATTTGGGGGACTACTACTACCAAGTCTCCCTCAAAGCCATTCTGTTAACTATGTTAACCAGAATTTGGCCTTTTTTAATTTCAGTAATAAAATTTTGTGGCATCAATTTTTTTTATTTACTATCTCAGATTTCTGTCAAACTTTGCATAGATGATTAGACATGATGTGAAGATGTTCATAAAGAAAAGAATATTTCCTGCACAAATATGCTGGCTAATCTGGATCTACACTGTGCAAACATGCAATAAAACAATGTATGTGGAGTAGGTTAACCCTTTCCTGGATATATACGCATTTTTACGCATGTGCGACCAGTGTAGATCCAGATCAGCCGGCACATCTGTGCCGTCTGATCAGGATCTGCACTGGTCGCATTTTGGTCAGAAATAACCTAATGAATCAAGAAGTGAACAGTTTAGATCCTGATCAGACGGCACGGATGTGCCGGCTGATCTGGATCTAAACTGTTCGCCCTAGCAATAAAGGTGTGTCTGTACAGGAAAGGGTTAAAACAACAGCTAGGACTTTTTAGTTTGGTCATATTTGCACACTGGCACAGGAGAACATTGCTTGATGTTTCGTCCTGTTGTTGTTTGTACAACTGTGTGCTAGAACAAGACCATGATGCAACTCTGGCTCGGTGTTTTCCCTTGTCCAGTTACTATGAGTGGTACATGCACTTTTTAACAACTGTTACCCCAGGGCTGAAGGTTATAAAGCTGAGATTGGAAACGAGTCTCAAATCTCAAGTATCTGATTGGCTGAAATGGTGATTTTATAACCTTGGGCACTGATTTTGAGCATTGGATAATATCAGTAGTAAAGGATAAGGAACTATAATAAATTAGCACTTATGTACTGAGTGATTTATTTGTGAAACATTAAATTAGTATACAATTTAACCAAGGAACCAGAATTTCCATTTTTAATATGCATCTAGGTTAATATATGACATTTGATCCAATATAGCAATATAGAAATACACCAGGGATGCAACAAAATTCTACCCCATCCATCAACGTTCTAGTTTGAGCATGCTGTAAAATTTAGTCTGGCTCTTGTTTCCATGGACATTGGGGTTCCTGAAAATGAACAGCAATCACCATTAAATTTTAGAAGGAAAGTATTGAAGCTGTATTTAAGTTGGATTTGGTATTTATAAATCAAATAGATTTGTTTTACTTACAGGTGCGTGAATACGAGTTGAGAAAAAACAACTTTTCACAGACTGGTAACTTTGGGTTTGGTATTCAAGAACACATCGATCTTGGCATCAAGTACGATCCTGGAATAGGTATTTACGGCATGGACTTCTACGTTGTCCTTGGCC
Organism: Corbicula japonica; assembly: GCA_038501625.1. Lineage (NCBI taxonomy): Eukaryota > Metazoa > Mollusca > Bivalvia > Venerida > Cyrenidae > Corbicula > Corbicula japonica. The sequence continues at coordinate 1,267,592 of JAZAYU010000140.1, forward strand.
GCCCAGGTACACTACTTATTATAAACACAAAATTTCTGACGTCTGTACAAGTTAATTTTACACATGGATATACATTGTTACATTTTATCAGTGAATTTTTCCACAAACTAGAGTCTTTTCACTTCATAGAATTCGTTATAATTTCATTCATCAGGAAGCACTCGGGATAAAGAAAGCATTTGTACTGCATGTGCACACACTTGTATACTTGCTGTCAATTAAAATAAAAAAATTCAAGAATTTAAGAGGTGTTCCATTTGACTTTAAACAGGCTTTGACCCTTGAACTTCCAAGTAATGCTCATTTCAGGGCTTTTCATCAGAACATTGGAAAGAGGCCCTGGCCTTTCCAATTGGGAAATTTATGCACGATAATTGTTAATTTTGGGAAAACAACATTAATTAAAAGATGGGATCTACTTTATAAAAGTGAATAGTAATAGGTATTTTTAACTTAAATCTTATTTTTTTAAGCATTTTATTTTCCAGACTTCAATTTTTAAACACCCCTTAGAGGAGTTTTAACCATTTTTAGACATCTTACCTAGCATTTTGGGAAGAGTTTCTGCCAAAATTTGGAAAAAAATACCATATTTTTGGATTGGGAAGAGGCCTTTTATAGGCCTCTGTTATATAAGGATGAAAAGCACTGCATTTTGATCCTTGAAAATTTGAACCCAGTTGTGAAGTGCAATGTAATCTTGATTAACACTGTCGCCCATTGCATGAGGAAGGTTACAATACTATAAGGAATTCAGTAAAAAGGTAGCGTGCCCACATGTTCTAAAGGTGTCCCTATATTGTTAAACCAGGATGACTTTATCATCACTTTTTGTTCTACAACAGGCTTCAACATCTCACAGAGAAGAAAGAGAACCAGTAAAGTGGGCATCAAACACAGAATCAGCAAAGAGCAGGCCATGAAGTGGTTCCAACAAAAAGTAAGTAGACTGTGAACAAGATTTCCTCAGACTATGTGAAGATTGCCACTGTTTCCAATTTAGCCAAGTTATGAATTTTATGTTAACACTGTTTGCATGATAGCATGGGTGACTTGAGATTGGTGTACATTAACCCTTTCCTTCATATACATGTCTTTATGGTATGGACGAACAGTGTAAATCCAGATCAGCCGGCACATCTGTGCCATCTGATCAGGATCTGCACTGTTCGCTTTTTGATTCATTAGAATATTTCTGACCAAAATGCTACCAGTGCAGATCCTGATAAGACAGCATGGATGTGCCGGCTGATCTTGATCTACAATGGTCGCACATGCTTATTTATGTAGGAAAGGGTTAATCTTTCTAAAGTTGAAACTAGTACTTGTGCCATTGTCAAGGCTTTTGCCTTTAATCTGGCTGCTGGTTGCTGGCTTAACCTGTAACCCCACAGATAATCCTTAATTGCATGTGCGTACAGTGTAGATCCAGATCAGCCAGCACATGCATGCTCCCTGATCACAATCAACTCTGTTTGCATAAAGTTTCTTTATTTAATAGGTCATTTCTGACCAAGATGCGACCAGTGTAAATCTAGATAAGACGGAAATGCCGGCTGAAAAAGAATGTCACTGATCTCACATGCGTTTAACAGTGTAAAAGGTCAACTGTTTACTGCGGGGGATATGGCTTTTATACCATGGGTCAACTCCTGTAGGCAGATCACAATCTACACTGATCAATGTTTGAATAATTCTGATGAGATTAATGAGAAGCAAAAAATGTAGATTCAGATCAGACAAAGTGGATGTCTGGGCTAAAATGAACCTTCACTTTGGCCAATGTGATATAAGGCATATCAGTTCATTAACTGTCAATATTTTTTCTGAGCATATCTGCCTTGTGTGTATTAAATCATCAAAACAAGTAATCTGTAAATGCAAACAGACAATTTCTTAAATGATGTTAACATTTTAGAAGTTTGAGAGGCCATTGCTGAAGGCTTAAAACTAAGCATGGAAACCAGTCTCAGATACCAAGCAAATCTCACTGGTTGCCATTTCAGCCAATCAGATGCTTGAGATTTGAGACTGGTTTCCATGCTCAGTATTATAACCTTCGGCACATATCTCTATGATGATCCGATGACGAGTCTGATTAACCGAGAACACTAGATGTAAGGAAGCAGTTTTTGTGACCTCTTCTTGAGTTCGAGGTTGTACAAGGACGACTACCGAGGCATTTGTCTGAGAGATTTGTCTCCTGGCTCAATTTTTATAAACATGAATTACTGTCACGGACTTGAGTAATAATTACTGTAATTGACTTGAGTAATGAATTACTGTGATGGGCTTAATTAATAAAATTGTCCAGAACCCAAGATCATAAAACTAAAGCTGGAGACCAGTCTAAAATCTCAAGCATCTGATTGGCTGAAATGGTGAGATTTGAGACTGGTCTGCAATCTCAGATTTATTATCTTTGGTCCAGCTGTTTCTATTGACTGTTGAATTCAAGTTCACATGGCTAAACCATGGGTCCAGAGTTCAGTCCAATGGGGCAAAATATCATGGAATATTGACAAGAGAGTGAGAAGTTACTGGTCATTGACCTTTCACAGCTGCTGATAAGCGAGTTATCTTGTCTTAGACTAAAGGTTATAAACCAAAACTTGCAGTCTCAGATCCAGCTTGCTTTTGGTCAATTCCGAGGTTGCCAAGATCTTAAACTGGCAACCAAACTTGTGGTCATGATATGATATGCTATGGTGCCATGTTGCCTTAAAGAACTGAAATTGTATTAACCCTTTCCTCCAAATATACACATATACTCAACAAAAATAGAAACCTGACACTTTATATATGGTGTATTTTCCTGGAGTCAGATTTAAAGCTAATTGAATTGTGGTATGTAATAAAAATTGTGCATGTTTTGAACTTAATTATGCATTTTGATATTTTGGTGCATGAAACAAGTGATTCAGTGGTTATTTTCTTTTGAATGGTGCAAAAATATATAGATTTTGAATATGCACCTCATACTTACTTATTCAAAGTTACAGTGTCAGGTTTCTTTTTTTGTTGAGTATATTTACGCATCTGCGACCAGTGTAGATCCAGATCAGCTAGCACATCAGTGCCATCTGATCAGGATCTGCACTGGTCGCATTTTGGTCAGAAACAACCTAATGAATCAAAAAGCTTACAGTTTAGATCCTGATCAGAGGGCACGGATGTGCCGGCTAATCTGGATCTAAACTGTTCGCCCTCACAATTAAGGTGTTTCTATGGAGGAAAGGGTTAAACGTTTTATTTGATTGGTATTGTTTTCTTACGCAGAAACCATGTAGATTAAGTCAGCTAAACTGGCATTTTGTTCAATTTTCAGTTAATTATTTAAAGAAATTTTTTTCTATTTCAGTATGACGGAATCATCCTGCCAGGAAAATAGACTGTGTTATTACTTGTATGAAAAAAATAAATCGGCTGCTATGAAGAGAATAGGTGTCGCTTGTTGTGTTCTAACAGGGACCAAAATCATAAAACAAAGATTGTAGACCAGTCTCAAATCTCAAGCATTTGATTGGCTGAAATGGCGACTGGTCACCATTTCTGCCAATCAGATGCTTGAGATTTGAGACTGGTCTCCTTGATTAAATTTTATGATCTTGGACACAGGTGTTGGTTTAGAAAAATGGAAGTGTTAAAATTAGAAAGCTGCTCCGAAAATAGTGAATTTCAGAAGTTGCTGAAATAAAGGAAATGCCAGGGAATGTGTCATGATTGTTGGTGGATAATTATAATGGTGATCTAGCTATAAATTTGCCTTGTCATTGACTATCTGAGTAAAACAGTTATCTCTCCCATTTATTATGTGAGAAAATTGGGTTCTGTCAAGTTTGTTTGATTTATTAAGAGCTGTGCCCAAGGTTATAAAACTGAGCATAGAAACCAGTATTAAATCTCGGTTTTATAACCTTCAACCCAGCTGGCCCTGTGATTTTAAAACTTTTTTCGTGCTCAATTCTGTGCTCAAACTTAAAATGTCTAGACCATTAAAAGGCTTCAAAAATAAGAAATAACTGTCTGTTAAACAGTTGTTTTTGAGAGTTATTGTCATATTTTCAGTTTAAACTGTTTAATTTTTTAAAATAAACAAATTAAGCCATCAAGTTTTCGTGCTTAAATTGAGTCGAGCATGAAACGTGAAATATCTTTAAAAAAGATAAACGGCGTTGATGGAAAAGATTTTTATATATAAGAAAGAAAGAAATAAAGACCGTGCAAAACTTTCGTCTGGTGATAATACGTCGATTAAAGAAGACTGTCTAACATTAACTGTACATTCAGTTTCAATAAAATACCTCTTGTAGAGTTAGCACTAATGATGAATAAATGTCTTTAAAATACAATAAATGAAAATAATAACAACTTGTTACAAGACCGAAATCTACCAACTTTTACGTAAATTAACTTTAAAAGAAAGTGTCCCTCCCGAGTATTGAACACGGGGCCTCCGCTTGAGAGGCGAGTGTGATAACCACTACACCAAGGCGTTTTGAATATCTGGACTTGAAATTAACAATCGGTATCAAAGGAACTAGAAAGGAACCAGTAAGAACCAGAAATATCTGCACTTCTCTGTCGTTTTACACTGTGTATTGTACTCGAGTGTTTACCTGACACCTATGAATATTCCATATAAAATCGTATTTAAGCCATCAATTGACTTAATTGGTTATTTATACCGTAAATATCTTTTTCTCCAATACAATTAACGCTTTTTAAAACGAAAATGCCCGAACAAAGCGCCAGGTAAATACTTGCACACAATATAAAAATCGTTACGGTAATCATTAACAAGACCCACAAGACCTTACGCTGGAGCTTCCGTAACCACGCCCACCGATTTTCAAGGGGAACTACTCCTCCGATGTCCGTCAAACAATATGGCTAATCGAGTCGGTACGCGCGCAAACATACCCGATGATTTTGGAATAAATTACTTTAAATGTAACTTATCGCCACGAATGAAACAAAAAAGCACAAGCTTTTATATCAGGCTGTTACTTGGAGGATTTAAAAATAACACACGATGACGGAAGCCCAATATATTAAGGGGCGTCGGACATGTCAACATCTAGACATTATTTTCAACCCATCGTTCAAAACGAAGACATTTTAACCCCTCGACTTCAATCCTTAAATGAAGACTGTTCAACCCCTATCCTATTGGACATTTCGACTGATGAAATACCATCCATTTAAATTTAAACCCTTTTTATTGAAGACATTTCAACCCATATTGTTAAAGATATTTCAACCTCTCTCGTAAAATAACAAATTTATAGTATACTCTTCAAATTAATTCACTTGAAATGGGTATTATTTTACAAAATTTTGCTCGTTTTAACAAATTTATATATGATTCAATCATAAGAATTTATACCAAATATACCCTTAATGAGTAGTGTTTTAGTATGATACTTCAGTTAAAGAGCATAATTTGTTATTTAAAAAAACAACAACAAGTGAATGTATTAGACACCAGTGTTTTACAATGATATACCAAAACTATATTTAATAAGGGCAATTGTGGCGAACATTTTCATAATTTTAATTACATTAATTATTACTACAACTCCATAATATAATACTAGAAATGGCAACGAATATACGAACATTTGATTATCCTAATACCGACGGGACATTCGAAAACTTTTTCAATCATTGAATATTAAATTTTTTTAAATTAAATATAAGGAAAAGCAAATAAATTTTGATTATTTTCGAAATTCAATGTAAAATCAACAGAAACAAAATTTGTTATTAAATTATCTACAGGCCATAATTGACAGCGATTGACAGAATGCAAATTATCTTAATTATCTTTACCATATTATAACAATCATTTGAGGCCGAGTTTTAGCTTCATCCAATAATAAAGTTTTCAATTTAATTTAAAACATACACCACCATTGTCATTCTTAAATTAGTCATGTATGTTTTTAAAGATTGTTTTGTTGTTGTTTTTTGTTTTATTATCAAGATTATTAAGATGTCTAGTGTACATATTCAACATCCAGAATCGTTCCAAAAGCAAATATCGGTAATCAAAGCTAATGAAGTATGACAGAAAATTGACATTTAGAATAAATTATCCCCGTAAATATTTTTATCTAATTGATTAGTTTCGTAAGTCCCCAGTTTCATCATTGAAACAATATATTAGCTTTTTCTCCCATTATTTGTTGTTAGTTTAGGAAACGGAATGAACCTTACTACATTCGCTTGCCTATCCGGATATCTTGTGTCAAAATTTCAAGGGCCGTAACAGCACCTTTTCACCATTATTTATGAAAATATTTTAATAAACTTGAAAATTTGATGTCAGACACGCTTGTCTGTTTGACGGACAAAATGGCGGATAGTAACAAGGCTTATCAGCGCGATACTCTGATTGGTTAATTGCACTGTCAGTCATACGGCCAGCGTAAGGTTGGACGTGTGGATTCTGTCGCAGAATCTCAAGCTTTCATGACAACAGAGTTGTCTTTATCAACCCAGATATGTCCATACTTTAAAATTAATTTGTTTGCGTAAAATTACAAAATAGAAGCGTGCAGAACTTTTTTTTAGTGCATACAAGATAATTCTTACAAGGTTAAAGCCTGTAAGGCCAAGATAGTGCACAACTGAGTGTATTTGTAACCGTTATAATAACCAAGGTAACGCTGTCATTTTTAATTTGAATTTAATAATGTGGTCAGAGATGCATTATGCTTAACAAAATGCTACAAGGCTGCATAATCAACATGCTGAAGACCTCAAAGCTGACAACTCTTCAAGGACGTTGCAACTCAAACCGGTTGCTGATGCTTTACAAGATTGCGGGAGGTCTGGTGCCGGTGACAATATTTGGTAAGAAACCTGAAAGGGCAGACTGTTAAACCCTAAGAACTGATCACATCATGGCTAAGATCCTGGACAATAGAACTTGTATAAACCCATTCGCTCACAATGAACAATTTATGTATTCTTTCTGAGTAAAACTAGACCTACTGCAGTGGACATACCATTTTGCCCACAGACACCTGATAAGGGGTCCTCTTCTGGCCTATATATATCAGTACAGCTATATAGTCTTAACCAGAGCTCTAGTGCCAAGTTTGGTCATTTTAAGCGGGCGATCAGTATCACGAGATGCAACTGCAGTAACTCGGAACACAAAATATATCGAAAAAGCATATTGATGTATTATTCCTATAACCTCAGTTTGCTATAGCAACTCTGAATTTTGCTGCCGATTTAATGGAGGAAAATCTGTTTATACATTATAAGGGTGATTACTTTCGGTTCAAAATACCGAGAACGAGCAATCTGATTAAAATCATCTGAAAACCGCTACGCTATCAGGATCTGACTTTAGTGAGACTGGAGAACGAGTAGGTGAACACCGTTTGTTTTTTGCCTAAGATGTGCGCACTATGCAAATCTGAGTTAGTTTTAGAAAACTTTTCATGTAAACTTAATCACTAACAGGAGGACCAAATCTTATAATGTAACTGACTCCATGGGAAACTATTAAGTGGCCTCTGACTACAGAGTATATATATATATATAATCTATATATGGGAGGTAATTCTCTACTGGTTAACAATTATAAATATTACTCCCTTTATAGACATGGCAAACATGACATATTTCTAAAGGCAGGCAATTATAGCTGGTACCTTTTGATAAGGGGCTAACAAAAATGTTTTTAAAGCGAAGTGTTTGGACAATTCCTTTCCCAGCAGGAAAGAGTATGGATATCTCGGTTGGCGACGATCGCCTATAGTCTGTACATATATGCACATAGGGGCCATAGGGATCAAATGGTTGCCGACATCTTTCACGCATGGGATTTGGCACACACATTTGTCAAGTTTGAGCTTTACCTGAGCTTTGAGCATGGAGATCTCCGTTGGCGACGATTGCCTATAGCGTGTACATATATGCACATATTTTTTTTTTGAGGGGGGGGGGGGGAACGTTTGGCGTAGCTACCTTGGCATAGAGATCTCTGTATGCCTTAAATGTGTACGAAATTATTATTGTTGGCCTCGGAAATTTTAGGCTACCTGTTCTGTTTTGTAGGCCAATGGTTGGCAAGTCCCAGATTGCTATATGTGCTTCCTGGTTAAATTAATGTCCAAGGACAGTTATTGTGTCAAGTTATGACAACTTATAAGGATGATTTTAGACCATAAAAACATAAAAAAAATAATTACATTGTATTCGATTTTATTTTGAGTCTGTGCCTTCCAGTGGCAATTTTTAAAAGTTTTGTGGGCCTCTTAACCCTTAGAAATCGGCCAGTTTGTAGCTTGTTTGCATGGATGAAATTTTCAGGAAAAGAAACGAAAGCAAGTTCATGCCTATATCTTGTTTAATGGAGGCGGGCTACTGCCATAATATCGGATGTATGTTGCACGGTCCGTATTTGCGATACCGCGTTTAAAAGCGGTAGGGTCTGTTCAGTAATTCTCTTACAAGTAATTTAACCCCATATTTCCTGAGTGTTTTTGAATAGACGAACTGTAGATATTAAGATTAATATATGTGTCTAGGAATTAAGATGATAAAAATCATGTTTAATGGACATTTAATATTTGGAATTTAACATCGAGCCCTATGGGAATTGGATAAACTTTGGTTCAACCTATAACACGGTCACATTTGGCAAACTTGGTCGTTGACTGTGACCTTAAAATATCCGGACATAAATTTGCTATCGGTGTGTCCGAAAGCAAGTTTTTACTAAATATGTCCCTACATGTATCAAAGCCATCTACTGCCCCGAAATGCAAAAAAAGGACTAATTCGTGCCAGCCGTCGCAATACCGAGTAGAAACATACAGTGATGTACGGTATTTACGAGACCTTTGCCAAAATGGCCTGGGCTAAAGGTTATAAAGCTAAGATTGGAAACCAGTCTCAAATCTCAAGCATCTGATTGGCTGAAATGGCGACTGGTCAGACCATTCAGACACTGGTAGACTTGCAGACTGAACGCAAAGTTGCCGCTGAATAAAGATGTATGTCCGGTTGGCTGGGAGTCGGAATGTCAAGGAAATACTGATGTTGAAACAAGACTTTTATCTATAATGTACATGTATAGATCTATATAATTTACATAATTATGCATGTTGCTCGGCAACACAAATAATTTGGGAGTTTGCTTTTGAAATGTCACTGTGCACGTACACATGGCAGGAGTCCGTGGTTATTTCTCAAACCGTTTATTACAGAACTATATGGTAGGCATAGGCTGACAGCCTCTTGAGATGAGACATTTTTAAAGAAACGTTTATTTAATCTCAGTTATCGCTCATTATTTTTTTAATAAAATTAACATGATTGTATATTTAAGTTCTAGTCCAGCTAGAAGTTTGTCCAAGTTTATTAATCTGAGCATGGAAACCAGTCTCCAGTCTCAAGCATCTGATTGGAACCTGAATTCCAATCTGAAAATATTCATATACAACCTATATGACATTTTCCTCTATATATTGTATATGGATATTTTCTGAGAGAAATTCGGGTACCTGTGGAGATAGACAAGAATAGGAGACAATGTCAACAGTCCTGATGGCTTATCAACCCCGTTCAATCGCATTTTTGGTCAGTGATAGGCGTGGCTGTGGTACCGGCGGTTTAATCTGTTGAGACATTTCCAGACGCCTCAGATCGTCTGCTTCCTTCCGCCTTGCGAGTATACACGTGCCACATGTCAGTAGAATACCAACCACAAACAAGCCGACGTTCACCGCAGTGAAGCGGAACCTCATATCTGAAAATAAAATTAATAAATAAAAACATAAAATGGCTACCGGAAATTACAATCGTTTGAAGTAACGACACTATTTTGCCAAAGTACACGCTCTGCCGACATCTGCTCCCTTTCACCATACATTCGGGAATAATCACGTGTGCTATCAGTTTAGATCCAGTTTAGATTGCACATTGGTGCCATCTAATCTGGATCTTCACTGGTCGCTCTTTGGTCAGAACTAACCCAATGAATTAAAGCTAAAAGTGTAGATCCTGATGAGTTCACACTGGATTATTTTCATGAAAACACGAGTACTTAATAGAACAATATAATTCTTGATCAGCTTGTTTTGGTTTAAGATGCATAAAATGTAATGTCCTTCAACTTAAGAGCGTGGCGACAAATTCAAGAAAAGTCTTTCAGTCAAGTGTCTGATGCAAGATTTCCAGAAATCCTCTTTTGGGACAGTCTTAGGGTAATTACATGTTAATTTCCAACTTTCTGGCCTATTTTCTATGAAAATTCAATACTGCTGACTTAAAAGGGGTTTGGAGCGACCCCACTTAAAACCCCGTGTGTCCGCCCATGTAGTCTCTCTTTACTTTTTCATAAGACTGACCTCTAAGGCAAAGTTAATTTTTTGCAACGTGTTTTCAGTCTTACTTGGCATACAGAGATATTTATCTCTAAATTGCATAGATACATTTGATTTAGATAATTGAAGTTGCCGACCTCTGACGTCATACAGCGCGCACGATCCCTTTCCGGAACAAGTCGATTTCCAAACGAGGCACATGGAATCAAATACTCCTCCATATACAATGGGCGCTGGTAAAAACACTGAAAAGAAAAAGAAAGTGCTGGCAAATGTTGTGATTTTGAAGAGAAAATGATTCTGTACAATAGAACCAGACCTATGTCAATTACTACCAGAAAAAATCTATCGGGGTGGGGGTATTTATAATCTGACTGTGCTGGACTACGTTAGCACAAAGTTGGAGTGAAATGAATGATGTAGACTTACCAAGAAGAGCCATGAGGAACGTCTGTAAGCCGACTGCCATTGATCGATCTTGCTCTGGTACCGATCTGTACACACAAAAACAGAGTGGTTTGAACACCCGATATCTTTTAAAGCGATTAGAATTCAGTGGTGAAACACACATAAAAAAACAACAACAAAACGTTTACATCGCGTGTATGTTTTTAAAAAATGTTCAATTTTAAAAATTGAACTACCAAATTAACTGGCAAAATCCTTCGTTATAACAAAATTAGGGTAGCGAATGAAAACAGATTTTAAAACTATCTGAAGATAAATTAGGAAGCATAATACAAATGATTAGATTTTTGTTAGTATTTATTAGTAAAGTAGTAGAAGTAGCAGTAGCAGAAGCAGCAGCAGCATGAGTAGAAGTAGTAGAAGTATTGGTGGTAGAAGTAGTGGTATTGTTTTTTGTTGTTGTTTTTTAATTCTCATACTGTTTAATAATAGCCAAGCTTTGATGGATGCTACGCGTCTTTAAAATTACCTGAGCAATGTCATATATGAAGGAGCTATGGTCATGGTCCCGATCAGAGATCCGAGCGCGTTCAGCACCAGGAAGGGTATCAGGTACGAGCACTCCGGGTCACAGAAACCAGCCGTCACTTCTCCTGATCCCACCGCCGTACAGTTCGAGTATTTCTGTACAATATGTCAGAATTTTTATTCGACAAAAGCTATTTAAAAAAATCGATTTTTAAACTTATTAATTCTTTGTTTATTTTAAGAAAAGACATTTTCACCCGCCAGACAATATATTGTCCATCAGGGCAACTGTTCTGAATTAGTGCAATTCAATTTTAATTGAATAGTATTTAAATTTACAACTAATAAAATCGACAAAAACTTTAAATGATAAACAAACTAAAAAAAGCACTGTCATTACAATCATCTCATACATTATGGTAATATTTTGTATCTAAAGAAAACCACGTCATTTTTGCAATATAAAACGAGTCGTCATATTTTTGAAAAGTTCCAGAAAAGGACACACTTCACAAAATTTCTTGATTGGTCACCGAGTCCACAGTTTCTGATATGTACATTTTAAATAATAAAACATCTTACTTTTCGACATTCACCAATTTTAGATCGAATCATAAACCGTTAAGTCAACAGAATGCATCATGACCTTAAAGTCTCAAAATACAATGCGCCATATACCATAGGAAATGAAACTTGTAATTGCTTTAATTATTTATAGCAGACATGGTATATTCATTTGAGCTGATTTAGCCATGAGACGCTGTGTATCGTCTTCAAATATGCCATATCTTTTCAAAGTGATTTTTAGAGCTTTATTTTCTTTTCTTTTCGAATGAGGTTGCACTGTATCACGTTTGCATAACGGGAACATAAAACAAACTGTTGTCGGTGTAAGTCACGGGAGAGATCACTTAGATGACCAATTAGAAATGTTTATCAATTAGTCTTTTCGTACTGTCACATATAAAAAGTAAATTTTAAGGGGATGAATTTGCATCCGACAAGACAGCGCTACAATAAAACCCCGAAAATGTTTCAAGATCATAGCGTTTAGCATACCCCGTCGATTTCTGAAGAACACCCAGCATAACATGGAGAGAAATACGTCTGTCCATCCCCACATACCGGCAGGTAATCTGTTGTTGAGCAATTACAAGACAGGTCTGTTAATCTGAAAGATTCATAAATTGCATCTAAGACTATCGTTTGTTTCGACGTTACCGAAAACTTACATATGTTTAGCAAGAGAAACGTTAAAATCATTTTTCTGATGGGAAAACTGAAAAACTGACCTTATTTAAGGAAGGCGAAGGAGTGTCACTGAGTAATCTTTAAAATACATACTACAATGTACTCATGAAAAATATGAAATAAGTATTCCTTCAAGTCTGTTGAATTTAAAGTTAAGTTTAGATGGTATGCTTCAATTAAATGAAATAGAGTCTTTACTTCGTTCAATTATTTTAAAATCATAAGTGAAACCCAGCTATGAAGACAACGATTGGGACTGGGAAAAGGTGGTTTTAATAGTGGGGTTGTCTTTTTATAGGGGTAGAAAATAGTGCAAAATTGTAAAATGGGACACCTGAATAGTGGTCTTATTAGTGTGGTGATCTAAATTTAGGTGTGGTCTTAATGAGGGGCTGGCACCGTGTTGAGCGCAACTAAATATTTGCACAAGTAAGACCTGTCTCACGTTGAGATGTACTGATATTCGCGAAAACAAATCATCATAAATTACTTTGATACTATAAAATGAGTTCGGAAACACAAGATTAAATTATAAACATAATTAATGGGCGAACGTATGTACAATATGCTAGAAACTGCATCTTACGATTACATTCAAGCTTGCTTGGTTCAGATGACAACATCCGGCTCCAAGTAATGTCTTTGGACGGCAACAAGGCACCGCCGAAAATAGTTCCCTCGCGCCGGATTTCCAATCCGAAGCTCGCAAACTGTACAGAGACTTAAACGATCCCCCACACGAACCACGATGATTTACAAATTTTATTTAAATATTCCTACCCTTCATTAGTGTGAAAGCCAATGATGGTGGGATTATCACATCCTAACAGGAAGTTGAACACGTTGCAGCAGAAGGATACCAGTCTAGCAATGAGAAGCATCTTAACGCAGCCGTACAGTCCAAGGTGCAGCCTCCGTGTGAGAATACCGCCGACTAGTGTACCCGTTACGGTCGTCACAAGCTTCTCCACCCCTAAAAAATAAGTTGGGCAACTTGGTAACAAAAGTTTTCACAGTGGTTACTTCCCGTTACATAACCGGTATCAGTAAAGGGGAAGTAAGCGATGTATGGTATTTGACATTTTTGAGCTTATAACACACGTTTTCAGTTAGAAAGTTTCTAACATCCCTATTAGAAACATTGTTTTCTTTATTATAACTGTAACTTAAGTAAATGACTTCGTTGATGAAACATAAAATGGTATGTCATTAAGCTCTTGCTAAATTTTCTTGTATTTCGCGAACGCTAAAATCTCATGCGTAAACATCTAATAAAACGAACTTACAAGAGACCTATGCCCTCGAGAAATACACTCAACAAAAGTTCTAATTGGTCACTTTTTGTCCGTAATTTTGTTAGAAAGACATTGAATTCACTCTTTATTTATGATCATATGCCGATAACAGTCTTCAACTTAAGTTTTAATCTTGTAATAATTGACGTCGGAAAAGTTTGGCGAGAGTTATCCTTAATTTTGTTAAAAATGCATTTCTTGCATAAAAAGGTCAATCAAACAGAAATTTACTCTTAGTTTCTTGTTTTGTTTTAATAGTACCCCTAATTAGTAGGAAAAACATAAAACCTTATTAATCAACAACACATGTGTTTAAAATATCCCTTTCAAAGTATCCAATTTTAAAATTACCTTTCAATTAAAGACTGTTCTAATTTTGACCCTGCGGTGTAAGTAAATGGTATTGGATTCATTGAAGAAAACAATCAATAAAGATTAAAAAGACATTAGATAATTGATTTCAAGACAAAACAGTTCTTTCCACAACCTCTCTTGACGTAGGAAAGAAACGAAACTAGCATAGATCTATATTGTAACATATACAATTGATGACCAATTAGAACTTTGGTTGAGTGTAATGATTTTCATTATTTAAGAAATTAAAGGATAATGAAGTAACATACTATCGCATCAAAATATAAAACTGATAGCTGAATCATATAATTTAACGTGGAACACACCATGGTTAAGTCCGCTATTTCTTTTAAGGCAGTCACTGACGAGAGTTGTTGTATTTCTAATAACCAGAAACTGCACGCAGAAAGGTGCCTGCAGAAAACACTGAACAGTGCTACAAAATTGATCTATGAACATGTATGACCAGTAATTTATGAAAAGGGTATATATAGTGAAACCCGCTATTAAGACAACTATTGTAACAGGGCAAATGTGGTTTTAATAGTGGCATGGTCTATATTTCGGGATGGGATGGAAAACAGTGCAAATCTGTAAACTGAGAGAGTGGTGGCATCAATACAGGGGTGGCCTTTATTTCGAGATGGTCTTTACGAGGGGTTCTATCGTAAGTCGTGCTGTAACTAGCATGTATTTCAAAATAATAGTCATATGCAATAAATATGGAATATTATACCAGTATGCAATATGTAGGTTTTTATAGTATGTTTATCAGTAAAATAAACATTAGCATGAAGAACAATGCTAGTCAAATACTTAAATTGTTGCAATTACAACTGAATATAACAGGATGCATTTTAAATGCACATCAAGTAACACATCAGTCACTGAAGGCGTTGAATTGTTCAACGTGCCATGAGCTAGTTTAATGAGTTCTATAGGTAACTTTAACTCTCTTACCTATAAGTACGTTTGCTTTCCACGTCGGTATATGGAACTGATTTTCGATGTATTTCGGTCCAAATGAGCCCAGTGCCATGAAAGAAAATACGACAACACAGGCCGAGAAGAGGTTGCACATGTACACCGGTTCCCGAAATACTCGCAGCAACGACTTGGGCAAATCTGCAAGGCAAAAATATTAAAGTTCAAATTGGGGATGCATCGGGAAAAGATGTATTTGGCCATATGTTTTTAAATTATTATTTGTTACTATATTTTTTAAAGAACTGCGGAATGCATAATGTCGTCTGCTTAACTTTATTACGTCATTTCAAGAATTGACATCAGCAATCACAAGTCACCTTTTCCTGTTTCGCGCTCTAAATTACATGTTACATTAAATAGAATTTTTAATAAGACTAGCACACTACGGATCTAGATATCTGTATAAGAGATATAGACAGTAATGTACAGAAACCACAGTGCAATGACCACCGTCTGGATCTTGACCACCGTCATAATCGATCAACATCATGATATGATAAATAACATGTCATCATAATAAGAATGTCTGCTGATCTTATGGTTACAAACCACCAATTCAATTTCCATAGACTTCCATTATAACCGTTCATCAATTTCTGAATTTACTATTGAGTCAAGCCCTTAAAATCATACAGTTCTCAAAAGAACCAACGTAGAGATACCGTAAAATACCAATTCCACCATAGCATGACCAATAAACTTTTTCGGCATTTTAGCCAGAAGTGTATTACCCCAGTCTCTGCCGAACATTTGTTTATATTCTGTCAAAAATGACTGCTATTTTTTAAGTAGAATTTCACATTTTTTCATTATCAATTTCATATTATTTGTATTCAAATTACTACAAAATCATTATATTTCCTTAAAATAATTTTCTTTTTAAAATATTTATTTTCATTTTCTACCAATCAGGCTTGGCTTCCTGTTACTGGTCCGCAAATACCCTGCAAGTTATTTAGATGCCTGATCACCAATATTTAGTGGTCTATAACCTTATAGAACGTTAACAATAACTAGACAGTCACGTGAAAGACAAGTAATATTAAATTATCGTTTAGCAGCAAAACTGGTTTAAAAATCTTATAGGATTTTTTTATATATATTATGTTCTTTTCATGAGAATAACTCATATAAATAGATTATCACGTGACTATCTACTTATCCAGAATCTGTAATACCGGTACCTTTAAGATCTGATAAACAGGACGTTGGCGAATCAATCACAGCACTGTTTGCGTATTCCGCCGCCTTTACATTGTTCTTGCCAGGGTCTCTGCGCAGAGAAGCCGGGAAAAAGAAAATTGGAACGGAAATGATGATGGAGCATGCACCAAAGACAACGAATCCTAACCACCATGCACCAATCCAGCGAGGGTCATCCGGGCTCAGCGTTGTTTCTACAAAAGACGATTGAATGAACAAAAGTACGAAGCGAAATGGAATAAATTTCTGTGAATTACCTAAGATTTCAGATGTAAATTAATGACATGAAAACTTCTCGGTTATATTGCTTATAAAATATTCAATGTTCGTATCAGTGGCTTTCAAAGTTCCTCTTTCGTGTATTTAAATACAAGTATCACATTATCGTTGTTTGTACCATGTGGAGGCTGCAACAAAGTCTCCCTGTACATTCAATTAGAAATCTGTTAGTCTAGATTCCTGATATTAATTCGACGCTTTTATAACTCTGATTTCTCTTTGAAAGTCGTCGATAAAATATATTTATCTTAAGTTTGTAAATATTGGGTAGAGCTAAACCCAAGGCATGGCAGCGTGGGCTGTAATAGGCATTTCTATAATTACCCATTAACAGACTGCAATATTTTCATACGCGCCGAGCTCGGTAGCTATCAAAGTCCCTTTCGTTAACATTTATACTAGCAAACAAGCACTTGCTAGTGGTAAGCACTTATTGATGTGGTAATAACTAGCTTTTAGTATGAAGCTCTCACAATACCAAGCAAAATACTAGACGGCTTCAGACACTGCGAGCCCGCCCGTCAACACGCCCGTTAATCCGCCCGACACTGCGAACCCGCCCGTTTACCGCCCCCCACCCCGTTTACCTTTTGAAATAAATTCAAATGACGTTCTAGATTCGCGCCTGATTACGGACTATGCCCTACCTTTGAGATCCACCGGTAACTTATTGAACAATCCTCCTGCAGTGATGGCGATGAATGGTCCAAAAATTGAAATAGACATCAGCACACCTGAAATTGATATGCAAACGTTTCAGCAGGGTCCATTAAGCAAAAAATAGACCCTGGTCATAATAAAATTAGCTTGGCCACTGGGTATATGGGCTAAAATATTCAGAAAAAACCCTCATTAAGACCACCTCAATAATAATAATAATAATACTATTCTAAATTTAAAGACTTTGCGTTTCTAATTTCTTCAAATATAGGCCTATACATTTTGTATATTTAAAAATCAGAGATTCGTAATAAAGCCGAAGACCTGTAAAGATTTGTTACATACAATGACTTTTTTTTTCGATCGAGGCGTTAATAAGTGTTGGCGAAAAATCAGTCGCTCCGCCACATCTCCTCAACATTTGTCCGCGCACCATAAAGAAATTCAATTTCGTACCGAGATAAAATCCTGTTTTTTCTTTCTTCGAGTTGTTGTCAAGGTAGAGACTACCGAGGGGTGTCCGAGGGGCCTTGGCTACTCCCTGTAGGAACATTGAAATGGCAATAATAACCACAACCATCTTGTTTCCTTCCTCTGTAGTTGTAGAACCTGTTTTACTCTGTTCTCCACATTGCTGTAACATAATTATGTATATGGAATAATAATTATAATTGAATTTAAATTATGATCCTGTAAGTTAATCTGAGACTGACCAATGAACTCTAAAAAGATAGTTTGCACGACAGTGACTATGGTGTGAATCTCGAATTCACTCGTGATGCGAGTGAAAGAATCAAATTATGTATGACCGTGTTCGTCACTGTATCAGGATAGCTAACATAGGTATACTAGTTTTTACATTGTATGATCGTGCTAGTCATGGTAATAATATAACTAATTCATTTGGTCATTTATTACTTTCGCCTGTCACTGTATTCTTGAAGTATGATAAAATGAACAAATTCGGTTATTTCTGATTCTCCCTTTTGCTGTTTTATGGTAATAAGTATAATATTATAAATAAAATGTCTGTTTTCATATTAAGAATGCACCAATTTGTTTATTGCGATGCCATGATCCTTAAATCATTTCTATAAAACGCGTTAAGTTTGAGGAGGTTATTTATTTTGAAACATACTTTTTTACAAGAAGTTGCACGCAATTACCGAAGTTAGCAGAAGTTTTTCGACGATCTGCGGTAATAACAGGCCCTACTTTGTTGAAGGACGTACCAATTTGATAATTGCTTTGTCGTGATCCTTAAATTATCTTTAAAACACGCGTAAAGCTAAAGGAGGTTAATTATTTTGACAAATCCATTTATTTACAACAAGTCACAAGTTAATTACCAAAGTTGGTGCTCTAAGCTTGCTCGAGTCTGACTTAAAGGTGCCTGGTCACCTATCAGGACGACATAAGAAGTTTGTTTTTTAATTAAAAATTATTATATAAACTGTAGTGGACAATGTCATGAAATATTCTTACACAGTCAACATATGAATGAATATATGTTAAGCCAAAGTTGTTATAGATTTATTAAGGTCGTACAATGCACTCGCAACTGTGACAGATCCTAAATTGAACGTTTTAGTCTAAATTTTAATGAAATTCGCACCTGCTCAGTCTTTTACAGGTAATACATAGATGTACATGTACATCGAATAATTATAAGATCTTAGACAATGAATTATTCCACCCTGTACCGTGAATAGGCAGCTTTAATTTATTGTCCGATAAAAGTTTTACACACCTTTGTCGCTGAAAGTCTGTCCGATCCTTCAAACAAGCAAAGAAATCTAGCATTGGCAGAGCTGGAGTTACTCAATGAGGGCACTAACGTCAGTTCTCGTTCATCGGATATGAAATGCGGCAGTGTAGTCAACAATCCCGCGACTCCAAACCCGAAAATGCAAAAAGCAATCACTCTCGGAATGTGAGAACTGGAAAGTAGATGGACAATTATGATTGATAATAATACATAATGTAACCTGTAACTGAACATGAGTTACATGGTTATTTTATGGAAAAAGTCCAGTTTTCATATCATGTGTATTATTGTATATTGTGTTTCGAAGGAATGCTGTATATTAGTTTCGTGTCTGTATTAAGTGCATCGCTGTGCAGAAAATAGCTGCGCAGTAGTACAGTACATGTAAATAAAATGAGAAAAGAAAACAGCTTACTGTTTGAGAAAATGGCTGGCAAATAGAACAGTCGCACAAAATCCGATGTCATTGGCACTTAGCAAAAATCCACTCGTAGAACTGGATAGTCCGAACGCTTTTTCCAGAACAGTTATCTGTGAAGATAGGTACACGGAAATGCTCTGTGAAAACAGGGTTCCAAGTCCAACCACTATGCAAAATGGAAGCAAACTTTTGTAAGATACATGGTCTTCGTTGTCTTCTCCATTTCTTTCTAAATTTTCAGCTCTGTTATTAACCTCATTATCAAGATGTTCACAGATATTGTTATCTAATTCCAAAGGCGCACTATATCCGGTATAGATGGGGTTGATTATGCCGAGTTCCGTATCCGGTCCGCCATTTTGAAACGTGGTTGACGTGTGATTATGTCGATCCGCGTCTGCTTCGTTAAAGGGAAGGATACTAAAAATAAAAAAGTATATTTAAGAGTTTAAACGAGATTTTAAATAGTAAAAAGTTGTATTTGTAACATCGGACGCCATTTTTACAATATGTAATATTGCAACCTCTACAAGAGTTGCTTCACCGCCATTCTTAATGCCCAATGTAGACTCCTTCTTAAAATATAGAGGACAACTCATTTTCTGCAGGACACGTTTAACCAAAGCGGATTCCATGCAACGGTTTGAGGTAAGTCGGGAATTAATAAAAGGGTGCGATTTTAAAATTGTGCCTGGGGAACATACATGTTCAATACTAACGAAATAACACGACTGATACAAACCTGTTTTCTTGTGTTTTGACACGCTTATATAAAAAATAAAAAATGCATGTGTATACTATGCTCATTTATTAATGGTGCCAATTTATACGAACAAGACTGACCTCATCCAATCTCACTAAAGTCACATCTAACAAACTGTTAGATCTGATGACGGCCCGCAGACACCGTACATAAGCTATAGCGGTTTTCCCCGATTACTATTTTTCGGCGTTAGCTGTCTAAGCTCACTTTTGACCTAGTTTTTCGACCAATGAAATATTATAAATAAAACTTATTATGCAGCGGGAAAATCAAATAGATTATTTTGATTGGTTATTAGTGGGTCTCGTTAATGATTACCGTAACGATTTTTATATTGTGTGTTAGTATTTACATGGCACTTATATGTTCGGGCATTTTCGTTTTTAAAAGCGATAATTGTATTGGAGAAAAAGATATTTACGGTATAAAAACCAATTAAGTCAATTGATGGCTTAAATACGATTTTATATGGAATATTCATGGGTGTCAGGTAAACACTCGAGTGCAATACACAGTGTAAAACGACAGAGAAGTGCATATATTTCTGGTTCTTACTGGTTCCTTTCTAGTTCCTTTAATACTGATTGTTAATTTCAAGTCCAGATATTCACCGTTGGTGTAGTGGTTATCACACTCGCCTCTCAAGCGGAGGCTCCGGGTTCAATACTCGGGAGGGACACTTTTTTTAAAGTTAATTTACGTAAAAGTTGGTAGATTTCGCTCTTGTAACAAGTTGTTATTATTTTCATTTATTGTATTTTAATAACATTTATTCATCATTAGTACTAACTCCACAAGAGGTATTTTATTGAAACTGAATAAATGTAAAGTTAATGTTAGACATTCTTCTGTAATCGACGTATTATCACCAGACGAAATTTTTGCACGCTCTTTATTTCTTTCTTTTTTATATATAAAAATCTTTTCCATCAACGCCGTTTATCTTTTTTAAAAGATATTTCTTGTTAGAAATTGTCAACACGGGAAGCATGATTTATAAGGTTCACAAACTGATCTGAAGATGTCATTACATAAGAAATAAATGCAATACTACATAAATACATGTGTCTTCAGTAAATATGTATTAAACAGGCTGTAAACACTTTCCGTGGTTTTAAATACAATGTGTACTTTCACTTTTGCGATTTTGTAGGCGACAATCTGATTGGTTCAAAGGGTTAGTGATAAAAGCACGTTTTAGTTACTCGTCGTCAGATCCTGATAGCGTAGTGGTTTTGGGGAGATGATTTTAATCAGATTAGACCTTATCGGCATAAAATATATTGTATCCGAAAATAAACTGGTCAGCCCTAGTCGCAATGATAATGTGCGAACGTCACACAATCTCTTGGTGACGACAATAATGACAATCGCAAAGAGGTTTCAGTGGTCCTTGAAAGGTTTCGCAGGGTTTCCGAACGGTCGCAGATAGTCTTTTAAGAATGTAGACATCTGCGAACAAGTTAGTAGCCCGGGCATTGTAAAGGTTTCCTTCAAGCTGTGATATTTAGATCGTTTTTAATCTCAGATCGAAAACCTTTTCGTCCAGACAAGAGTGTTCAGTCTTAACAGCCTTGTGGTGAATTCAGATGTATCATGCGCTCCACCAGGTTTTCAAGCATGGTTTAGGTCTTAAATTTCAATTTCGCATAATATCTGTGTGATTATTTCAAATCATCAGCCTCTTTTTTCAATAAAAGATGCTTAATATGCTCGTGATTTTTTAAGCACTGAAGCATTATTTGAGGCACGCCAGGGGAAAATGTACCTTCGGGTCATTTTTGTGCCATTTTTGTTGTTACTATATTTAGAAAGAAATTTCAAATTTCTATTATTTTCTCATAACAAAACAGTGATTTTGTTACACATTTTAACAATAAAATGGTATTTTTATAATTAATAATTAATGTCGTCTGCTCAACTTTATGACGTCGTTTCAAGGATTGACGTCAAATTCCCGAAGGTACATTTTCCCGTGGCGTGCCTCAATATTTTTTCTTTCGTTCTTTCCGCTATTTGGCTGACAATGCAGATCAAGGGAACCCTATATGCATGATCTCTGCCATTAAAAATGTAATCCTTATACTGCATTACCATTGAATTTCGCAGGTTCGAATTTTCTCAGAAAAGCTTTGAAATGATATATTCGCACTGGCTTTAATTCGCGCAACTTCATTTTCCTATTATGACATGTTTTTGCATGGTGTATTTTAATTTCGCTCGTTTTTAAATTCGCGCATGTAATCCAACGCGAAATACGCGAAATTTAAACACAAACGAAATTAAATAATACTTACGTTCTTAAGTCGGCTTTATATAATAATAATGACTTTGGAAAAAATGTTGTATAACCTAGCAATTTGATTTTTGCACTCATCCGGAGGTGCTGGTTCTCTTACCAGAACAGCTGGAAACTCTCTTCATCAATAGACGCCAGTTCTTCAAACTCTGTAATCTTCATTTTCGGTGTTTGATTAGTCTGGTTCCCGACCTTTTATCATAGCAATCTTTCTGTAGTAATCAAGGGGCAGATAATACCGACTAGTGTTTGATAGACGCTGTTTCATACATGTATGATAACCACTGTTTCAAATGGCAATTAACTAATTATTGTAAATATAAACGTCAATTTGATGTCATGTTAATTTGAAACAGTTTTGTACCTAAATATTGTTCCATGAAAGGACGTGCATGCAAGCACGTATAATAGTAGCATTGTAACATCACTGTCATTCCATTCTGCGTTTCTTGTTTTTGTCTAGAGCGGAAAATGCTATAAAAAGCGTAAATAATATTTTCAAAACGAATTGCATCAGTTTTTTTAGTTAAATCCACCACGAATATAATTATTGCAGAACATTTTCTTTCATAATGTGAGTGACGTTTCTTCTGTAATTATCGAACAAATAAGTGAACAAATCAACACTTTGCAGGTAGAACCCTTGTTTTAAGATAAAGAAAACAGTCTCGATCAAAGCTGTGTTTTTGATATTCAGATATCAATTAACGCCGAGATAACTTAACAAGTAAACAAGATGACCAACGAGCTTCGTGTCGCTCACCTAAATGCTAGATGGTTGTACCTTCAAATCTCGTTTAGTATCAACATATTTCAATTACGTGCCAGATTACCAAGTGGTTCGTTGTTAAACTATATCACAGTGTCTAAGCGTACAGTTAACCGAAACGGAAGTTGCTGATCTGTACGCCGATGATCACATAGTTGCTTATAGAAAAACACGCGACATCGGCTTTTTATTTGTAAAATATATTCAAATTAAACGTGCTTTTTGCAGAAATTATTTTTATAATAAGTACATCGTTGATTAATGGTCTTACTGTGATCTTGAAGTCTTCAACTAACGGCTAGTTAAATTGCAATCTGTAATCTTTTCACACTTGATCAGTACAAAATGGGGAAAAAGAGTGGAGAAAATCTTCATTTTTGACCTCATATTTTATAATGTATATATTGGAAAGGTATATATTTGACTTCCCGTGAAAGAAAAATCATTTCCAACGCTCACAAAATGCGTTATACGGTGCTTGAACGAATTAGCACCGAGAAAATGGTCTTTCTGTGCAGCAACCGAAAGTGACAAGACTGTACGCAAAGTTGCAGTACTTCAATGTCAGACTGTACGAACAGTTGCGATCATAACTGCATCATATACTGATCAACTGAAAAGCATTAATGAAGCAAGAACTTGTTAAAGGAATCAATCAAAGGAATCAATCAAATCTAATGTATTATTTATCAAAAATAAAACCTTATACGATTACATTTTAGAACAGACAAGCAAGTTTTGAGCTATAAATTGATAGGTTTTTTTACTCTGATCTACTGTTGAACCATATCAACGAATTGTTACACTTTGCAAATAAGACGCCGATAATTGCTAGAAATCCTAAATCCCGATTTTGACATTAAATAAAACCTAGTAATTATAACCTGCTGAAATCCCTTCCGGTGTTGGCAAAAATATACATTATGCACAAATATTGTCCAATATCATAAAGACTTTAACAATCTGGTCTTTGACAGGAAAATTCCATTAAGTGGTTTCAGATTTTGAAATCCACCACTTCGTGACTGAGTTAAGTTAGTCTACAATTACGTCTGCATCTGCTTAGAATTTCATGTTTAAGGTCGTTAAAATGTCGAGATGGATTTCATTTTGGCCGACTTTCATTGGTAGATTTCATTGGGGGATTATGTTAATCTGATTGGAGCATTCTATGAAATCTTTAGAAACTATGGTTGAAGTACTAACGCGTATTTGTCCAGCTATATTATGGCTTCTACTGTTCGCACTTCAGATAAAAATGGAAACATTACAGCGGGCCTTTACATATCTTACACTGTCTTACCACTGATATAGCTCGGTTGGACTATAGTCGTTTTTCACGCCTCCTTTCATGAAGAGCTAACATAAGATTTAAAAACAAATCTGACTTTGAAACAGAAGCCAAGATCAGATATTTGTTTATACAATTGTATTATTAAAAGAATGAGCAAATTTGTTGAAAAAATATGCATTTTTCAGGTTCTCGTACAAGAATTATTAAGGTTAACTGAAGCTAAAATGATAACCTGTCGATATAATCAGAAAGCATTAACTGGAACCATAAATTGTTAATGATCTGTTTGACAACTATGCGTACAGATGTTAGGCATCTGTTAACAACTAACGATCGCGCACAGTTGCAACTATGCGTACAGTCTTATCATTTACAGTGACATAAAGAAAGTATCATTTTCTCGTTGCTAAGTCGTTCAAACTCAGGTCAACGAAGTACACAAGTTAAATAAATGAATTTTCTCCCATACCAACACAAATATGGTCCAAAATCTATTTACACAAAGAAATTTGAACACAAAACGTCCCGTTTTGTTCAATGTTTTGCTCCTATTTTCACTGATCGAGTTGGGAACGATGATGGATTATAACAATACCAACCCTTCCTTTAAGTCTATATGATCACAGCAGGACTAACAATTAACGTTGTATTTACCACAGAAATAATTTTTTCTAAATGCACATTAAATTTGGTTTATTTACCAATAAATAATTCTATGTCGCAGGTTTTTCTGTAAGCAATTATGTGATCATCGGCGTACAGATCAGCAACTTCCGTTTCGGTTAACTGTACGCTTATACACTGTGTATATGCGCTACTAAATACCCGACAAGGTGGATTGTTGTTGAACTTAATACTAAATACCCGTCAATATCTTATCATGTTGGAAGTAATTACTAAATACCCGACAATGTGGTTTTGTTGATTAAATATTCACTGAATTCCCGACAATTCGGTTATGTTGTTGAACTATTTACTGAATTCCCGACAATTCGGTTGTGTTGTTGAATTATTTACAGAATTCCCGACAATTTGGTTTTGTTGTCTGAACTCGAATATATCTGATATTTTCAAATGAACATTTGATATAAATAAAAGGAATAATCAGTAAAACGACATCACACAACTAAGAAAAATCTCGGATCGGGTGAGCTATGCATTCCATCGCGCGCCACTCCTTGAAGTTGTTTATTTACAGTCAGAGAAAGGTGATAATAACTCAGATATGAACTCTACTGCTGTGTCAGGTAGAATATTGTAATTTTAACATTACGCAATCGACATACAAATCTAGTATTTGTCTTTATTTGTCTTTAAAACTTCACAGGGCGGATCCAGATGGGGTTCATTGCGATTGCTCAAACCCCCTTTTTGCACCACGATACTTAATTTTCATGGGGATTTCTTCCAGGAACTTGGAAACTATATGGAACTACCCTAAAACTGCCCTTAACGATCCTCATGAAAATTGTACCCGGCCCTGTCTTTTCTTTATCACATCTGACCTTTATGACATCGTAAGCAAAAGTGAGATGATTGGTTACAAGCTGGCGTGCTTTGAGTCTATGGTCTTGCTCCCGGAAGCGACATAAGATTCCGGCCAATTCGGAATCTGATATTTTGCTTACTACCTCTCGAGTCTGTATGAATGATGATTTTCTTCATTTTTGGAGTGATGTTGATAATGACGGTTTGTACGGATTCCGTAAGGGCCATCGCCTTCGAATGTGTTGCTCAGAAACGCGACACTCGACAGTACGATAATGACACTACGATAACGATATTGCGATAAAACGACAGTGCGATGATGATGAAGCGATATTTTATCATGTGCTCACCATTGTGTTATTGCGTATTCATCATCGTACAGTTGTATTTGCGCGTTTTCATTATCGTAGCGTCGCGTTATCATAATCGTACTCTCGAGCTATCGTTATCGTACAGTCGTGATTTCGCGTGTTCATCGTCGTACTACAGATAATCGTGTTTCAGATCAACACATTTGCAGACGATGGTCCTAACAGGATTCCGTAGGTTTTAGATTGGCGATTTAATGACGTATGATGCGGTTACAAAACGCGGTGATGATCGTGATTACAAAAACCCTAAAATATCTGTAACAAATATTGTTTTCAAAGAAATGACAACGACTTACTTAGCTTTTTTCGTGTACATTTACGACAATTATTAAATATTTGTTTTAATTATTGAGGCATGATATTTTAATTAATAACCCTAATTAGATTAAATCAGTTAACATTGAGGTTAGAAGGTGTGACACCGCCTCACTGCCACCAATTCAAACTGTCATTAGTTTTGGTTAGAAGTCGTGAAGAAAAGGTACCAAAAACAACCACACAAATGCGTTTTTTCGCAATTAAACTTTTGCCTTCTCATATTAATTATTTACGAAGAGCGAAGAGGCGGATAAATCTAAATCAACTCGAAAAAATGTTGACTTATTTCATCAGCTCAATTGTTTGTTTTCGCATTCACGTCAAAAAGTATACTCTATTTCAAAAGAAATAGGAATATCAATAATTCCCCCTTTTAAACGAGAATTGTCACTTCGTTTTCAAAGGCAATGTGCAAATAAGAATTCGGGTTCTGATCGAATACCACTTACATTGCTTTTCGCGGTGGAGCTTCAATGCAGCGTCGGACGCAAGATTTCCAGAAAGGATGTTCGTTTTTTTTGTTTTTAGTTAGAATATCGTAATACAAAATCAATTATGTGAAAGACGTTGATATTATTTTATTAACGACATATATATATATCAAGTAATCGTTTAATTCAATTTTCAAAGTTGAGTTACTGTTATATCATTAAATTCATTATATACTGAGCCATAATGAAAACTTGACAAAAATAATATGGAAACTATTACTACTATTATATGAATGATGCCAGTGAATGCAATTATCTGAAAAAATTGATCATCATATTTTATCTTGGAAGTTGTCTTTCGGTTAAAAAAATGCCACATGCCACAAATACGCAATTTGACAGTCAAATAATTTGTAATTATAATAACACTATTGGCCTACATAAATATGATTTAATAGAAAAATAAAATCGCGCTAATTAATGACCGCGCAAATATGCTACTTAGGGCTTTTGTGCGAAAAATCCCCACGATTAAATGATACCGCCGCAGTAATTGAATAGCAACCATGCATTTATTTGTTTCCATAATGTTTTATCCTCAGAATAAATCTAAAACGAATGAGTGAAATAATAATCGAGAATGTGAATGATGTTTTAAACAACTGAAAATACTTACGGGGGCAGCGGTACGTTAACGTTCTGGCGTGACATTCTTTTTCTGATCGATCATTACAGCCCAAATAAATCGTTCTCAATACGTCAACATTAAAGAAATCCGTTATTATGTACTTGTTCACTTATTTATCTTTTGACTGCGCGCAAAACTGAGCATTTTGTTTTTATGGAAAAAAAAACACAACACCATGAATGCAACATATCATGCAACCATGACGCACCATGATAAAGATAGGGTATCTAACTTTGCGGTAAGTGTTGATCCTGTGCAAATTCATGCAAACTGCCTGAACCGGATCCTGTTTTCGAGAAGGGTTAAAAATGCTTCTCTGATTAGATAACAGTGTAAACCCCGACCAGACTGCGCGGATCTGCAGGCCGATCTGGGCTCTCACTTGGTCTAAGATCATAAAACTAAATCTGGAGACAAATCTCAATTCGCAAGCATCTGATTGGCTGAACTGGTGACTGGTCGCCATTTCAGCCAATCAGATGCTTGTGATTTGAGACTGGTTACCAATCTTAGTTTTATGATCTTAAGCCCTGCTCGCATGGCTATAAACCGATTTTGTTGAGGCTCGCCGCATTTTACAAAAAGGGCTTAATTCGTCAAATTATGAATTGTATTTCGAGGGCTCGGCGCGAAACTGTCGTATCTGCACTTTGTTAAAAGGAAACAAAATAATTGCAGATACAATAGTTTCGAACTGAGTTTTTTTTTCTTAATCAATGGCAATTTCAGGGTGAAACTATTGTATCTGACATTACTGCAAAATTAATAAGAAAGAATTTGTGAATTACATTTTTAATATCAGTAATTAAAAGTGCTTAGATTATTTCCTAATGCTCTTTTACAGATTTTCACAAAAATAAGTATTTTCCATTTAAATAAAACAGTTTTTTCTTTCTCCTGAAAAAACTTTACAAAATGCAGATACGATGGTTTTGATTCCTCGGTGTATTATATGCAGCGGATATAGCTCGATATGGATTAATTTGTTTATCGGTTATTTACTACCACTTGGGCCATCACCATCGCCACCATCACCACGAACAACAACAACAACAACAGCAGCAGCACCAATAGCAACAACAGCAACTATAACACACAACATATGCTTATAATAGTGAATAATCCTTAAACAGTTCTATAATCATCTATATATATATTCTATTGTGTTTACTCGAATTAGTCAAGTATTTTGTCTATCGTTCTAACATAAAAATCTTATTTATATTTCTTATTCTATGATGTAACATAATTTTAATATCATCGCCCGTTGTTTATGTGTCATTTAATGTAAATAATTCAGTCTTTGAAGTGTGCGTTTTAATTAGGACCGGAGTTGTCATAATTCTGACATGTCATAATAACATGAAGGTCTGCACGGGTTGAAAGTCATTACATGTCAATTATGGTCCGAACATAACCACAGCATGTCATTTACACAAAAACATACGTCCAACACAAACAAAAACGTCAAGGCGCGTACCACAGCTCTGCCGGCGGATACGAGCAAATGGACCAAAATACAGGCAGGAGAGTACCAAAAATACAGTTTTGTTGGAATTTGTAAAAATTCCAGTCGCCATTTCTGCCAATCAGATGTTTGAGATTTGAGACTGGTCTCCAGATTAAGTTTTATGATCTTGGGCACAAGTTTTAGACGTTGGTGTATCATATAGCGTTTAATAGGAAATATCGCTATTGATGGTTTGTTTGATTGAGGTGGCAAAGAAAACGGATTGATGAAAATTGAAATTTAAATAAAAAGAGGAAATGTTTGCACCGATCGTGTGCAACAATCTGAAAATAGAAAGACTGGAAAGACTCTGTCTTGAAGTCATAAAAGTTTTTCGACTGTAGAGATTTTCTAAGGATAGGGCAAAACAATTCAATTATGGTATAATTCAAGTGGTTTGGCATCATTTATGTTTGACATTTACTTGTACATTCTGTACTCTTAACGGAATCACATGGTGTACAGATATTTTATACCCTGATGCCGTTTAATGAAACTTTGCAAAATTGAATGTTACTAGTGTATCTTAATTTTGCATATGGTAAGACACGTTAGAAAAGTAAAGAAAAAAAGCTAGACCTAATAATTCCCTAAAAATTCAATTTACATAAATTCACAAAAACTTAGTTAAGTTTTCGTGACGGACGGACGGACGGACGGACGGACGGACCGATGAACCGACGGAAAAAGCGATCCCTATCCATCGCCTTTTCTTCAAAAAGGGCGACACAAAAATATAGGTAACCAGGGCCTTATCCAGAGCGGCAAAAATCAACGAGGCAAAGATTTTCTGGTTGGTGGTGTCAGTGGGGCATGCTCCCCCGGAAAGTTTTATTTTCAAAATGCGCATTATTGTCACATCTCAAATTTTCGCCCAGGAAAGTGCCTCGGTTTGCCTGAGCGTTGATACGGGCCTGGCAACTCATAATGTAACATAATAACATTAATAGTATGACATCTTCTCTTATACTGATGCGGGATGCGACATTTTAATCAAATATTTTATCAGTAACATAATCTGAAAATGACAAAAATTATATGGAGACCACTTGCTCGGCAGAGCTCGTTATGAAACATTACAGGTGTCGCAAATAGTTTTCCGATGTGACAAAAACGATGAAGATTAATTTAATTACTGTTCATATCTTGCAAACTTCAAGAATGTTTGCATAATTTAACATACTAGTTTAGCATGTGTTGGTTCTTAATAATTTAAAAGCGCACACATATCATGCAAAACACTACAATCACCGTAATACTGGAAATATAAAAAATGCACTTATTCTAATAATCATACCAATCGTGGGAAGTCCGTCTAAAATCCATTTCTTCTAAGTGTAATATTCCAAAGTTAGCACGATCTGTTAGCTTTAACAGATCATTAAAAACTAGGTATTAGATACTACGCGTCGAGTTTTTTTGACGTAAAACGTAGCAATTCTCCTGTGAACGTTAACGTATAGTGACCATACGTTACACTTGATTGACAGTTACTCGTCTGACGTACTCAGTGGTAGGAATGTGTGATGATAAAAAAAACCTATTTTGTTACTTATATGAACAAGTACAAGTAAATATATTGCTCAACTAATTGTGCGCAGCAAGGGCCTTTCTATAGGTACAATGGCCGCCCTTCCACCAGACTAATTGAGCGCAGCAAGGGCCTGTCTAAATGTAAGATGGCCGCCCTTTGCCCAACTAATTGTGCACAGCAAGGGTATTTCTATATGAACGATGGCCGCACTTCGCCCAACTAATTGTGCGCAGCAAGGGTATTTCTATAGATACGATGGCCGCCCTTGTCCCAACTAATTTTTCGCAGCAAGGGTATTTCTACAGATATGATGGCCGCCCATAACCCAACTAATTGTGCGCAGCAAGCGTTTTTCTATAGATACGATGGCCGCCCTTCGCCACACTAATTATGCGTAGCAAGGATTGTTCTTTTGGTAAGATGGCCGCCCTTCGCCCAACTAATTGAGCTCATTAAGGTATCGCAAACATTGCAAATGGCGAAAATAGGCTAAAATTTCAAAAAATGAATTTTGGGGGAAATACTTATTGCCACCTAGATTTTAGTTATTAAATGTATTTAGCTATGGATGTAGTAAATGTTTGCAAGCTCAATTTAGTCTAATTCATGTTCTAATTACCAAGCACATACTAAAACAAAAGAAAAACCATTTTCATGAGAACTCTGAAATTCATGAACAATATACCAAAGCAACTAATACCTGAAATAAGTATATGCTGGTCTACAATGTTTAGTGCCAATTCGTCAAAATAATATTAGGGTTTTCAAGAAATTCAAGGAAACCTTACTTCCTGGTTCAAAGTGAAAGTAGAAAGTGAAAGTAGGAAGTAAGTTTTCCTTGAATTTCTTCAAAACCCTAACATTATTTTGATGGATTGGCTCTAAACATTGTAGACCAGCATATACTTATTTCAGGTATTAGTTGCTTTGGTATATTGTCCATGAATTTCAGAGTTCTCATGCAAATGGTTTTTCTTTTGTTTTAGTATGTGCTTGGTAATTAGAACATGAATTTGACTAAATTGAGCTTGCAAACATTTACTACATCCATAGCTAAATACATTTATTTACTAAAATCTAGGTGGCAATAAGTATTTCCCCCAAAATTCATTTTTTGAAATTTTAGCATGTTTTCGCCATTTGCAATGTTTGCGACCTCTTAAGGGCTCTTCTTTAAGTACGGTGGCCGCCCTTCGCCCAACTAATTGAGTGCAGCAAAGGCTTTACTATAGGTGCGATGGCCACTCTTCGCCCAACTAATTGTGCGCAGCAAGGGCTTTCCTATATGTACGACGGCCGCCATTTGCTAAACTAACTGCGGGCAGGAAGGTTTTTTTCTATACAGTCAAACATGTCTTTAGCAACAACCTAGGGGAAGTACAAATTCGAACAAATTGTCAGTGTATGACATATTCAAACTGGCTGTTTAATAAAGGTGGTTGTTATTCACAGGTGGCTGCTTAAACTGGTTTGACTTCAGATACGATGGCCGCCCGTCGCCCAACTAATCGGACGCAGCAAGGGTTTTTCTGTAGATACGATGGCCGCCCAACTAATTGTGCGCAGCAATGGTTTCTCTATTGATACGATGGCCGCCCTTCGCCCTACTAATTGTGCACAGCAAGCGTTTTTCTATAGTTACGATGGTCGCCCTTCACCCAACAAATTGTGCTTAGCATGGATTTTTGTTTAGGTAAGGTGGCCGCCCTTCGCCCAACTAATTGAGCGCATCAATGGCTTTTCTTTAGGTAAGATAGCCAACCTTCGCTAAACTAATTGTGCGCAGCAAGGGCTTTTCTATAGATACGATGGTCGCCCTTCGCCCAACTAATTGTGCGCAGCTAGGGTTTTTCTAAAGTTACGATGGCCGCCTTTCGCCCAACTAATTGTGCGCAGCAAGGGTTTTTTCTATAGCTACAATGGTCGCTCTTCGTCTTAATTGAGCGCAGCAAGAGCTTTTCTATAGGTACGATGGCCGCTCATCACCCAAATTGAGCGCAGCAAGGGTTTTTCTATAGGTACGATGGCCGCCCTTCGCTTTACTAATTGTGCTTAACAATGGCTTGTCTATAGGTTCAATGGCCGCTCTTCGCCCATATTGAGCGCAGCAAGGACTTTTCTATAGGTACGATGGCCGCCCTTCGCAATACTAATTGTGCGCAGCAAGGGTTTTTCTATAGGTACGACGGCCGCCCTTCGCAATACTAATTGTGCGCAGCAAGGGTTTTTCTATAAGTACGATGGCCGCTCTTCGCCCAAATTCAGCGCAGCAATACTAATTGTGCGCAGCAAGGGTTTTTCTATAGGTACGATGGCCGTCCTTCGCAATACTAATTGTGCGCATAAAGGTTTTTTCTATAGGTACGATGGCCACCCTTCGCAATACTAATTGTGCCCAGCAAGGGTTTTTCTATAGGTACGACGGCCGCCCTTCGCAATACTAATTGTGCGCAGCAAGGGTTTTTCTATAGGTACGATGGCCGCTCTTCGCCCAAATTCAGCGCAGCAATACTAATTGTGCGCAGCAAGGGTTTTTCTATAGGTACGATGGCCGCCCTTCGCAATACTAATTGTGCGCAGCAAGGGTTTTTCTACAGGTACGATGGCGGCCCTTCGCCCAAATCATTAATGTCCAGTTTGTTTTTGTTGTTTTCAGTATCAGTATTTTCACAAAACCAACTTACATTAGTAACCCGTAAATATAATTAACCAAAATCCAAAAAATCCTTCTTTAGATAAATTCTTTCTCAGCAAAAAAACACACAACAACAACAAAATCTGAAACATTTCACGAAAAGATATGTTTTTTTTAAATAACCTTCCTGTATTTTGCATGATAGACTATGCCTCCATTTTTCCGTTCAAATCCACATTGACTAGTTATCTGAATTGTCAGAGCAGTCGTAGAAGAAAATTCCATTTACATACCGATGCTAAACGCACTTTGAAGATGCATTCGATTCATCTTGAAATATTTCGCAGATAACATTTAAAGGTGCATAGTCACGTTTCAGGACGAAAATATTCAGTGCTGGAGGTTATAAACCTGAGTTTGGAAACCAGTCTCAAATCTCAAGCATCTGATTGGCTGAAATGGCGACCAGTCGCCATTTCAGCTAATCAGATGCTTGAGATTTGAGACTGGTTTCCATGCTCAGTTTAATAACCTTTACCACAGGTTTTTCTTAATATATAAAAGTATCATAAAATAGAATTGTAGAAATTATGAAAACAAATTGAATGCGGTGAAGTTTTCTTGCAGAGACAACGTGCAAATGAATATATTTAAAGCCAATTGAGTTATAACTCAGTAAAATTCACCTCACAACAAATTCTAAAATGTACTAAATTTCCAAAATTTCGGCGATATTCGGTTGAGTTCAGTCATTTGAGGCATTGCTGCATTGTAGTTTATCCCTTGAACTGTTAATAGCAAACTTTAATATTGAATAAAGGATCTTTAAAGAAACAATTGCCGCCTATGAAAATTGATTTTTTATAAACCTGTGTTTATGCATGTACAATGAAAAACACTATCAATTCCGCCGTTTGGTTTGGCAGCATATGACTTTGAACTCTCGTTGCGTTACAAAATGTAGACTATTTACATAAAAATAATATAAAAATAGATGTCTGTACAGTTAGTTCCCGTTTCCGTTTTTCCCTTTTTGAAAAAGGAATCGGGAACTGACACATGTACATACAGTTGCCAGTTAAGGAAACGGAAAACAGGAACCAACTTCGTGTCGAAAAAAGGTAATTGAAAACGGGAACTAACTTTACAAGTCATTAAAAATATCCCTCCAACAGAATCCCTTCTAACCTGTGCAATGCTAAGACAATCGTTTTTTTTATTCAAATACCAGTAATTTTGTGCAAAACTTGAGTAACTTTGACATCCGATAAGCACTTTCCGATATTTCAAGCCTCATGATTCTACTGGTAAATTGGTAAGATAGCCAGCTGCTTTAGTAGGAAATTGTCACGTACAATATTGTCAAAGTTTCACTGAGCTAGAATCTAACCAATAATTTATGGTTTCTGCTGATCCCTCGGAACTATCGGTACTTTTTATCAGTTTTGACTTATGAGACATGCTTTCCTGGAGATTAGAAAGGGGACAATTCCTTTTTAACTAGATAATAAGGAAAAATAAGTCCTTTGTCCGTTTGGGAAACGGCTCAGGGAAAAGGTGCCTTCAGGATATTCCTTGAAATGACGTCATAAATTACACAAACATTACATCGTTTGGTATGTATTTAACTTCTGTAGTTATCGAGTTCTGTTCAATCCGGGGCCAGGCGGTGAGGACAGTAATATGCGTTTCCATTTACTGGCAATGAACAGGTTCAATCAAACAGAGCCTGTACTATTTTTTATTAAATTATGTCGTGTCTTGAAAATTTATTTTTCAATAATCATTTTACCCTTAAGTCCTTGGACATTCCATTCATCGCATGAGTGACCAGTTTAGATCCCCATCAGATGTTTCGTGTTGTCTTGGATCTACATTGTTTGCCTTTTGGTCAGAAATAACCTCGTGGAACTGTGTAGATCCTGGTCAGATGACACAACCCTCCACTTGATTATTTCTGAACAATATGTGAAAAGTCCAGGGCTGAAGGTTATAAAACTGAGCATGGAAACCAGTCTCAAATCTCAAGCATCTGATTGGCTGAAATGGCGACAGATCCTTTAGATTTGAGACTGGTTTCCATGCTCAGTTTTATAACCTTGGGCACAGATCAGATGAGACAGCTCAGATTTGTCAACTGATCTGGATCTACACAGTTCACCCATGCGCTAGAAGTTACATGTAATGAAGTAAAGAGTTAACACATACAAAACTATAAACCTAATATCTCAATAAAAGTTTAATTTCTAATCACATTGTAGTATCACCATGATTACATAATTTATAAACAACTATCTACAAATTCAAAAATAATAACGAAATAGTTAACATGAACAGTTTAACAAATTTCTTCTCTGTAAAACCAAAGAAATTGTTGTTATTTGAACACAAAAATTAAGTATCATTTATAACTATTCCCCTTCGTATATATATAGCCAACTGTTGTAAATTCTCAAAAGATAAAAAAAAAGAAAAAACTGTGTAAGTTAAATACTCTACTCAGTTCATCTTTCCAATACTTTAATGTGAACACATTCAGGTTTCATTTGAAATGAAAGTGTTGGGTAAGGACAATCTTCAACCTTTTAATCCTTTACTCCGTGGGATATGGCGTTTATTCTATGGGCAAACAATGTAAATCTAGACCAGTTTGCACATCCATGCTTTCTGATCAGGATCTACAGTGTTTGCTTTCTGATTCTTTAGGTTATATTCTTGTTTTAAATAGCTTTGTTGATGACAAAGATATATTTAAGTATTTAGCAAACAGCATAACTACTTTTAATAACAATGTTTCAGGTTAAAATAAGATGAAAGGGGCATAACTCAAAAGCAGTTAATCATAAATTACCATTCTTGTTGCCACAAATAACATGTTCATGCAGATGCTATATTCCAAATATTGTGCCTTTCAAAGATGAAAAACAATCTGTTTTCTGGGTGCATACATTTGAAAGGGGTATACTATAACTAAACAGAAGTCAATCAGGAGTTATCTTTAATTTCTACTGTTCTTGTTTTCAGAAATAGCTTTATTTATGTGGATGATATATTCCAAGTATTGTGTCAATAGGACATGAACTTCCATAGTTATAGATAGAAACATTTCGTCAATCATTTTAAAGGTGCATAACTTAAAAAAATAGTCAAAACAGAGGTTATCTTTTCATGTAGATGATATATTCTAACTGTAAAAAAAATCAAGGGAATTTCAATGATATCAAACAAAATTTCAAGGACTTAACAATAAACATGCTGTAATGATTCAGTCTTAAATGAATTTAGTATTCAAAACTGGATAAAAACTGCAATGAAATTATTGTTCCTTACAAATCTTTTGATTGCCAGTACACATCAAGTGCTTATTAAAGTGAAAAAAATTGTAATTTACATAAAACTTTATGCCACAAGAATTGAAACTTACCTACAATGAAAGCATTAATCACATCGAATAAAATGTCATAACTGATAAAAGAGATATTTGAACAATTGTGTGCATTCACAAATCTATCCAAATTTAAAATAATTGAAATTAACTAGGCATTTTCAATTTTCTCAGTTTTCCTTGTATCTCTGAACAATAATCTCTGTTCATTGTTATGTTTTAGGATCTGTACACTTTAAACAGTACCTTTTAGTACCTGTGGTGAGTGAATATTACTTTGGTGGTAATGATATAACAGCTTCATCACATTCTCATAAACATTGAATATTTTTATCGTGATGTAAGACCAGGCACCTTTAATGCTTAAAATTTTGTTTAACTACATGACATCTTTTATCAGTGTCTTGGATCACTCCTTCCACACCTCATCCTGACAATGTTTCGCAGTTTCTGGACGAAGATACAACACCTCATTTCTACCAAACACAGTCTGTGCACCAATCCGCATACACCTTTTCAAGCCTTTGTTACATAGCAAACTCTTGCGCAGACCTCTTGGCTATTATGCAGACCATAGAACTCTTAAATATAAAGTCTATTCAAGTCTTCCATATAGAATTTCAGTGTTTTCCGAGGTTTAAGATTTCCTCTGTCACTTTCCTGAGTGTTCATCAGGTGTGGATCAGGTTTTGAGAGGTCTATAATGTAATGTGAGATCACCCCCTTGTTTCCAAATAAAATGTTTCACTGTCCTTAGATCCATGTTGGGGTTTAAAACCTGAAATATTCCAAAAACATATACCTGTACATTTAGCCCTTTTACGTGATAAATACGCATTTTTACGCATGTGCGACCAGTGTAGATCCAGATCAGCCGGCACATCCGTGCCGTCTGATCAGGATCTGCACTGGTCGCATTTTGGTCAGAAATAACCTAATGAATCAAAAAGCGAACAGTTATGATCTGGATCTAAACTGTTTGCCCCAGCAAAAAGGTGTATCTATACAGGAAAGGGTTAATTGCCAGATCAATCTAGGACCCCTTCAGAGGTTTGACATTACTAGAAGTTATGTCTTTTATTTAACATCGCATCAAATACAATTAATTACACTGCCATGTAAAAATTGTCAGATGTGTATATGGTAAGTTACAGTAAATTTAAAACAATTTAACCCTTTACTCCATGACATATGGTTTTTATCCAATGTGTTACCAGTGTAGATCCAGATCAGTCTGCATGTCTGTGCAGTCTGATCCTGATCTTCACTGTTCACTTCTTGGACAGAAATAACCTTATTAATCTAGAAGCAAACAGTGTAGCTCCAGATCAGACTGTAAATAAGATCTGGATCTACACTGGTTGCCAATGGGATATAAGCCATATCCCATGGAATAACGTATTAAAGAAAAACCGGCACCTTTTAAGCTCTACATGCTTTAAATATCCCAAATATTTTTCATCACCATATGAATGCATTTCAAAACTCAAAGTAGCTTACTGTATCATTGCACAACAGTTCCACTTTTTCCTCGGCAACCACAGAACTTTCCTCCATTTCTTCGCTCTTCTCTTGGTTCCCAGCAACACTGTTAGCTGCAGCCTGGGACCCGGTCTCTGACCCCTGACCCAAAACCTTCTCATAAACATGCTCAATCACCTTGCGAACCTGGATCATGTCACTGGCTGACAGGCGGTCTCTGCAAAATGGGAGATTGACACTTCATGCTTTATTTCATATTTCATATACAGTCAAACCTGTATTAAGCAGCCGCCCAAGGGAGTAATATCCTTCCTACCTCCTACAACTTTTGGGTACCGACTACAAGTTATCTGAGGCTGGGAAATCCAGCATTATTCTTGCATGTAAGCTGGCACCTCTGTTGAAGAACTGACTCTCTGAGCTATGGTTGTCATTGATTTGAATGATAATGTATCACTGTATCTAAGCTGCTTAACACAGGTGGCTGTTTAAGACCGATAAAAAGAACAAAATGTCACTTGTAAAGTTTAAGACATATTAAAATTGGCTGTTTAAGACAGGTGGTTGCTAAATGCAGGTGGCTGCTAAGGCAGGACCTGAGGTTCAACAGTATATGACTTATTGATCAGCTTGCACATCTTTGCATGGATCTAGTCAGGATCTACACTGTTTGCTTCATGGGTGAGAAATAACCTAATGAATCTAGAAGCAAACAATGTAGATCCTGATGTGATGGCACATAACAATTATGTGCTGGCTGATCTGAATCTACACTGTTTGCCCATGATATAAAACCTGTATATATGAAGAAAATGGTTAAGCAAACTTTGTCCTAACTTGTAACTTGAATTCAAATTGTATTTTTTTAAGAAATAGAACAGGAGAATTATATGTGAAAATTGTAAAAATATTCTATACACAGAAATTCTAAAAGGTAATTTAACTCTGCTGCAAATCCTAAATTTCTACCTAGATTTTCAAATTAATCTATTCCTTTTTGGAATAAGAAATAAACCGAAAAAACATCATAGTTTTCAGACATTAAAGCCACTAATTCACAGACAAACATGTCTATCTATTGGTTCCACAGCAATTTAAATATGATATTATTTGATATTATTTAAATATTATTTAATATTAACACTTTTAATATGAACCTGACTGAAACAGAGGCTAGCTTGATTATTAAAAAATACAAGAATTAACTCTTTGCTCAATATATCAGACATAACATAATGTATCAAAATGCAAACATTGTAGATCTTGATCAGACCGCACAGATGTGACAGCTGATCTGGATCAACCCTGATTACCCATCAGATGACAGCCATATCCCATGGATTAAAGGTTTGAAGCTATTGTATCAATTCCACACAGTCACTTACTTTTTCATGACCATTTTCTGTCCCATGCTGGCATGTGGCTGCAGAAAGAACGGTATCTTGTTTGACTTGGGAGAATTCCCCTGAAAACAACAAAACACAACAACAGCACATTTTATTACCCAGGTATATAACATTAAACTCATAGTTGGAGATAAAATGCTTTCAAAATGAATTGCTTTCGAAAGAAGTCCATTCTCCTCAAAATGAGGCATAGATTAACAAGTTGTTTTAAGAGCAATCAACAATTTTACACTTGGCAACAATTGGTCATAAATAAGTTACAGTTTAAATCCTGATCAGTG
Organism: Corbicula japonica; assembly: GCA_038501625.1. Taxonomy (NCBI): domain Eukaryota; kingdom Metazoa; phylum Mollusca; class Bivalvia; order Venerida; family Cyrenidae; genus Corbicula; species Corbicula japonica. The sequence continues at coordinate 1,307,752 of JAZAYU010000140.1, forward strand.
CCCAAGGTTATAAAACTGAGCATGGAAACCAGTCTCAAATCTCAAGCATCTGATTGGCTGAAATGGCGACCAGTCGCCATTTCAGCCAATCAGATCCTTGAGATTTGAGACTGGTTTACAATCTCAGTTTTATAACCTTCAGCCCTGATTGCATGAATGTGCCAGTTGATCAAAGTCTACATTTTTGCTCATGAAATAACAGTGTTCTATGGAGTAAAAGGTTAAACAGATCAATTGAAAGCGATGCAGACTTACATGCACAAGTACATCAACCACCCACTGCGGTACCGTCTCATTGAGCAACATCTGCTCTGTCTCTCCACCTGCGTCTCGACATAACAATCTGAATAGTGTCTTCCCTCGACCAACCTCACTGCAAACAATACATACAAGACATAACAATCTGAACTTGTTGCTGCAATTGTGTATAGAATGCAAACAACTTGTGCTGCTTTCTTAAAAAACCAGGACTATTTCAGTGAATCACAAAAATGCCCCAAAACAATCTAAACAAATCTTGTCCAGCTTTCCTATCCAAAATGATGTTATTAAATGCAAAGCAAATGTATTGCCTGTGTAAACCCAGATCAATCTGTACATGCAAGCATGGATTCTGATCAGGGTCTACAATCTTTGCTATTCAGTTAACAAATTTCTTAAACATCCCTTTGAATAATGAATGGACTGTCTCAAATGGCAAGAATTTTTTCTTTTAAACCATTGCCTCCATATCTAAGTCTTTATGGTGTGGGCAAACAGTGTAGATCAAGATCAGCCAGCACATCTTTGCCGTCTAATCAGGACCTACACTGTTTGCTGTTTGATTTATTAGGTCATTCCTGATAAAAAAGTGAACAGTGCAGATCCTCATTAGATATCACAGATGTGTTGGCTGATCGGGATCTACACTGTGCCCAAGATCATAAAACAAAATCTGGAGATCAGTCTCAAATCTCAAGCATCTGATTGGCTGAAATGGCGACCAGTCGCCATTTCAGCCAATCAGATCCTTGAGATTTGAGACTGATCTCAAAACTTAGTTTTATGATCTTGGGCCCTGGTTGCACATGCAATAAAATGTGATTATATTAAGTTAATGGTTAAGACATATTATAATATAGTGTAATTTTGCTGGGGTTTAAATTTGCGCATTTATCCTAGTGTGAAATATGCAAAATTTAAACCCATGTGAAATGTAACGATACCACATGAGGCCAAGGGATTGAATTCCTACCTGAAGATAACTGGGGTATGACCGGGCACCTGGAAATAATGCCCTGGGCTGTGTGGCTCATTTTCATTGATGTTCATGCTCTCTGAAAGTAAAAAATACTCATTAATTTGAGTCTGATTGACATTATATGCATTCGCTGCCCTTATAATTATGAACATAATTTTTATAATGCATTTTGATGTATTACCTTTGACATCACGTATGTAGATGTTGTTTATAAATATAAATTTAGAATAAATGAAACAAATTAAACATGATGCTTATTCAACTATCCTAAACCCATTCCGTTATAGGTATTAGTAGCAATGTCAGTGCTGAATAAACATCAGGAGTGTAACAAGGAGGGGGTGGGGGGGGGGGGGTGGGGAGAGGAACGTGGGGGAACAGGTATGTAATACATATTCAGTGTTTATTCAGATATGGATAAAATGTATGAAATTAAAGCTGTTGAAAATGTCTGCAATAAGAAAGCACAAAACATTTCATTACCTTGATTTTCAAATATATGAGTCTTTGGCCAGTTGTCCAGCAATGCTTGCAGTAACTGCTGACCAATGTTTACTGTAGACAAAAAGAATTATTGTTATTAAAATGTTGCAGATGATGGAAATTACTGTTTCCACCTTTATGGGATAAAGCTGGGTTTTTTTCAAGTGCGAACAGTGTAGATCCCGAGCAGCCAATACATCTGTGACAACTGATCAGGATCTACATGTTCCCTTATAGATTCATAGAGCTTTTTTACCAAGAGGCAAATAGATTAGTGTAGTGTAGATAGTGTAGATTCAGATCAGATGGCACAATGTCAGCTGATCTGGATCTATACCCATCTATACTCAACCCTTACATGGAGTAATGGGTTAATATTGTTCCTATCTCCTACAACTCAGTCCTTAGGTACCGACTTCAAGTTATCTGCGGCTGGAAGTTCCAGCTATTCTTCTTGTGTATAAGCCTGCACCTCCCTTGAAGAACTGACTCTCTGTAATCTATGGTTGTCATTGATTTGAATGATACTAATGTATCCTTATATCTAAGCTAGGTTATGGAAATTGTGACCAGTAAATTCCAGCTTTTGCTATTTATAAAAAGAACTCTGTTCAAATATTTTCCGCTTAACAGTAAACCTACTAACCTGACTTAATTAAATATTTTATATAATTTATATATTTATTTAGGCATATACATGATAATTATAAATAATGTTGTCTACTCAAGGAATGTTTTATCTTGCCTTCAGATTTTCCAATGTTTGATCAGGTGTTTTCTCTTAACCCTTACAGAAAAAATGTACTTAAACTTTCTAACTGATACAACTTCAACTCATGTGCAACCAGTGTAGATCCTTATCTTCCAGTATGTCTGATCAGGATCTCCATTGCTTTTAGATTATAAGGAATACATGTATTCTGACCATCAATTTAACAGCATAGATTCAGATCAGATCAAGTTGATCTGTATCTACACTGGTTGCCCATGGGAGTAAATGTTTACAATGAAGAAAACGGATAATTAACAGCTAATGCCAAAAAACATTATCTTACACTTAGTATCGGGAACATCAGCAGGCAGGTTCACGGCCAGCTCCTTGCCTGACACCCAGGCCGCAAAGCAATCAGTCTCGTCCAGGTGGATTGTTAGCATCTGGTGTGTAAAGAAATAATTGCCGTGTTGTTCAGCAGCATTAAACAACAATTATAAAATAAACATTTGTTGAGTTTTATTATTACTTCTTAACCCTTTCCTGTATAGATACACATTTATTGCTAGGGCAAACAGTTTAGATCCGGATCAGCCGGCACATCCATGCCGTCTGATCAGGATCTGAACTATTTGCTTTTTGATTAATTAGGTTATTTCTGACCAAAATGCAACCAGCGCAGATCCAGATCAGACGGCATGGATGTGCCGGCTGATCTGGATCTACACTGGTCGCACATGCGTAAAAATGCGTATATACGGAGGAAAGGGTTAACTACAATCCAATACACAAAAAAAGACAAAAACAGTTATTTAGCTTATTGCATCTAAAATTGCTATATTTAACCCTCTACTTCATTGAATATGATTAACTGTATATCCCAAATGTAGATTCAGGATTTTGGGTTAAAAATGAGAAACTGTTACAGAAGCTGCCTGTTAACAATATTTTTGCCAAGAGAAATCAACATATATACTTACCCCAGTTTTGAGATCTACTGAAAACCAGTTTGGAACATGGACCATCTTAAACCGGTTTTTGATTTCCTCCTCCAGGTCCACTTTACCCAGGTCCTCTACCTTCCTCGCCTGAAATGTCAAAACATCACTTTGTAATTTTTAGGCAGCACATCATTAACATTCTGCCATTTTGCTGAAATTCCAATTGTTATTTGAATGCAGAAAGTTATGATGATTACTTTTATAATTATGATCAGGAAATAAAAGAGTTACTGTATTTCATGATTATCTGTGTTACAATGGATCAAATATACAACCAGAACATGGCTGAAGGTTATAAAACTGTTTGGAAACCAGTCTCAAATCTCAAGCATCAGATCCTTGAGATTTGAGATTGGTTTCCATTCTCAGTTTTATAATCTTGGGACCAGCCTACAATATTAGCTTCTAGATTTTGTAGGTAGATTCTGCCCAAAAAGTGAACAGTGCAGATCAAAATCAGACTGCAAGATAAGGATCTTCACAACAACATGCCAATAGGATATTTTAAGTATCTTGCACGAGTGTGAGGCGAAGATGGAAAAATCTGTCACCGAGGGGGAACTGTTTTGCGGGAACAAGGCTCTGCTGTGTTTCCGCCAAAACAGTTCACTCAAAGTGACAGATTTTTCTATCTTTACCGAATTTCCCATGCAAGATACTTTTTCTTGCATACCTTTTACAGTTCATAACATTTGTGTACATGTATACAAACTATATTTTGTTTCCTTATGCTGAAATATTGACGTTAACATAAACCTTATTTTCTAAATGGCGTCACTAACTTGAAAAAATTACGACACATACTTGAAGACGTGACTTCACTCGTGTAGCACGAGAATGTTATCTTTTCCCTAGGGAAAAGATAAGATTTTATTTCCCTGGTAAAACAAGCGGAAATACTTACCCGGTATGCGAGAAAAACCATATCTTACTGAGTAAAATGTGAAGCTGTTCTCAGAGCCCTTGGCCTTGATACTTTAACTGAGATTTGAGGCCAGTCTCACAATAAGGTCTTGTGATTGTTCATTTTTAAGAATGATCTCAATTTCAAGCAATGAGTCAACTTACAGTGAGCACGTCCCATAATGCAACATTGTCCTCGGTGTCTTTGGTGAGTATATGTCTCTTGTCATTCAACACGTAATACTGACGGATACTGGAACCACCTGCAAACAGCACATTTTGCAATTCTTAAAAACGTTAATTGCAACAAAACATAAGATGATTTGCAACTTTTCAGATCAATCTATGGAATCACTAATTAAATGTACCAGGGCCCAAGATCATAAACTAAGTTTTGAGATCAGTCTCAAATCTCAAGGATCTGATTGGCTGAAATGGTGACTGGTCATTATTTCAGCCAATCAGATGCTTGAGGTTTGAGACTGATCTCCAGATTTAGTTTTATGATCTTGGGCACAGTAAGCTTAATATTTAATTACAGGCATTGGATATGAGGAAAATGTTTTACATTTGAATTTCAAATTCACAAAAATTATGTCTGGCAAAATTGTGATTATTTTGGAACTTTTTCAGGTCAATTTCAGTATCAAAATGTTTTGTCATTTTTTATGATAATCATGAAATTGTGACATCAATTTGACTACAAATGGATGGCATAATGACTACTTCTGCAGTCGCAATTTCAGATTTAATAGACTTTTTCTGACCAAAAGGTGAACAGAATATTATACCGGTATTAAAATCAGACAACAGGGATGTGCAGGCTGACTAGGATCTACACTCTCCATGGATAACATATTCGATGGGGAAAAGGGTTAACAAATGGCCATTTTTAGCGATCCTCACAGCCTTCTTTATGTTTTTAGTACTTATCCTTCTGTTGTTTGTTATAAAAGTTTTCTTTGACAGGCATCATACATTACACAGTTCAAACATGTAACATGAATCATTTGTTTGGTAAGAGCAGAAAAGTTTACCTTTGATGGTGAAATCTGGTTGAGAACATATTGGGGGAACTGATACATTGTCTAACGCTGATCGCAGATTTTTGTTCACATTCTTAATAGACTGAAAATATAAGAAATGTGACTTTGATAATCTATCACCATTATCGAAACTTCTTTTTCAAAAGTTAGGCACAGAGTGAAGAGGGAGTACTCCTGGTGTTAGTAAGAAATGGAGAATTAACCCTTTCCTCCATAGATACACCTTTATTGCATGGGCAAACAGTTTAGATCCAGATCAGCTGGCACATCTGCTTTTTTTTTGTCTCAAGGAAATGTATGTCATAAATGATTTGCAAGGGAGACACTTTCTTCAATAAATAAAACTTAACAATCAACTAAGTCTGACTTGGATCAATGACTTATTGCCTACTGTCACGCTTGTTTGTTTGCTTTTTTTTGGAGAAAATGGGAATAGTTTAAGTGAAACTGAGAAGCCAACAGTGAAGATCACAAAGCACATGACAGAAAGGTTTTAATCCTTTCTTTGATATTTAAGCATTTTTACGTATGTGCGACCAGTGTAGATCCAGATCAGCCAGCACATCTGTGCCGTCTGATCAGGATCTGCACTGGTCGCATTTTGTTCAGAAATAACCTAATCAATCAAAAAGCGAACAGTTTAGATCCCGATCAGACGGCGCAGATGTGATGGCCGATCTGGATCTAAACTGTTCGCCCTAGCAATAAAGGTGTATCCATACAGGAAAGGGTTTAAAATCAGTCCACTTGTTGCCAAGATATTGTCAGTTCAATATTGATCTCAATGCATGCTGTCAGCTATTTTGAGGTGAAGTCATCACCAATTCATGAATTGTGCCATGCATTGATAAACTGTTCACTAATCAATTTTTAATTTGTATTACATTATTTATTTCTTATAGAACTTCATATGAAATACTTTGAATAACATCTATAATGAACTTTCAAAATTTTTAATGAAAAACTTAAAGGTTAATTGAAATTTTCTTAATTTGCTGTTTTTGTTTGTGCACAAAAATTTATTGTCACTGTAAGGGGATGATATCAATGGTCACCTTTTAAAATGGCTGCGACCAAAAGCATTACATTAGTAACTTACAGACAAATACTGTGGTATCATTTTATTTCCCTTTCAAAACCAGTCCGGTCTCAATTAGCAGAGCAGAATATCATTGACATACAAAGGAAATGATAACTGACACATGGTAAGCCTGGTTTTCAAATGAACAATAGGTATTGGGTTCATCAAAAATCAATTAAAGTCACGACTTTTTGGTAATATTTTTTTTACAAAATTGGATTTGCGCAAAACAGTCATTTTCAGCAATTGCACAAACTTTCGTGCCAGCGAAATTAAATGATACCACAGTAATAAATTTTTTTAGTCCAATTTTCAAAATTCTTGCAATGATATGAAGGAACTTTCTAGATAATTGCAATAACATATACTTCTCTGTCCAATCTATCACCTTTAAGAAAATATAAACATAAAACAGAGACTCCATCTTTTGCCGAGAATAGTACTTACATAATTTTTAACACTTGAGCTGGTAGTGGCCACCCACAGAGTCTGTGGATCAGTGTGAGTCAACTCTAACTGTAAATATAACTAAAACAATGAAATCATGTTATATAAGAGTCAACTCTAACTGTAAATATAACTAAAACAATGAAATCATGTTATATATGAGTCAACTCTAACTGTAAATATAACTAAAACGATGAAATCATGTTATATAAGAGTCAACTCTAACTGTAAATATAACTAAAACGATGAAATCATGTTATATATGAGTCAACTCTAACTGTAAATATAACTAAAACAATGAAATCATGTTATATATGAGTCAACTCTAACTGTAAATATAACTAAAACAATGAAATCATGTTATATATGAGTCAACTCTAACTGTAAATATAACTAAAACAATGAAATCATGTTATATATGAGTCAACTCTAACTGTAAATATAACTAAAACAATGAAATCATGTTATATATGAGTCAACTCTAACTGTAAATATAACTAAAACAATGAAATCATGTTAAATAAGAGTCAACTCTAACTGTAAACATAAAAGAAACAATGAAATTATGTTATATAGGATATCTTTTAGTTTTAGTGGAATATCAGTTACTGTTTATCACATTACTCCATTAACACCTTTAATCTTATGGGCAAACAATAGAGATCCAAATGGGACACGTCATGGGAAAAGGTATATTCGGGCATTTGACGTCAGTTCTTGAAATGACATCATTAAGTTAAGCAGATGACATTATTTATTATGCATTTCGCGGTAAAAATAAAATTATGTTGTCAAAATGTGTCACAAAATTGCCAATACAATGTATATTATGAGAGAATAATAGATAATTGACAAGATCTTTCCAAATATATCAACAACTAAAATGTCTAAAATATGGCCGAATGCACTTTTTCCGGTGACGCGCCCCAAATAAGCCACAACATCTGTGTAGACTGATCTACACTGTTCACTTTAATAATAGTCACTGACAGAAAAAAATCTCTAAATCTTTATTACGCAGACGGATATGGATTTTCACTGTAAACACATGGGATAAAAAGGAGTATCCATGGAGTGAAGTGTAAACAGAGTGACTACAATGTATAGTCTGATTGTGATCTGTGAGCTGTATCTTGTCGGGCAAGTCATCTGTCACATTCCTTAACCCTTTTCTGTATAGATACACCTTTATTGCTGGGGCAAACAGTTTAGATCCAGATCAGCCAGCACATCCGTGCCATCTGATCAGGATCTAAACTGGTCGCTATTTGATTAATTGGTTATTTATGACCTAAATGCGATCCTTAAGGAAAGGGTTAAAATGCTAAGTGCTACAACACCCTGTAAATTATCAGTTCAGGGCATTTTTCTTTCTTTAGAAGGGCTGTTTATAGGTGGCTTCCTCTCTCAAAATTTCTTTTCAATTGTGTGTTTTTCCCAGTGTTCCTTTGCATTAATGATTTTTATTTCCTTTTAGAGGCAAAAATCACTTTTTTCGCCAAATGAGCCCCTTTCCTGTGATAGTGAAAAAAGCCCTGTGGGTTTAACCTTCCCATTATGAGTATTGAAATTATTAAACTACCCATTAAGTGGACTAGCCCAAATATCTATAAATATGAAAGTGCATTCAAAGCCTTTATTTGTTTTATGCCAAGTCTGGATTAACAGTGATTCAGAATATTGGCTCTGGTATTCACAAGTAAATTAACAATATCTCACTGCTTTGAACACTGCATTAATGCTTTAAGCCCCACCCAAATACCTGGGCTTATTGTATCTGTGACTAGTGTAGACCCTGATCAGTGTGTGCATCTTCACAGTCTAATTAGGGTCTACACTGATGCTATTTGAAAAATCAATGAAAAACATGGTTCTGAAATTCACCAAAGGACAAATTCCTTAATGGGTAAAAAGGTTTAAAGCTGCAGATATTGCTGCCATAAACAGACAGATAGAAACTGGATTGTAAGGTCAGTCCATGACAGCAACCCTTTAATCCATGGATATGCCTTTTATCACATGGGTTACTACTGTAGATCTAGATCAATCAGCACAATCAGAAACCTTTTTAGATCCAAATCAGATAACATGGATGTGCCAGCTGATCTGGATCTACACTGTTCATCATGTGATAAAGACATATCCATGAAGTAAATGGTCACATCAGCAGGTAGAGGGTCAAACTGACCAAAAGAAGTATCAAATGCACATGTACCTTTAACACTGGTTCTTTTTCCTCACATATAAGACATCTGTAATCGTTATTTCTTATATCTGTTGCCCACACCCGCCGGTCTCGGCCTGCTGAATACACCATGCTGAAGCTCTCATTTGCCTGAAAAACAGACGCTACGCTTGAAATTGTGGTTTGTGCAGTAAGATCAATTGCTTTTTACCAGTGTTGGCAATCAGGCTCTGCAAACTCACTGATTAATTGGATTTTCTTTTGATAGTTGCAACTTTAATCATAATTTGTTTCATTTCTTACAAGTATATAAGCACATCACTATTTTTCATGCCAGGTTTTCTTTGGTCATTTTCTGCATCAATAAATACATGTAGTCAAACCCTGAGTATAATCAAAGCACTGAAGGCACTCAATCTGTTTGGTTTACAAAAGGACTGCATTCTGGGATTGTCCCAGTGTTGATAATCTGTTTTTGTATTCTTCAAAATCATGCATGTCACAGAGGCCAAAGGTCAACATTTTTAACTTTTTGTTTTTGTTTCCCATTCTAATGATTGCTTATTATCTCTGAAATCTGTAACTGTCAACAAACACTATACATAGTTGTACAGATTTAAAATAATTACCTGGAGTTTCATATTGTTTGTTAGGTGTCAAAGGGACATCACTGCATTTGAGTTTGGCAAATGCCTTGCAGTAGTTATCTCCCCTGAACAGTAATGTGAACCAATATGATGAAGGAATTTTTTCTGAGAAACTAAGTTTTATTATTAAGGGTCTAGCAGCTATATAAATTGGGTACCTGTAAAGCCCAGACCCCTTCATCATGTACACGGAATGTGGCGACACACCTCTGTTGTCCTAGTGACCAGAGTCTTATTAAACCATCAGAGCTTCCTGATAAACACTGAAAGTAAACAACCACAGAAAGTTTACATCATTACACAAAGAGTATTTACAGGTGCAAAATTATGCTCTTAATTGACATTTGTTTTGTTTTTACAATTTTTGTCTTTAACAGCATAGGTACGACTTTAGGGCCATAGTTCTTGAACATGACACCTTAACTAACTGAAGCAGAGATTTTCTAAAGTTTGACTGGCGTCCATGGCAGTAACTCTGGACAAATCATGAAATGTAGCTGAAGTGTGAACTTGACTTTTGAGAAATCAGTAATGCTGCCTTCTTTAGTTGAATATGTAAATTCCAGCTGAAAGCCTTTAAGGGGTTGCAAAGGTACACACAAGTTTTAACATAGGACAAGCCAACTTTAACATATACAAGGTTCTGAAATTAAATGAAGTCAGCATTCTAAAATTAAATTACAATCACTTAAAAGTGAGTTCCATCTCCATTTGTGAAGAGAGCTTTTAGATTTCAAGTTTTATACAAATTTAGATCTATTATATATAAGTCAAGCCAGCATAATAAATACCACATTAAAAATACCTGTGTACCGTCCCTATTGATAACAAGTGCTTTCACATTGTCAGTATGACCTTTCAACTTCATCAGTTTGAGACATGTACGTGGGTCCCAGACACGGAGTACCTTCTCTGTGGAGCCAGAAACAATAACAGTACCAGCTGGATTCATGGCCAGGCTGTAGATTGAATCTTTGTTCCCGTTCAGACTGGATGCTGTAATCAAGGAAAGAGGGTTAATAAGTGTTGTCGGAATATAATTTAATTGCACAATGTATGAGATGTTTTTATTAGTTTTCTTTATTTATTTACTCACATACTACAAGCAACAATTAGCAGACATAGTTTTACCATGCCATAACTATTGTGTTATAAATTACAATGTCATTCACTTTTTAGTCCTGCATGTTGTATATGAACATTGACCCTGACAACATGGTACAAAAGAGTTACCCTCACCAGGGATTCTAAAATTTCAAAATCCCAATCGGACATTGGCGCCAAAATTGACATTTCGCCGACTTCCGGTTCGCACGAATACCGACTTCCGGTCCGCACAAATAGCGACTTCCGGTCCCCGTGTTCAGCGTATTTCATTCTCCCGACCCCCAGTCCATTTCTCTTTTCTGGCATTTTTTCTCGTCGGCGATATCCTACAATCTCTCAACAGATTAATGGTTTTCTGTAGACCGAAAAATTCTTTGATCGATTTATAAGAGTGGCACGCGACGTTTGAAGTTAACGGCAATCGGTGTCTTTGTTGTAATACACAAGCATTCCTTGCATTTAAAACGTGACGTAATGGTTCAAAACAGTTATCTTCAGCAGTGTTCATAATGACTGTGAAGTGGATTATTTAGTTATTAAAATGTTTTATCTCTCGGAATTTCGGGAGGCAAGTATTCGCTTTACGTTAATATACGCCAATCACACCATGCTTTGTAACACTATATTATAGTTGTTTGAAATATTATTCTTTTCTTTACCGGATGTAGTAATTTTTTTAGTAATCTACTAACTTACAAGAGTCTGTGTATGCAACATTACTCAGAGTCGGAAATAAATGTTGATTACGTAGATTTTTGTAAATTTGAAATTTATTTGAATCGTTATATGCGTAAGAAAGCAAGCTGGTCACTCGAATTTTTTCACATTTAAGTATATATTCATTTGAGCCATTTCAAATTTGTTGTGAAATGCTAACAGTTCAAGTAAAATTCGCATGATATAAGTTTTATTTAAATTTGATAAACAGCAATTTTCGGTCGTCTGTCTTTTAGACGCACATATCGGACTAACACGTCTGTCAATAAAATGCAAACTGCTTTATTGTTTACATTAATTCATACAACCATTTGCATTGCTATCTTAAATTCTGACGTCAAACAGCCTTTGACTAGCACAGTCCATTTTTGGAAATTAAATAACCCGCCCGCTGTTAAAATGAGACCGACCACATCCCGTTTCATCTATGCCGCAGGCTTTTCACGGAACGTGTAGTCGTGGTAGTCATGGTAGCAAACTTGTGAAGTCGCTAATTGACAGGTTAATAGCTGATTAAGCTGTGAAAAAATGTACATGTAGGTAATTTTGTAACAGTTTGTAGGCCAATATTCATGACCGATTTATTTAACCAATTTTGAAATTTTAATCGGACATTCTTCCCGATAATCGGTCAATGACCGGCCTGCCGATAATTTTAGAATCCCTGACCCCCACACAACCTTTGTGACCAAAAGCTATAGATTTCTACTGAAACAGTCATGTGTACCTTAAATGACTCGAGTTATGTGTACTGTAACATAACATATGCACACCATCAATACCATTTTAAAATAAGTTTACAAAAATGATTTGTTTTGAATTGGACTTATGGCAACTTTATTAAAATTAGGGTAGCTATGAATATGCTTAAAAATTCATTCAATATGAGTACTGATATTGTACGTTATTTTGTACTCAGAAAATTCAAAATATCTATGGAATAAAACAATAGTGACATGGGAACAGCATTCTAAATGTACATGATTAACCCTTTCCTCCATATCTACGCCTTTTTATGCAGTGTAGATCCAGAGCAGCTGGCACATCCATGCCATCTGATCAGGATCTGCACTGTTCGCTATTTGATTTATTAGGTTATTTCTGACCAAAAAGCGACCAGTGCAGATCCTGATCAGACAGCACAGATGAGCAGGCTGATCTGGATCTACACTGGTTGCACATGCGTAAAAATGTGTATTTAAGGAGGAAAGGGTTAATTTCTCATCTTACTTGTGACAGTATTGTTTGAAGCTGTGAGTGCAGTCAGTGTGTTAACATCCCATAGGAAAATAGATCTGTCGAGACCAGCTGAGGCAACTTGTTCTTTATCTTTGGCATACGCCAGAGCTTTTACATAGTCCTGTAACAGAAAAAACAAAGAATATTATGTTAAACTGTTTATCATGGGTTTTAAAATATTTTAGTTGTTGAGAGTTAAATTTTTACTCCATTGATATGGCTTTTATTCCATGAGTGTCCAGATCAGTCTGCACAACAGCCATCTACACTGGTCACTCATGAAATACAAGCATTGTTCCACATAAAGGGGTTAATTATGTTTCTTGGATTAAGTACCAGTTTAAACAAATGGTCATTCACAAATGCAGTTCAAGCACACTGTCTTCTTCAAGGAACAGTATCTAATGTAGAACCTTTGTTATCATAAAATTTCACATGGAAAAAATTTCATGCAAAGTTGCAAATAAATATTCAAGTGGGCATAAATTCCAGCAACAGCATTGTACTTACATGACAAACTATATCATCGTTTAACTTTGGTGGAGTTTAAATTTGCACCATTGAACTAGCACGAATACATGAAAATTAAACCAAGGCAAAAAAAAAAAATTTCAGTAGCAGAAATGTGTTAACTGCATTTATTTGCTGAATAGATTAATAGGGCTTGCTCAGACATCACAGGTGCTCTCACAGATCTGGGTCTATACTATGACAAATGTTGTGCTGAATAGATATTGGGTAAATGCCATACTTAACATGTAAAACTACCCACTATCACAGTCACTGAAAGTGAACTTAACCCCTTACTCCATGTGATATGGCTGTTATACATTGGCGATTAGTGTAGATCCAGATCAGCTGGCACATCTGTGTTGTCTGATCTGGAGCTACACTGTTCACAAATGCAATTGACCAAGAAGCAAAAAGTGTCAGAGATGGCACTATGTTACCAATGCAATTAAACCCATATATATGGAATAAATAGTTCATGTGTAGTTTAAAATATTTTGATATTTTTATTTAAACAAATCTGTGTTAACCCTTTCCTCCATATATATACGCATTTTTGCGCATGTGCAACCAGTGTAGATCCAGATCAGCCGGCTCATCTGTGCCGTATGATCAGAATCTGCACTGGTCGCATTTTGGTCAGAAATAACTTAACAAATCAAAAAGCGAACAGTGTAGATCCTGATCAGACAGCAGGAATGTGCCAGCTGATCTGGATCTAAACTATTTGCCCATGCAGTAAAGGTGTGTCTGTGGAGGAAAGGGTTAAAGAAATCTGTGTTAAAATAACTTTACCTTGTGTGTCCTCAACGTAGACATGCAGAATCCCTTATGGGCATTCCAAACTTTCACAGTAGTGTCAGAAGAGGCAGATATTACTGAAAAACAGTAAAATAAATTATTTTATGCTTTCAAGTGAATTATAAAATTTACTTGGTGAAATAAAATTGGTATTTCACTGTTTTCAAACTTTCGAGGTATTCACATGTGTGGAATATCACTTTTATTTTCCACACCATTTTTTGTCAAGTTTGTAAGCATGCATCAATAAGAATTTAGAAAGTTTATAAAATGGGTTCAAATTTGGTTATATGACATCATGACATAATGTCAGTAACAAACATTTTAGGTGCCATTTTGTGCAATTTTATTCTGTCAAAATCACACAAATTATGCATTAAAATAAAAAAATAAACAAATTATTTGTTTATATCAGTGAAAGATAGAAATATATGTGTATATATTATCACACACGAATTGTGGAATTATGTATTCTTCGCTGTGGCCATGCCTCTCCTGAAAATATGAATTCCAGTGCCCAAGGTTATAAAACTGAGCATGGAAACCAGTCTCAAATCTCCAGTCGCCATTTCAGCCAATCAGATGCTTGAGATTTGAGACTGGTTTCCATTCTCAGCTTTATAACCTTCAGCCCAGAGCTCACACAGTGAAAAGTATTTTTAACTTACATCAATTGGTAAAAACAAATATTGTTTAAATACTGTCATAAATGAGGATTGTTTGTCAAATATTTGCAAGATGATATTCTATATTTGTAAACAACAATACTGATGTAATCAACGTAATCAGGAAGTTATCACATGCACTTGCTAAATGTTACTTAATTACATTATTTACATAAAAAAAATCATTGAGTAATTAAACTGTAATTGTGCTGGCTTATCTGGATATCTACCATTTGCATACATACAATAAAAAAAAATATATGCAATAAAAAGCATATAATTATTTTATCTGGAGTAAAGGTTTAATGGTAAAAGCTTAATGGTTTTATTGTGAGGACGACAGGTGTAGCTTCAATTCAGCTGACACATCCATGCCGTTCCATCAGGATCTATGTTGTTTGCTTTTAGATTAATTCTGGTTATTTCTAACCAGGATGTGACCAGTGAAGATCCAGATTAGATGACACTGAGATGCCAGCAGATCTGGATCTACACTGGTTGCACACATGTAAAAACCGGTATATACAAATTAAAGGGTTAAAAAGGGAATTTCCTATAATATTGTGATGACTTACGGGTCCTTCCTCCGCAGCAGAGTACAATGTCATTAACCCAGTCTGTATGGTGCTCCATTGATAAAATGTAAGGATCCTGTAATTAGAAAAGATAAAACAATAACCAAACGAAATAGAAGATAAAAACAAATCAACACAGTGTGATGACTGTCCCCAATAACTTGTCCAAGACTATGACTCCTATTGAAAACAACAACAACAAAGTGGAATTTATACAGATCAATCATCCATGCAGCCAGTGAGGATTTGAAAATTAATGAAAAGATAATGGCACTTCATTTTGCCCTTCCACAGTTTTGTAAACTGGATTTTTTAAAATACGATTGCTATATCCTTAAGGTTTGTTTTGCTGATTTACCTATCTTTTCACATTTATTTCCATTTAAAGCATACGTCTGAACTTAACAAAAAATTCAGTTGGCATTTTTTAGTTATCCATATGCCACCTTTGACAATTGAAAAACAAAAACATGGAAGGCATAGGACCTCATGTTCCAGAATACCCATTCATTTTTACTCTTTCGTTTATTCTTAGTTCACGCTAGAATATCTAAAAAATCAGAATTACACACAAAGAAATGTTTTAGCAGAGGAGATGGGGCAATGGGGTTAGGATGGCCTTGTATATTGCAATACCCATATTTTTTCATCCATAGTTATTAGTTTGTTTTCTGTACAAATAAAAAAATTATATTTGTTTTTTTTGGGGGGAGGTGGGACAGGAGAGTCTGGTATGGGATCCCCACACCCTCTACCCAATCTCCCCCACCCACCAAGATCACCTCAAAAGGTCGACAAACATTCAACAATTATTTTTTAACCCTGTAACTGACCTTGGTAGTTGCACGTGTGTTCCATATCCTGATGATGGAGTCTCTACTGGCAGAATACAGCCGGTTCAGTAATGGGTCATACTGCAGAGCATTCACACCGGACCTATGATGACGCTCGATCTCATCTCGAATTACGAGGGATACCTGCACAAAAATAATATGCACATATAGGCAACCTTGAATGAAAATAAATTTGTTAACAATATATCAAGTACACCGATACAACGGATAAGATTTGTCAAATTTTGTTTTGGCTTTATGACCTTTTAAAAAACATTTGGATTCGAACTGGAGACATTCAGATCAGTAGTTTACATGTATATATTAGTACCACTACACCACACCTCACAAATGTGTAACCTTGAGAAATATATCAATATATTTGCTGGTTGATACCTGCATTGATCTTACGACCTTTATGAAAGTTAATGGAGTGACATGACTTTGTGGAACAATTGCATGGGGTTTCTCTATATGATTGCAGATGCCCAACTGACTCATCAAAACTGACCAACTTTAACTTTCCCTTTGGAAGTTTAATTTATTCTTTGCTCTGTACAGACAGGTAAATTAACTCTGTCCTACCTACTTTCACACCCTTAAGACTTCAGATGTGTGATGCTGTGGATGACACATTGCGACAGCAATGCTGCTTTCACCATACTAAAACAAATGAAAGTCAAACGAACGCCTCGGAGTGCATAAATCACCACGTCGAATAAATACAAATGAATAATAAACCGGTTATTTTGAAAATAAACTGAAGTGAAACTTAGAACTTTTCTACCGGGATCGTTTTCTACCTAAATAAACATCTTTTGACAATCTTTTTTATGAGTAAGACAAGTGCAAGGACAAATGAACACATTTCAATGTAAAATGTTACTGGACAGATCTTCAGTTACCTGAACTTTCTTTTTAGCCATGCCCCAAGTTCCTGTAGAACTCCTTGGCTGTATGGCCATTTGCGTATTATTGAGTGACGTCATCAGTTTGTGTATTTATTAAACGCGAAACGGGCGAAAACACACGTAATGATGCGCCGAAAAGGTATCGGGACATTACGGACCATGATCATTACGGACCAGACATAACGGACCAGATTTTGGGACATGACGGACCACCAAAAAAGACATAACGGACCAAATTTATAGACATTACGGACCATCTAAAAGACATAACGGACCATCTAAAAGACATAACGGACCAGATATATACATATTACGGACCATCTTTAGAATGATAAAGAATATAAAATGTATTTCTACAAACATAATGTATAGAATTATAGACAGTACAAACCATCTTCAGATTAATATGAATTGTGAAATCATAACGGACCATTTAAAGATTCATGTAACGAAAAACTTTTCTTATATAAAGATTTATATAATTTTGTTTTAATTGATTTTTAGGTTTCGAGTAGTTTATATCACAATCAATTTATGAAACATTTTTTGTAATTTATTAACACCAGTATAACTTACCACACATCGTTTTTGGCGAATACGCTTGTTATAATTTGCTAATTTTGATAGCACACCTGTCAAATTTCTCTCAAATAACTGTGAAAAATTCCCGTGGAATTCAATATAGAACAATAGCTGACGGTCAATTATGTGATCACCCCTGTGAAATTCCATAAGGTGTTAGTAACCCAAGTACACATTTGCTTTACACAGGAATTAATATAATGGATGAAAGAAAAACAATTAGAAATAGTTTCTTATTTATTTAGCACATTTATGAACAAGCACATCAACCATAAAGCACATATATCTCACTATAAAACATTTAACTAAACAAAAAAATAAACAATTCACAAATAGTTGAATTTTAACGAGGTACACATTTACAAATACAAACAAGTACAACATCAACTATATATACCACACAATAAAATATTAAACAGCACAGAGTACATAAATGACTGATTACAGTGTTTATAGCATGTTTCAAGCAAACTATTGTAAAAAGGTAAAAACAAACAAATAATACAATCACAAAGACACAAGCACGTTTATCAACCACACCATAAAACATTAAACAATAAACAAGAAATAACAATAACATTATCATTTAAATATTCTATGTATTCATCAACATACTAAAAATTTACGCTGGTGCATACAGTCTGGCACATGCCTCAGTTAAGTGTTCAGTGTATTCATCAACATACAAATAATTTAAACAGGTGCATACAATCTGGCACACGCCTTCAACAGGTTACTAGCTGATCGCTCCTTTTGTGTGAAAACCCTGCATGATTGGCATTAATTTTGAGTAATTTTGCAAACTGTTGTCAAAACCTGGTAGGCCTAATTTTGATTGCAAAAAATGCATTTCGTATTTATTAACCGGTTGTTATTATGACCCTTAAATTATCGCCAATACAGTAGCGAAGAAATAACTACCGACAGGCTTTAATTGGTATTTAAGTTCTTACTATAATTTATATTCCATCTAAAGATGGTCCGTAATGTGTATATATCTGGTCCGTTATGTCTTATAGATGGTCCGTTATGTCTTTTAGATGGTCCGTAATGTCTATAAATCTGGTCCGTAATGTCTATAAATCTGGTCCGTAATGTCCTAAAATCTGGTCCGTTATGTCTGGTCCGTAATGGTCATGGTCCGTAATGTCCCTAATTCGCCGAAAACTGGTAAAAACAGCGATTACATGTATTTCAGGAGATAAAAATGTTAATAATACAATAAAAAACAATGCCTTTTTTACAAAAACGGTTTGACTATTTGGAAGGGGGATATTATCCAGCAACGTCTAGATTCATCTATCTAATGACGATTTCAATATCATGATATGTATTAAAAATATTTTAATGACCACATAAAATACATTTTTTTTTCATCTATAGGAATGTGAAATATTTGAATAAGGAATTGTCTAACAATAAAATAAATTATTAATTATAAACTAAAACTCCCCATAAAGACCAGGGTCTAGGATAAAAAAACTAAGATTTGTGACCAGTCTCAAATCTCAAGCATCTGATTTGCTGAAATGGCCACCAGTTGCAATTTCAGCCAATCAGATGCTTGAGATTTGAGACTGGTTTCCAGATTTATTTTCATGATATTGGGCTCAACCCGATATAAAGACTATCTCGATAATAAGACCGCTATTTCAATGTCCCTTCGATCAAATTTGCACTATTTTATACCCTTGAATTGAGACAACCCAACTTATAGGAGCACTAATTCTGTCAAATCCCAGAGGTTGTCTTAATAGAGGGTTTCGTGTGGGATCTTTCAGTTATATTGTTTTCTCAAACTCTTTATATAGTTTGCATAATGGTAGGAACGAAGTGTCATATTGATAAAGGGTAGGTTCACCAAGGGTGAATATTAGCCTAATCATTAGTAGAAAATTAAAAAAGAAATATTTATATTTTTAATCCTTAAATTTGTTTATTCACTGTGTTAACAATACAAAAAAAAAACAGAAAAAAGAAAGGTTAATTGAAAAAATGTGTATGTATAGTGAATAATAGCCTGGCACCAGCTAAATGGTTTATTAAAAAAAACACTGAAATACTTATTATCTATTTTTTTTTATTTTATTTCATTTTCTTTTTTTTCTGATATGCTGAACCATCTATGTTCTGTGTTATAAGGGAAGTAAAATGCATATCAGTAAGGTACCTGCAGGAGTTGCTTTTCTTGGAGGTATTGACGATTATTGTATAAGTGACATGAGAATATATAACAGAACATAGGGACGGGAGCTAGTCTAAGTGAAAGAATGAGCAGAGGTTTGTTTATTTTCGTACATTTTCCAACATTTAATTAAAAAGAACTTGTATTGGGCACAGGTATCTACAAAAAATCAAATCAGATTAACATGTTTGGAAAATAATAAGGAATCTTTTTTGGAAACAGAATTTTGGTCATAAACAGCCTGATATAACAGGTTTACGTTAGAAAGAACGGACAGTAACCCAACTATTTGTGCGCAACAAGGGCTTTTCCATATATTTGATGGTCGCATCGAAAAAGTCAGCATGATAATGGATCTTTGTTGCAGTCTAATTATTGAGACTAGCTATATAGAACGGACAGGTAAGGATCGTTTTGTTCAATGCCAAATTTGTTCGATACGACGACGACAACAACATAAACGTTAACAAATTGTTACACACAAAACCATTCGAATTTGGAAGGAAGGAAACGAAAACTTTTAATACTAACATTATATCTCAGGCATAATTTGATCGACAGTGGAACACCGTTTTGTACAAATTAAAAGACCCGCTCGGATTCACTTTGGTTATTCCACGTAATCTCCGCAACTTGTCGGAGATCATCGAGTAGGCACTAAGGGCCTCTGATTGGCTGTTTAATGACGTCATACTTGGTGTCTGTATCTATTTTGAAATTTTCTCTCCAGCTTCTCATTAACAAGGCCTGTTGCTCATTAACATAATTTATGAGAAACATGACATTGATACAGAGTAAATATGCACTGTTTATGATAAAGAAAAGAAGAGGTACGGCTTATACTTTATTAATCCAAATTTACTAGAATATATAAACAGCGCACTGAACGACAGGATATGGCAAATATTGTGCAGCATTTATGCAACTCAGAGGTTAACAAATTTCGGTAAAGTATGGATTTCAAACTTATTTATGGCAATGAATCAGTGACCAGGCTAATTGGCATCAAATTGTTATCAGCAACACTGCTGAGATAATCGTGAACATATAAATGATATTCATTCAGGGCGGGTAATCAAACTGCACCTTACCATGCATTTTGTAAACAAAAGTCCGCCATCTTGGATGAAAATTGGTAAGTTTTTTACTTTTACTCATTTAATAAATAACTCGTAAAATTGAGATATACCTAAGAACCTGCTACATATTTTTCCGAATCTTTTGGTTCCTAGATGGAATATAAACTCCAAGTGGAAAACAAGTTACCTCGGTCATGGAAACTGAATCGGCGAGAAATGAGCAAGAATTTTTAGGGTAAAGTGCAGGTAAATTTGTCATTTTGTATGTTTTTCAACAAGAAAGGTAGTTTTGTCTGTAATCACACGAAAAATTGAATTCCATTTTAAATTTCATGTCCCAAGACAACTTTTTGGGTCAAAGAAAACACTATTTCGCAGCAAAATGAGCAAATATCCTTTATGGTAAAGTGCAGTTCTGAAAATTAAATGATAAAGTGCAGTTGACTTTTTTCCTCAACTAAACATAAAACATCGCCGTCGTATTTCCCTGCCTAAAATCACCATATAAACACATGTCCGACACGTAATCAACTAAAGAAATAAAATGTAACATTTGGGAGACTCCTCAATATCAAATTCCGGCTTAAAACATGTAATGTTTTGATCCGCTCCTCTGAACTTTCGCTTGTTCACCGGCCAACGAAAAAATCCCGGCTTGCGTATTTTTTATTGAATTCTTATAGCTGGTACAAAAACATCGTTTGTGTCAAAATAAAAAAGTAATATTGGCAGTGAAACAGCTTTTGTCTCCATATATTTTATTGTATTCCGCCATATTGTTTTGAATTGCCGGGAAATGCATAAAGTCAATCGCCTAATTTGCTCACTGGTATTTTCAGGGTTTACTGAAATCTTTACAGAGAATGATTGTGTGAACGTTTTATGTTAAAAGTAATAAAATTATTCTGAATTGTTAAAAAATAACGAATATGCAGTCCATCTAAGCTATTTAGAAGAGACGTCACGTAGATGAAAACATGACGTCAAACGTGTACTTTTGAGGCTCAGTGGAAAGAGAGCCGTTTGAAAATAAATGAGCCCCATTTATTAAATTCCAATATTTTCTATATATCTATTGTTCGAAGGTTTTGCAGTTTAATCAAACAATTATAAGGTTTCTTGAATAGATATACATGTGAGGATATATTGACGGTCTGAGTGTTGTGTTATCCCACTTCTGCGTTTCAAGTAAAATGACACTTAGATCGGCAATATATCCTCACACCTCTTTCAAAAACCAAATGACCTAACAATATTAACTATTAAACACAATTTCTTATTTGCTCCATGTTTTGCATGATGTATTTGTTGCCCACCTGAACTAACACAATGTATACGGTTTTAACAAATCAATCAAGTATTATGTATGTACATTTTGTTATAATACTTAACATTTGTGTATGCGTACTAGAAGAAGTAAAATGTACACAAGCAGTTGTGGAACAATTCCAACATCTTTTTATGTTTTTATGCTTACAGCATAATATTATATATAAAGGTCTATAAATAGGCGAACTATGAGATTTAAGGACGTGAACAAAGCAATGTCTGTTTTATGTTGCAATGGTCAAAAACTCTTTGGAACTTTGTAGCGAGGAACGAATATACAATTTAAAAATATATGCTTTTTACGTTTAATCAGGAAGAACTAGACATTCCTAGGTGAATACAGTATGATCGTCGGCGAAGCGTCCTACAGGACTCGATCCCATTGATATCTAATTAAGAATCTGACAGCCCATTGCCACTATGTTCGATTTTGCATTACTCGTTTCACTTTTGTGGTGTGTTTAATACTTTAAAATGGACATTATTGACCTATGTCTTCTCAGTTCGGTTTTATCCCTAAAACCTTTACCGCAACACTTGTACGTAAACGCCTTCTGATGGATGGCCTTGCAATGGACACGCATTGCGGCACGTGTATTGAATGGCGCTCCACAATGTTCACATATGTTGTTCATGATCTGAAACACATGGAACCTAGATACTGTCAATTATGCGTTTTTAACTAGATTTAAGAGCGATTTCCATGTAATTTCAACATACGAAACTATCTGTGTTGGTCTCCTAAATATCTATAATGGTTAAGTTTATTAAGAATATTTTCAATATTTTACCATCAGGCACCGATCGTTAAAGCAAAAGCTGTTTCACTGCCAATATTACTTTTTTATTTTGACACAAACGATTTTTTTGTACCAGGTTAAAGAATTCAATAAAAAATACGCAAGCCCGGAGTTTTTCGTTGGCCGGTGACAACTAAACAAGCGAAAGTTCAGAGGAGCGGATCAAAACATTACATGTTTTAAGCCGGAATTTGATATTGAGGAGTCTCCCAAATGTTACATTTTATTTCTTTAGTTGATTACGTGTCGGACATGTGTTTATATGGTCATATAAGTCAGGGAAATACGACGGCGATGTTTTATGTTTAGTTGAGGAAAAAAGTCAACTGCACTTTATCATTTAATTTTCAGAACTGCACTTTACCATAAAGGATATTTGCTCATTTTGCTGCGAAATAGTGTTTTCTTTGACCAAAAAAGTTGTCTTGGGACATGAAATTTAAAATGGAATTCAATTTTTCGTGTGATTACAGACAAAACTACCTTTCTTGTTGAAAAACATACAAAATGACAAATTTCCCTGCACTTTACCCTAAAAATTCTTGCTCATTTCTCGCCGATTCAGTTTCCATGACCGAGGTAACTTGTTTTCCACTTGGAGTTTATATTCCATCCTGGTACCAAAAGATTCGGAAAAATGTGTAGCAGGTTCTTAGGTATATCTCAATTTTACGAGTTATTTATTAAATGAGTAAAAGTAAAAAACTTACTAATTTTCATCCAAGATGGCGGACTTTTGTTTACAAAATGCATGGTAAGGTGCAGTTTGATTACCCGCCCTGTCCATTGAATGTTTAAATCTTACATTGACTGGTGTTTTGTTGTTAATCTAGAGCACCATGTACTTTACTTGTAATTGTGTGGAATATCGCCTAAATTTAAATCTCAAGGAAAGATAACTGAAGCTCGCTAAGGATTCTCTAGCGGCTATAACCTCCAGACAAAATTGGTTTACTACTGTCGATTGTCTACTGAGTAGGGACATGCGCACTGAAACAGTCAATACGGTGCATTGGATTTACTTTAATGCAACCTCCATAATTCGGAGCAGTACGTAGTTGCTCCCCTTTGTTTTAGTGTCGACATTTGTAGCAGTTGTAATGTAGATCAGTGACCTGCATGTCCTACATTATGTCCTTAATCACAACCTTTTCTTTTGCTCTGTAATTTGTAGAACTGGTACCTCGTTCTAGTTTTTTCACTCATAACTACGGTTATAAAACGTTTCACAAGTGTAGCTGGAACAGGTTTAAGCCACATATTTTGGTCGGATTTGCAAATATTAGGATTCCTCATGACACTTCATGTACAGGTGAGTGATAACTTGCATTACTTTTGCAATATTTCTTTTTGTGACGCACCGAGAAGAAAAAATGACTGATGACCTATGCGACCAATGTAGACCCCAAACTGTGCAGTTGTTTGGTCTACACTTGTCACCTTTTCTCCTGCATCAAAAGTACCACATGCTCCGAATTAGTTTGGGGTCATGTGCACACATTCAAATTTGCTTGCACCAGAATGCAATAATATGCATCAGTTGAAATATCTAGAATCTACAATTACTGGAATGAAAATAAGTCTTGATTTTTTTCAAAGAGCATCACAATAGACCCTTTCCATAATTTATTCACACATGCGCACAAACGCTTCCGGGTGGCAAATCGGTGGAAGCGACGTAAAATTGCTCATTATTTGTTTGCCACTTTAACGGAGATTTTCTTGAACGTGACGAGTCAGAATAATTATAAATTTATTTCAATGAGAAGGCCTGTTTGTTTTTATATTTTCCCTTCCGCATCTTTTGCCGAAATCCATTCCGCTAAATAAAACCGATTGGTTTTGTTTACCTTAGCGACCAAGATGACGAACCGCGATTGTTTAAAATATTCAAATAAACACTGATAATTTACGATTTCGTTTGTTTTCTTTTCTGACTACCATCAATACTTATTGTTTTGATATTAATTGATATGATGATTGATTTAAAACCAACAAATTAAGCATTGGCCTGTCGAATTTAACTTTTGCAGAATATAGGGGGTGGGTGGGGTGAACTTGATGAGCCAATCTCGAATTAATTTTACAAGATAACCAGGCTTTCCAGCGTTCCTAGTTTTTCCTAGTTTTCCTAGTTTTTCCTAGTTTTTTGAATTGGCTCCTAGTTTTTCCTAGTTTTTACAAAAAGCTCCTAGTATTCCTAGTTTTTACTAAAATAAAGAAGTATTTTTTTCATAATTACAAGTTGCAATCCTTTAAATCATGTTTTGCAAAGGATTTTTACAGCGGATGTTCAGAAGCTGTTTAGTTGACATGTTCCTATGCTGGCAGTGTGGTCTGGTGTCATTGTTGCGTAACCCAGCCATCTCAACCTTTGTTCACTAAGGAAAGCTTTTATCAAAACTTAATTTTAATGAGTTGTCTTTAACTATGTGTTGTCAACATTAGAAACAATGCCATTTGTTTTAATTGTGAGTTAAATGTTTGGTTATGTCTCTTTTAACTCTATCCTAATACTGTTGCTGACAAAACTAAGTTGTTGCCAAATTTCAAAGTATTTGTAATTTGGGTTATTTATTTAATTTTAATGTCTTTGTTTTCAAATAATCAAACAACAAAAAGATTAGAACATTAAATTTTACATATTTCTTTAGTACTGTTGATAAACGTAAATTTTTACGACACAGCTGTTAAGTGCATTACCTCTCCACTTACTTTGGGCATTTTGGTAACAACCGTTAGATGCTGTAAAGAGCAGAAAGACGAGAAATAAAGAAAAGAAGGTTAAGAAAAATAAATAGGAGATAAAGGCTGAAGTGGATAAGGCTAATAATATTTTGAAAGAGAAAAATCTAAGGCTATAAAAAATAAGGATTTCAAAGAAATGGGCATTGCTCAAGGTCTCTGTTTTGTGGCAAAAATAAATCTGAACTAAGTAACAGTTGCAATTAACAAATGTTTAGAAGATATAAATAACATGAGAAAGAGATAAAAATGAAAATGATTGAATCATTAATGAAAAAGCTTTTTTTCACTGCCAGGGGAAGGGGCCCATGCCCTATAATATTGGGGAAAATAGCGTCATTTTTAATCAGAAGGGGAATGAAAAAAACCTGATGTAAAGTCACTTTTTGGGGAAAACTGCATGATTTTAAATAAATTGTCTGAGGGAAAGGCGTCCATAAACGGCCCCTACTAAAGAAGAAAAAAAGCCCTGAGTTTAGAGAAATTTCCATTGTATCTTAGCCTGGAGAGGTAGTTTTCCAAATCACGTAAATCAGTTGTTAGGGTATAGTCAGTCCTATGACAAAGATATAAACCTGACTTCAAATAAAGTTGTACTTATCTTACAAAGTCTTGTGTTTCTAAAAACTCATTTGATTGGCTGATATAATTTAGATTTACTCATCAAAATTTAATGAAATTTTCATTACAAAGTATCAGATCTGTGATAATATGGCCGTCTTTGATTAAAAACATGTAGTCTATAATTGGCGACAAAAAAGAAATATAATGTTTCAAACATCAAGTTTTGTTTCCAAATTGCTACAAAGTATATTAAAATAATGTAATGTAATGTAATAGGGACTGGCTAGAGGAGTCAACAAACTGGGTGACAAATAGGAAGTTTGGTTAAGGAAACCTGATATTCTGGTTGTTGCTTATTATAAGTGCTGTGCCAAGACAATAAAGTACGGGTCCCACAGAAATTCTTTTGACCTGACAAGTTGTTTTACCTGGAAAACACACTTTCAGTTCTTGCTTACTGCTTAATTTAAGAGTTTTTGGGGGCCTCTGGCCCCCCTGGCCAAGGCTTTACCTTGGACACAACAGCGGTCCAAATGATGGACCCAACTCCCAAGCATAATTTTCAGGATTTTTTTATAATTTCTCCCTTGCACATATGTAGCTGCACGACCTTTGTATGTATTAAATTATATATAACTTAAAAAACTGATGTACTTACATTTATGTACATTATTCAAATAGTTAAATTTTTTATTAAGATAATGGCAAAATGACAGGTATTTTTAACACATGGCATTGTTTCTAAAATGTTTGTTGAACACTGTGCGTATTACTACCTAAAAGATTATTTTTTGTAACAATAACAGTATATACAGCAGTCATTATCGTGTATATATATGAATATGAATGTTTAAGAACTTAACAGGTTAACTCTGGTTTGTTAATTGTTAATGTTTATTAATGAATAAAAAACATTGGTTTATGTTTGACAACAGTAAGCCAGACCTGATTTAGCAAGGAAGTAGTCAGCTCATCAGCCTCTGAATCTGCATGAATGGTAAATTTATATATTCAAAGATGACATGGTAAAGCGATAACTTTAAATAGTTCCTAGTTTTTTACAATTTTTTCCTAGTTTTTCCTAGTTTTCTCCTAGTTTTTTGTGCTGTTGCTTCCTAGTTTTCTCCTAGTTTTTCATAACATACTGCTGGAGAGCCTGGATAACGCAAACATTATTACATATTAATTAACATTTGAATCAGATATTTGATAGGCTACATCTATACGATTAGGCCTACATATACATACAATATTCATTTAAATCGTTTAACCCCTTAGCTTAGATTATCAGAGTGTAGATGCTCGGTCGGTCGGATGCAAGATTTCTTGAAAGGAAATTTGTTTTGGGCAGTCTTAGCGTAGTTTCAAGAAAATTTCCAACATTCTTGTCGAAATCCACATGAATATGAAATATATCTGCCCAGAAAAGGGGGTCCGAGCTATAAAAAGTGGAATATTTTTGTTCAACCGAGCTTGAAATTGTACTTTCCTCATAGAAATCCATTTTATTGGGATCATTTTATAGAGATCTATCATGAGGTTCAAGCTTCGGACTCTAATTTTGAAAATTAAGGTCGAATTTGTGTGCCACTAAAAAATTTTTATTAAACTCAAATCAGGTAATAGGTCATTTTTAGATTTCCACTCACTTTTTGTTATTATTCATCATTAGAGAAATTGATCTTGATATTTCTGAATGAGATTCTGCTCTGGTAGATGTTATGGAAATACTTCTTGATTTCTTACTTAAAAAAGGCTTTCTAAGAAAATAAATATAGCCTTGTATTATAAAGTCAGTGCATCCCATGAATATCGATGACACACTTTCCATAAAATGCTAAAATAAAAAAAACAGCCCATGTTTCAGGATTAAAATCATTAAATCACATCCTCACAGTAATCAAAACAAGACAATGTGATATCATGATTTATATTTACAAGATATTGCAATTTAGACACTGAATAAATTATAATTATTAATATTTGGAGAAAAAAAATGTTATATCACTTTCCATTCCAGTTTTCTTTAATACATTATTATCAGCTTTCTTTTAGTTCAGATGCAACACTTCAAAATGAGCCTTGTTTGTTTTCATAACCTAATGCATGGTCCAATCTTGTTTCAGAAAATTGTCCATCTATTTTGGTAGTATTTTTATAATAAAAAGATATGCTTTCATGAAGTTTCTATTAATCTCCACTAAATGCATCACATCATTGATCAACATACCCACAATGTGCATGGTGAATTGTTGAATGCTGTCATTTTTAAGTCAGTTTTATCACTAATTCATGTAAGCACTAAAACTTCTTGTCTTAACTAGTGGATGATTTGTTAAAGCATTAAAATATCTGTCAACTCATGAACACAATTTTATTATTAATTCAATGCTGTAAATTAATTCTCAACCCAACAAAGTTCAAGTCAACTGCAGATTCCAAGTTCAATGTCAGTGCTTTTTGAAAAGATGCACTACTGGCTGCAAGTTCCTCTGTGTAACATGGAAGCTGAAAAAAATAGGCCAAATATTAAATGATAAACAATTGTTGTATAAAATAATATGTGTTACACACATAATAACTATTCATAATTTTAATAATAATAACCAATGAATATCATTTAAAACAATTACAACAGTTAACTTTACATTCTATTCTTAAAACCAGCCAAACTTAAATATTTATTTTAAGCATGCTGCAAAACACAATAAGCACTCTACTTTTTCTGTAGTGAAAAGGAATACCCTTAAAAGAACATAACCATCAATTTTAATCAGAAATTTTAACATTATAGGACAGAACTGAAAGACATACCATTAATAACTCTTCATCCATGGGTGCCCAAGTACAAGTATCTGTTTATGATGCAGTTATCTGCACATCACCTCCTGTAAAGGATGATAAAAAAGTTTGAATGTTCATTGTAAGAGGTAACATGTGTAGCTGAGGTAACTTGTGGTAAATTAAGTTATTGTAAGTGAATGTTTATGTGTGTAGGGGATACTTATTTAAATACTGCATGTATAATGTAAGGCCTCAAAATGTGTGTTCACAGTACTGTTGTCCTTCCCTAAATTTTGGGTAGCAAGGAATAATAATTTCTTTTTTATACCAATGAATTAAGTTTCAAATGATCTGAATGGTTAAAAACTAAGAACATAGGACCATTTTTAATAGTTTGTCAAATATCTGAATCAAAATCAACAGTTTGGTAAGGAAGAACTGGCTTAAACTTGCACTGTTCAGAAATTAACTAAAGTAAACCCATTTTCTCTTACCTTACAAATTAAAATATTTTATATTTCAAGGCAAGTTGAGTAACCAAACCATTATTCAATACAAGTTACTGTTGAAATAATTGCTTCTGTACACACTTTGACCAGAAGTTTAAAATACACTGATATATTAAACCAGCTGATGATTCAGTCAATTTTAAAAATGTTGCAGTCTGGTCAGAGTAGCCAAGGATACTGATTATTACCTGAGCTGGCATCCAAATGTTTATATGTATTTACTTAATAAGTAAAGGTATTATTATATTTTTGTAATCATTTAATATAAATGTAACATATTGATGACATGATGGGGCTTTACTTGCACCAGACTCAGCTTAAACAAGGTAGGTTTTTTCTTCAGTTTTATGCATTAGTAGGGGTTTGGGCATTTACAAATATTGATATAGATCTGTGCATGGAACACAATTATGCACAAAGTCATGTTCAAGTAATAAGACATATAAATACACAAATCAACATTATTTGCTTTTTTTCATATTTAGAAATATCAAACCCGACAGCCTCCAATACTGTTGGGCAGGTCATCAAGTTGTGTGGTGTCAACAGATAAAAGTACACATAACACTAAAAAAGCCATGAGATGCTTACTCTATTTTGCTTTGAAAATCAATGCTTTGCTTCAGTAAGAACCACATTATGTCCGTCTACACCTAAGCATCCATATTTTGATACTTTTCCGAAAATATGTCAAGTTCACTGATCCGCCATGTGATTCGCCGATCCACGATTTCTCTTTGGTTGGCATTATGTTGATCGATCTGGCAGACATAAGCAGTCCACATTTAGTTGCCACTGCATATTTGTCTCAATTAACAGCGTCAAAAGTTTTCAAATTTGATGAAAACTCGGATCGAAAGTGAAAGTTATCGATCATCGTTGTTTACACGGTTGTCATAGTTTGCCACCCGGAAGCGTTTATGCGCATGCGTCAGGTTACGGACCGCACGTGCAAAGGGTCTATTACAATGACTACCGTTATTTATTTACTACTCACAGTAATGAAAATTGATGATAGTGGTGTGAATTTGGCTTCATAAATTAACTTGACACCATTTTTGTGATCATCATGACTTTAACCCATTACCCCATGGCATATGACTGTATATTAGATACAGATCAGCCTGCACATCTGACCAGGAACTGCACAGAACTTTAGCTTTTGATTCATGAGGTTTAAAATTTGTGACCAAGAAGTGAGCAGTTAGATCCAAATTGACATGGATGTGCTGTCTGATCTGAATCGACACTGGTTGCACATGTGATAAAACATCTATGGAATAAAGGGTTAATCTCGAATGTGCCTGATGAAGGATCTAAACTGATAAATAAAATCATATCATGGTCGGATGCAAGTTTTATAGAAAGGGAGTTCATTTTAGGCAGCCTTTGGGTAGTTACATGGTAATTGCCAATTTTCTGACCAAAATTCCCATGAAAATTAAAGATTGCCACACAAAATGGTGTTGAAGGGACCCTACCAAACCCCCTATTGATCTGCCATAGCATTTCCATGGAGTTAAGCCTTGAAGGGTGTATATAATAATTTGTGATTTGATATCTTTACAGAAACTATAAGCAAAACAATATGGCATCAAAACTGAAGCTGGTAATATTTCTTGGATCAACTCGAGAGGGCAGGCTTGGAGAAAGAGTAGGAAAGTTTGTTAAAAACTTTTTGGATAAGAAAGGAAAATATGAGGTAACAATGTTTGGTAAGTGTCATTGCATTTGGTTGTCTCCTTCTGCTGTTAATTTTTCAAAATCTGGAATTTTATTGCCAAGTTTTTAGTCAAACCTGCCATAGCAGCCACCTGCATTCAGCAACCACCTGTCTTTAAAAGCCAGTTTGAATACCCGTATGTCCTAAACTGACATTTTGTTCTAACTTTTACCTGTCTTAACCCTTTCCTCCATATATATATACTTTTATTGGACAAACAGTGCATATCCAGATCAGCACATCAGTACCATCGAAACAGGATTTACACTGTTCTTTGCTTTCTGATTTGTTCTGTTATTTCAGATCAAAATGTGACCACTGCAGATCCTGATCGGACAGCACAAATGTGCAGGCTGATCTGGATCTACACTGGTTGCAGATGCGTAAAAATGTGTATACATTGTATATGGAGGAAAGGGTTAAACAGCCACCTATGTTACCTTTTGTCACCCCTTTGGGTGGCTGCTTTATACAGGTTTGACTGTATATATTTTATGGTGTGAACTACTTTCATAATATCTACCTTTTTGGAGGAAAAAATGTCACGAAGCATGAAGAGCAATATTCTGGTACAGTTAATACTTAATAGTCAAATACCAGCAGTAAATGTGTTTAATCCTTTACTCCATATATACCCATTTTAGCACATGTGTGTCAAGTGTAGATCCAGATCAGTCAGCACATCCATGCCATCTATCAGGATCTACACTGTTTGCTCTTAGATTCATAAGGTTATTTCTGAACAAGTAGCAACTATTTTAGAGTTAGATGAGACAGCATGGGTGTAAATCTAACCCTTTACTTCATATACTCACGTTTATTACATGGGCGAACAGTTTAGATCCAGATCAGCCGTCACATCTGTGCGGTCTGATCAGGATCTTAACTGTTCGCTATTTGATTCATATGATTATTTCTGACTAGAATGCGCCAGTGCAGATCCTGATCAGACAGCACGGATGTGCCAGCTGATCTGGATCTACACTGTTTGCAAATGCGTAAAAAGGCATATATATGGTGTAAAGGGTTAAGATGCAGATTTGTTTTTCCTTGTTCCATCATTCCTACATGTTACCTTTGTTATTTGAAAATTCTGTGTTTGCTACTAGTAACAAAAATACTAGTAAAATTTGTTGTAATAACACTCAGAAACAATATGCATTAGGGGCAGCAGAATTAAGATATATCTTGTTAAAATGTGAGAATTCTGGAATTGAGCAGAAATTCAGATAAAATGTTAAACTACATGTTGGGCAAAAGATCCCAAATGTAAATCACTAAATGTCATGATTAAACATTTTAGACCCAGTGGAGATGGACTTCCCAATGTTAATGAAGCCTCTTCACTTCTACAAGGACAGATCCGAAGCTCCCAAGAAGCTTGTCGAGGTAAACCAAGCTTCTCAGTGATATGGGAAAAGCATTATACATGTATTGGGTATCCACAGTACTAAACCAATAAACCTGAACATATTTTTGTGATTTAAGAGGGGAAGGAAGTGAGTTAGGTTGGAACATAAACCGACTATCGACCATGTCTGTGGGCTTAATGAACAATCCCTTAAAACTTAAAAAATTTCTGGGGAGAACTGTGCTGGGTTTTATGTGGTATGGAACCCGTGTTAATTCAGATCATCCTGCACACCCTGCACATTTGCATCTCTTGCTTTTAGATTCATTAGTTATTTCTGACCAAGAAGAAAACTGTGTAGATGGTGATCAGACTTCATAGATGTACTGTGCCCAAGGTTATAAAGCTGAGCATGGAAACCAGTCTCAAATCTCAAGCATCTGATTGGCTGAAATGGCGACCAGTTGCCATTTCAGCCAATCAGATGCTTGAGATTTGAGACTGGTTTCCAATCTCAGCTTTATAACCTTCAACCCTGGTTGATCTGGATCTATACTACTTGCCGATGGGATAAAAACTCTATCCCATGGAGAACAGGAATAATAAATGTGCATGGTACAATAGAAAAAAAAACTTGCTAAGACCACAACTTCAATAATGATCATCAAATCACCCTTTTTATGCCCCCGGCATCTAGTGATTGAACCGTCCGTCCGTCCTTCCGTCCGTCCGTCCGACCGGATAAATTGGTACTTCGGTGGCTATAGGGACAATAGGTAACTGTACATTTTCTTTGATGTCATTCATTCCGTAATGGGTTTATGTGGCTATTTCGGTTTATGTGGCTAAAAAGAACAATGGGGAGAATAAAAGGATAGCCACTTAAGTACCGATTTGTCAGGATGTCCGTACGTCCGTCCGTCCGGTTAACATTTTTCGGCAAGTTGGATATTTCTGAATTTCTACAAAGAGCATTGGCATGAAAGTTTACACACTTACTTAACAGTTCACAGGTCATGACCCTGACAAGTTACATAACTCTGGGTACCTTATTTCTGGTGTTATCTCCCCTTTTTGTACTTAAAAAAATGGTTAACCTGTTTCGGCAAGTTGGATATTTTTCCATTTCTACAAAGATCATTAGCATGAAAGTTTACAAACTTAATATACAGTGCACAGGGTATGACTCTTAACAAGTTACATAACTCTGGCTATCCTTATTCGGGGTTTTCTCCCATATTTGTACTTAGAGATAAATGGTTAACATTTTTCGGCAAGTTGGATATTTCTGAATTTTTACAAAGAGCATTGGCATGAAAGTTTACACACTTACTTAACAGTTCACAGGTCATGACCCTGACAAGTTACATAACTCTGGGTACCTTATTTCTGGTGTTATCTCCCCTTTTTGTACTTAGAAAAATGGTTAACCTGTTTCGGCAAGTTGGATATTTTTCGATTTCTACAAAGATCATTAGCATGAAAGTTTACAAACTTAATATACAGTGCGCAGGGTATGACTCTGACAAGTTACATAACTCTGGCTATCTTAATTCGGAGTTTTCTCCCCAATTTGTACTTAGAGATAAATGGTTAACATTTTTCGGCAAGTTCGATATTTCTCAATTTCTACAAAGAGCATTGGCATGAAAGTTTACACACTTACTTAACAGTTCACAGGTCATGACACTAACAAGTTACATAACTATGGGTACCTTATTTCTGGTGTTATCTCCCCTTTTTGTACTTAGAAAATGGTTAACTTATTTCGGCATGTTGGATATTTCGCAATATCCACAAAGACATCTGGCTTTAAAGTTTACACACATACTTAACAGTGCACAGATGATGACCCTTACAAGTTACGTAAGTCTGGCTACCTTTTTTCTGGGATTATCTCCCCATTTTATACTTGGATATAAATGGTTAACTTGTTTTATTTGATTTTTGCCCTTTTTCGCTTAGAAATTAGAATTAAGACTTAGAAATTATGGTTAAAGTTTCAATGTTAGTGTGTTTCTAAGGTAATCTATAGAAAAGGTTTAAAACAGAATGTACTTAACATACTTTGGTGAAAGTGCCTAGTGGTTACTATACTATACTATACTATACTATACTATACTACACTACACTACACTACACTACACCACACCACACCACACCACACCACACCACACCACACCACACCACACCACACCACACCACCACCACCACCACCCCCACACCACCACCACCCCCCACCACCCCCACCACACCACCCCACCACACCACCAACAGTAATACTGTCAACAACGATGTCAACAACACCACCAACAACACCGTCAACAACACCACCAACAACTCCGTCAACAACACCACCAAGAACACCGTCAACAACACCACCAACAACAACACAACCACCAACAAGAATAGCATCAACAACACCAACAACCAACAACAATAGCATCAACAACACCAACAACTGACAACACCAACAACAACACTGACAACTACACCAACAACAACACCCACACCACAAACATTACCAACACCAACAACAATACCAACAACAGCAACAACACCCACACCACCAACAACAGCAACCAGCATACCATACCTTACTATACTACACCACACCTCACCACATCACTATAGGTGGGCAGGGATAGTGGGTTGATGGGTGTGGGATCAGGGGTGTATGGACTGGGTTGTGTAAACCCTCTAAAAAAACTACAATAATAAAGTAACTGTAATTTATTGATTTCCTAACTAGGATTAAGAAACTTTTGTTCATGTATGTGTGTTGGGTGTCATAAACTCCTGAATCACTCCCCAGTTTAAATGAAGCCCAGTTTTAAATGTGCTTAAATATGTCTGACTTCAAATAGTCGAGCATGCAGTCGTTTCCGACTGGCTCTTGTTATGATAAATTCTTTTCATGTACAGGTTCTGGCACCAGACGGTTATTTTCATTATTTAGAACTAACTTGTGGTTTTAGTTGCAGTTTTAACACTGTGCTATCATTTAAAATTTGTATCGTTA
The DNA here is from genome assembly GCA_038501625.1 of Corbicula japonica. NCBI lineage: Eukaryota > Metazoa > Mollusca > Bivalvia > Venerida > Cyrenidae > Corbicula > Corbicula japonica. The sequence continues at coordinate 1,343,528 of JAZAYU010000140.1, forward strand.
CAAACTTCGCTACCGGGGGCATATGTGTTTTCCGAACACAGCTTCTTGTTTCTAATAATATTCAATGACATTGCTACCAACCTACTCCTGGAAAATTTTAATCCTTTACTTCTTTAAAAGGCCTTTTATTTCATCAGATTTAGATCAGCTGGTCAGGATCTGTACTGTTTGCAGTTTTGTTAAAAATAACATAATAAATGAACAAAAAAATGAACAGTGCAGATCGTGATCAGATGACTTATCTGGATCTACACTGTTCGCCTATGACACCTATGTATATATGGAGGAAAGAGTTAAGAGCTTGTACTGGTAGTTGCAGCTTTGTTTACATGTCTGGGGTTAATTAAAATCCTGTTTCAGGCCAATGAGAAGTTGAAAGCAGCTGACGGGTTTTTACTGATATCGTGTGAATATAACCACTGTATACCTCCGGCTCTTGCCAACCTGCTGGACCACTTCCCAGGAAGCAGTTTTGCTTGGAGACCAAGCGGGATTATTACATACTCACCAGGTATGTCAAGTTGAAGATTGAGTTTAAACATAAGAATGTTCATGATATTTAGACCGTTGCCCAAGATTATAAACCTGAGCATGGAAACCAGTCTCAAATTTCAAGTATCTGATTGGCTGAAATGGCGACCAGTCTCAGTCTCAGCTTTATAACCTTCAGTCCTGGGTCCAACATGTCCAAGGTTATAAATCTTGAGATCAAATTCAGTGCTCAAAATTCAGTTTCATTCTCAAAACCAATGATTGAAATTACATATTTTCACAACTTAAGAATTGCTTAAATCCTCATATACGTAAAGATGTACCAAAAAAACTACAGAAGATAAAACTACATATGCTGTATTTTACTGATGATGTACTTAGCTCATGAAGGGTAAATTACTTTTAGTAGATCTATTTACTCTGTACTCCACGGGATAGCTGTTATCATGTGCTTGGCAACCAGTGTAGATCCAGATCAGCATGCACAACATTGCCATCTGATTGGGATCTACTCTATTTGCTTTCAGATTCATTAGATCATTTCTGACCAAGATGTGACCTGTGTAAATCCAGATCAGATAGCAGGGAAGTGCCAGCTGATCTGGATCTACACTGGTCGCACATACAATAAAAACCAGTGTACATAGAGTAAAGGATCAAGGAGTTTTGACCAAGACAATGTATGTTTTGATATTATAATGGAATAAGTCAAACAATTATTAAGCAGCCACCCAAGGGAGTGACTAAAGATGGCTGCTTTACATGGGTAGCCGTTGAAGACTGGAAAAATTTGAACAAAATATCAGTGTAGGACATATTCAAACCGGCTGTTTAAGATAGATGGTTGCTGAATGCAGGTGGCTGCTAAGACCGGTTCAACTGTATATTATACAGGTATATACGGAGGTGTGCGTGCAGCTATGCAGTTACGTGCTATGACCGGCGAGTTAGGATGTATCAGCGTTTCTAACATATTTGGTATACCAGAAGTGCACAAGGCCCTAGACGAGAATGGCAAACCACTCAATGAACATATGGATAAAGGTATGGTTTGCAACAGACTGTTTCCAAGGTTATAAAAGTGAGAAGGAAGACCAGTCTCAGATTTCAGCAATCTGATTGATTGAGTTGCCTGGGGCTAGGTGGAGTGGAAAGAAATATGCATTTCTATTAATGCTCATGAACAGGCTCAATAAAACTGAGCCTGCAATATTTTGATAGTTGTCATGTTTGTTGGCTTCCAAAATTCCAATTTCATGTATTTACATATTAAATAAGAAGCTAGTTGTCTGTTCAAAATCTCATGAGGCGAAAAAGAAATAGTTTTAATATAATTTGGCACTAAGGCATCCAAGTGTTAATTATGTCACATGCTGCTGCAAAGAAACATCTTTAGGTCAAAGGTTGAGGCATTAATGTATTGTTTAACGGGTAGAATAATTTACCATAAAAATCCTTTTAAACACCTACATATGCGTTACATTTCTAAAAGGGGGTTGCATTTTTATACTAATTTTTTGAATTATATTTGATTATAAATATGGATTAAATGATTTTTTCCCTAAAACCTCACATGGTGCAGAGGCTTTTAAAACGGAAGGGGCATTTAAGAAGAATGTTAGGGTGTACATATATATGGTAGATGTTAGGACTTTGGGCTATGTCTTCATTATGCATTGACATAATGCATGCAAACAGATCAAAGATCAAGGTCCCTGTGTGTATTACATGTATAGTTTTGCTTTACATAATTGTGTGCATTTTTCAGTTGCAAAACTGAGGTATCCATGTCCTATGATCTTTTATTTAGTTTTTGTTGAAGGTTGTTGTTGTTTTATATTGAGCACTTTTAGAATCCTCGCAAAATTGGAAATTTTAACACTTTTCTCCACCTTTTATCACTTGGGGATAGATGTGCCAGCTTATTTGGATGTACACTATTTTCGTTTTATATTTTTTTTCAGGATTAGAAAGGTTGATGGTTCAGCTAGATTGGACAGCAACAGCGTTCAAGAACATGAGAGATAAAAATGGAGTGCCATCATAAGTTGTGTAGTTGACAAATGATATTATTTATTGTTTATAAGTGTGCAGATAACTCTACAAAAAGGAACAAGACATGAGAATCTCAGGAGTTTCATAATTAAGACTGACATAATTTTTACTTCTAAATTTCCTGTTTCATCATTGTATTTCTAAATTCCCTGTTTCATCATTGAAATACTACAGAATTTATCTTAAAACTTTACTTAATAAGATATAGCTCATATTTCTTGGGTGACCAGAGTACATCCAGATCAGCCTGAACATTTGTGCAGTTGCATCAGAACCTACATTTGTTTCTTGGTCAGAATAACTTAAATAATCTAAAAGCAAACAGTGTGGATTTAGATTAGACTGCAGGGATGTGCCGCCTTTCTGGATCTACACTGTTCACTTAGTGATGAAAGGGTTATCCATGGAATCAAGGGATAAAAGGTGCATTTAACAATATCCTCCAAAAATATGCTTTTTAGGGATATGCGACCAGTGTAATTCTAGATCAGCAGGCACATCAATGCCATCTGATCTGGATCTACATTTGTTGCATCTTGATCAGAAATAACCTTAAGATTCAAAAAGTGAACAGTTTAGATCCTGATCTGATGGCACAGATTTGCTGCCTGATCAGGATCTAAACAGTTTGCCATAGCAATTAAAGCTGTATAATATATGGTGTAAACGAAAAATAATGTTTTGTGCCATAAAAAAACCCAACATATTTCTTACCTCATCTTGCAATTGTTATCATGAATACATGATTCAGGTTTGTATCTGTTTTCATTTTGACTTGATAAAGACTCATAAAATAATATATTACATAACATTTACTATAAGTGACATCAATTTGCATAACAGTGATCACAAACCGGGCAAGCAAAGAGTGAAATGATTATAATGTAAAAGGCTGGTGTTTATTGTCGCATTTCATAGGTTTACTCAGAAATCTTGCAAAAAAAGATCAGAAATACAAAGTTTGAATGAAACCAAAGCTCTGAATTTTTGTTGTTTTGTTTTTATAGCCATAATGAACAAGTTGTCATTAAAATCCAATATATTTATAACATTTTTAAATTTCAGATTTACTTGTTGTTAGCTTGGCTTATTTTTGTTCACTTTACTTATCGCTATACACTCAGAAAAAAAGTTTATCAGAAAAGTTTGTGTGAGGTTATTTACAAACTGCCACTTTGAACTTATTAATATTAATTATTGTGAAGTATAATGTATTATGTACCCTATCTGCTCTTCACTGTATTAAAGAAGTATTTATATCTTGAAGCCATATTGTTTTCATTCTGCCATGTTCAAATGCCATCTTGGTTTGACTATTTAATAGTTCACTACAAAGTCCTGTCTAGAGATATGGTCAAACCCGTATTCAAAGACCACACAGGGGAAAAACCAACAGTGGTATTTGAAGGTAGGTGGCCTTTGTTCACAGGTGAATGTTTTTTAAATCAGTCAGTGGGACAGTGTGTGTTTTTTGTGTACAGGTTGTCTTGAGCACATCTTGAATTGCCCTTGATCTCTGATGAAGAGTTAAATGACTTGGTTACAAGGACAGTTTCCTTACTATCATTATATGATTAATCAGTTTACTTTTCAAATGACAAAGAAACATTTTCAGCACAGCTTTCACTCCCATGATAATTTGATTATATTTGATCTAAAGAAAATCACTACACACTTACCTTCTTTTAACAGTTCCTGTATGTATAAACAAAAGCTGTTTTTTTTTCTGATATATCAATATTGGCTGTGTTAATTCATTTTATACACCCCCTCTAAAAAACAATAAAAATAGCAGAATACGAAGTTTATGCACGCACAATATATACTACTCTGTTTGCTAAGCACCAAGAATATATTTGTACATATCTTCTGATGTATGCCAGTTATTAGCTTTATTTCTTTTTATTCACCTGATAAATGACTGATTTAACAATATGGACAAATGTTTTAACAACTGAACATGTAATGCGTTTTCATGTTTATTTTGAATTAGAATGTGATATTGGGGATATGAAAAAAAATCGATATTTGCATTGAATAAATCATACCATGTCTTATGACATTCGCAATTACTATACAATCTTAAACATTCCGTCTTTCAAGTGAAAGTAAAGATAGAGTATCTACAAATGTAGGGTACATGTATACAGCATAAATTAAATAACTGTGAAAACAAGAGCCGTCAGTGATGGGTTATGCTCCCCGACGCTGCTTTGTCACAAATATTTTTTTATTAGTACAGGAAGAACTTGTAAGAAAGCAATTGCATTTGAAAGTTTTCTTTAGAATTAAAAGAGAAAGCATTGTACAGTATTTGAAAAAATTATAAAAGGGATATCTTTTTCAAATATGTTTGTTTGTTTGTTTGGGGTTTAATGCTCGCTTACAGGCGGACAGTTCACCTAACCATCGTTCCAGGGTTTGTTTGTTTGTTTGGGGTTTAACGCCCATTTTCAACAGTATTTAAGTCATTTACAGGCAGGCAGTTCACCTAACCATCGTTCCTAGGAAGTAACAGTACTAAACACCAATGTCCGTAAGCAACTGCCTGCTTTCTCAATCGTAAGATTTTGTTCTGGGGTAGTAGCAGTACTGGGTAGTAGCAGTACTAAACACCAAAATCCGTAAGCAATTGCCTACTTTCTCACTTGTAGAGTTCCGGCTCCAGTGGGGTTCAAACCTCACAGCGGTGAGAGGCTGTGGTTTACAAGCGCAAAGCTGTAACCACTAGACCACAGAGGCGGTCTTTTCAAATATGTATGTATATATGTAAATAATAATACAGTTTTATAAAGCAAAAATATATGAGATGATGCATTAAGAGTTACATTATTTTGATTATAGAACTATTTGCATTAGTGTATCACAAAATGTAAATTTCTGCACATCAAATCAAGAGAAACTATCAAGTAAAAATGATAATTTTTTAATGTAACAACCATAAATCAAGAAAAACAAGATATTGTTAAACATACACATTCTTGGTTATGGAAAGTAATATTTCGCTCCAATCCAAATTGCACTGTGGTCACTGAAGTACACGGGCTGAATGTGTATCACAACTTCATCTGGGTGGTTAGAGTACACCTGGTCCAGTACTCCTCCTGTCCTGCATGTTGGGGAGGTAATCAATGGTGTGTAGGGTGCAAACCATCTAGCACCAAGATGATCCTTGTTAAAGTCACCCAGTATGAGTATACGACTTGATGGTGAAACATCTTTCACAACATCATATATACACTCAGAACACTGAGAAGTGTTTGCGCCTGGAGCACAGTACACTAACACTAGACAGAAGTCTGGCTCCAACTGAAGTTTCAGCAGGTCAATATTTGTATTTGTTCTGGTGGTTACACTGGTGATGGAAAACTGATTGTTAACACAGGCAAGGACTCCACCCGCTTGTTTATGCTGTCTGTCTTGGCGGTACGAGGTCATGCCAGGCATCTGAGGCATATCATGATGTTTAAGCCATGTTTCTGACAAACACAACACATCTGCCGACAGGAAGTCATTGCATGAATGTAAATCTTTTTGGTGCCTTGGTAATGACCGCACATTTAGAAGTACAATTCTGATAAGATTTGATGGTTTTTGAAGTACAGGATTCTGAAGAAGGCTCACCTGCTTTGACATCATTGAATCATAATAAGCTTGTGTGTCTGCACTGCTTGTGATTTTGTCTTTATCAAATTTTGACAAAAACAGCCCATTGAATGACGTTACTCGACTCAATGCAACATAACTGTCCAGGATTAAATCTGCCTTCAATATGCACAACAGCTTGTTTCAGTGTCATGCCCTGTGTTTTATGCACTGTGCAGGCCCAGGAAAGCCGGAGAGGAAATTGTTGCCTAACAACCTGACATCCTTTTGTGTGTCTTCCTATACAAACTGTAACCTCATCTCTAAAAATAGGAACACACCATGGATATTTTCGTCGAATCTGTGGATACTTTGCCCGAGTTTGAGAACCACATTCATTGTCATCACACTTTATTATAACAGCTGTAACTAAATTCTCTTTTGGCATCTCTGGTTTCCAAAAGTCTATCACTGTGCCCTGTGTTCCATTGACAAGTCCATCAGGCACATCAACGTTTTTAATTATCATCACTCTTGCACCAACACACAGCTGAAGTGTCTTACAAAGCCCTCCGGTAAGAGATGGCTGGTCAGGTAATGAGAAAGTGTCTGGTAAAGGTGAGTTATCGGGTTTTATGTCCTTTGCAACCAATGTAATTATTGGCTTCTTCATTTCAGTTAACCTTTCAGTATTGTGCTTGTCAACTGCTGCATTTGTTGGAAATATATGAACAGCTTCATGAGGATATCTAGGGTCACATTTATCAATCAACCTGCTTGTCAACAGTTCAATGTCGTTTTCTGTATGTTTACTCTCCCTAATCCGGTTCAGCATATTGGCAAATTCATTATCCTCCTTTTGTCTCATTATTGTGGTAAGGTTGTGCACATAGAAGAGCTTTGTCCAAAGAGAACCAGCAATTCGAGCTAATGGAGACTTAGGCAGCTCATAAACTGGCTTTGAAGCAACTGGTGGTATCTGAAACAAATCCCCAACAGCTAAAATTGACACACCTCCGAAGTAGGCATCAGCTTGAGTAGTGCCTTTGATTTCAGTCAGACGTCTGTGAATATTATAAAGATCCTGAGCACTGACCATAGAAATTTCATCAATAATAACAATTGATAATGCACTGTACAGTAATCTGAGCTCATGCAGTTTCTCCTGTGAAAGAGGTGTATAATTGTCCTGATTGGAATGCTGTCTTATTGGTAGCTTTAGAGCAGAGTGTACTGTCATTCCATTAATGTTGTATGCAGCCGTGCCTGTAGGAGCAAGTAAAAGAACAGTGCAATCTGTAGGCCGGTCACCTTCACCTCTCAGTTCACTGACAGACATGTTGTAGATAGCCTTAATGAGCAAACTTTTACCAGTACCTGCTCCACCCGTTACAAATATGTTAAAAGGCAATGGTTTTGTTCCACATGTGCGGCTTTGCTGATGATGCCTACACCAATTTAATATTTCACAAAAAATTTCATATTGCTCGTTGTTCAATTTTTGAATCAGCTCTCTATAGTCCGAATCAGTCAGAAGATTTTTTTTCTAAACAAACTGAAAGGTTACCAACAAAGTCACGATTAATATTGTCATTCTGTATTCCAGTGTAAAAGTCAGGGTTTAGGAAGGCCCTATCAGCATCAGTAGTTACACCTAGCATTTGATCATCTTCTTCTCTTTGTATTACTTCACTGTTTAAGGCATCCCAAACATCAACAATGGGGCCATTTTCGTGATAGTCTTCTAATGCTGCTTCTATGGACAAACCTTTCTTTTCAAATTTTTCACAGTTACTTTTTAATAAGTCAGCCTGGTGCATAAAAGCTTCTTCAAATGTGGGAAACTCTTGTTTCAGATCTTCTTTAGACCTAAATGGTACATACAACATTAATTTTGAGTGAAAATACTTTTCACTTTGCTTAAGTTTTGAATATGTGTGAGTTCTCAGTATAGCCTGTGTCTTCCTTTTAACCATATTACCAAGTTTTCCCTTCAGTCTAATAACACCATGTCCAGCCTCCAAGTTTTCATCTTCTTCAAGCACTGCTGGCTGAGAATCATCGGAGTCTTTATTGTATCTAACTACATACCAGGAGGCAAACTCAGCTAAGCAAACATCCGTCAGTATGTCTGGTCTAGCAGCATATCTCTCTATCATTCCCGAGGAAAACACTTCTTCACAATCGTCATCCATCTGCTCTAAAACATGAGAGGGTTACACAATTTTGATCCTGTCTTCAGGTAGATCTGTGGGAACAAACATCACTGTTCTGCTAGTACGTCTCAGAGGCAATGGTAAAGCCCTGTATATTGCTTCTTGGGCAGTAACCTCTCTGTGATTTAGAAACACATTCCCTAAATGCCGCAGCTGTTGTTGTATATTACTGTCATTGGCTTGTTTGCTAGCCTGTCTGAGTACATCACTCAATTCACGTTCATCTTTTGTTATGTAACTCACAATGTACGTAATACAGGAGTAGACATCGGTAACATACTGGAGGTCCATGTTAGCCTGCCAAGATTTCAATATAGTAGGATTGTAATTGTTAATGTTTTGATCTTTTGGCTGTCTGTAGTGGAGTACTTTAGGTGATGCTTCCAGTTTCTTTAGGCATTCAATGTATGTTTCTTCACGGATATTACATGCTGTCAGTATGTCCTGTAACTGAATATCCCTGTCTGGGAATTTCTCTTGAAATTCTTGGATAGCTGATTGGACTGTAACAAACATTTTTTTTCCAGTTAGGCTCTACTGTGATCTCTGGAGTGTCTGTTGTAGCAAGTATTGTTGATGAAACTTCTTTTTTGTCACCAGCTACAATGGTGTAGGGTACAGGAGGTTTTGGGAAATGAAACCTACAAAACTTACCCCCTTTCCGACAAGTCCTAGTGTGTGAATGTCTCTGTAGTGTGGACACTAGTGAATGAAGTTCAGGATCATCATCCACATCAGGCAGAGTGCACTGAACATAACTGTCCACAAACTGACATACTTCTTCATCAGACTGTTCACCAATGACAGGTGCATCTTTAACCCATAGTACACAGTGGATGTGGGGTGATCCTCGTTGTTGGAATTCTGTGCGGATGAAGAAGTCTGTAACATCACCAAGTACTTTATTCTTTTTTATCAAAATTTTGAAAAACTGCTGAACCTTATAATCGAAATGTCTGGCAAAAGTGACGGGGTTATTTCTTATCCATGAACATCTCTGTTCCCAGCTCATTTCTTCAATATCATGATCAGAAAGTGTCATGCCTGCTTGTTGCGCAACTATTCGTATTGTATCTGTCCATCTCAGATCTGCAGAGGAAAGAGTTAAAAACCAAGTAAACTTTCCTAACTGTCGTACCATTCCCAGTAAATCATACATTGCACGTTGCCAATATGCTGGTGAACCTCTTATGTTTTTGAATATCATATATGCAAGATCTTGGGAGACAAATGTCTTTAGTGTAGAACTTGATCTGAGAGATGAAGCAGTTATATTTTCTGAGTTTTGAGTTTTTCTCATAGCAATTTGTACACTGTCACTAATTTGCTTTCTCTCTGCAATATACTGCATGAAAAAATGTAATCAACATTTGTAGCAAATCTATTATCAACATTTATAGGTCTAGCATTCAAGTATTTTCTGAAATGAAGTTTAGGTGTTCTATCTTCACTGTATCCAAATTTTCCATCTGGGAACAAAACAGGAAATGAAAGCACTTCAGCCAATTTATCTGTAATAATGCTAAGTGGTCTGTTTCCTTCTGCCGGTGCTATCGAGAATATTTCATTTCCCTGACATTCTGTTGCCTGTAAACATGTACTGAAAGGCAAACCTCTTTCACTGTTCTCAGCTTGTACAGCTTGTTCTTCTTCACATTCACCATTTTCTTTTTCACTTCCAATATTTGGTGTCTTTGATAAAGTGTCATTAGGCACACTTTGGTCATTGTTTTCAATGTCCACATCATATTCTGTATTATTTTGACCACAGTGGTTTTCTATCTTTTGGGTATTTGGTCTCTCTGGACAAGTTCCAACATGGTCATTGCTTTCATTACCGAAACTGTTTTCAGATCTGCCATTAGAGAGAATGTTGTCCCACAGTTCTTTATCATCACAGTCAGTGTTACTAGTGTCAAACGCACTGTTATTCTGTGTAACATGTTGATACAGAGGGTTTGTTGCTCTCAAACTCTCAAGTGCTTTCAAAACATAATATGGTCTTATAACCTGATTCAGAACTGCTGACTTGTATTCCAGTTTCCTTTTCAATTTAAGCATCACAAACTGTGAATTTGGTGGAGGCCGGGGCAAATGAGTACATGTATCCCATGTATCTACTGGCACATTGACAACAGTTCCAGATATGGACTTCTGACCACCTGATGGACGTGCCATTATCTTCATAAATGGCATTCTCTGTGCTATTAAATGAGATTCAAGTGAACTCAAAGCTGCAAGTTCTTCTGGTATCTTTGAAATTTTAAGTTTATTATTGACATTTTGAGGTGGTAATTTCTGTTTCTTCAAATATTTATGACAAGTAAGACAAACATATTGTTTTCCCAATGTTCTTTGTTCATAGGTGAGCCATTTATCACAGCCTGGATATTGATTCATATTTAGCTCCTTTACAGATTGTTTGTACAACAGTCTTAAACATGATGCACAGACATATATAGGACCCTCCTGCACTGCTTTTTTGAATTCTTCTATAGCATGTTCAGCACTTAACACCTGTTTTCTTTTTTTCTTTTTCCTTTCTGCATCACAACTTCTGGATTTCTTTTTCTGTGATATTGACATCACTTCTCTGTGTTTTCTTTTACGAGTATTGTCACTTAGTTGAGTAACACTTTTCATTCTTTCATCATAATTATGTCTTTTTGAACTTTTATTTCTTTTAAGATTGATTTTGCATTTTCCTTCATATTTTGTCTTTGACGTGGTTTTCTTTTATTGTCTTTACTTTTTGTCACACTTCTATGTTCAGCACTCATGCAGGATCTGTATGTTGACATTCTCTTTTTGTCTTTCAGATTTTGATCCAGTTTTTGTTCAACATTCATGCCTGATCTAACTGTTGATTTTTTCATTTTGTCTTTCAGATTTTGATCCAGTTTTTGTTCAACATTCATGCCTGATCTAACTGTTATTTTTTTCATTTTGTCTTTCAGATTTTGATCCGGTTTCTTTTCAACACTCATGCCTGCTCTAACTGTTGACATTCTCTTTTTGTCTTTCAGATTTTGATCCAGTTTTTGTTCAACCTTCATGCCTGCTCTAACTGTTGACATTCTCTTTTTGTCTTTCAGATTTTGATCCAGTTTTTGTTCAACATTCATGCCTGCTCTAACTGTTGACATTCTCTTTTTGTCTTTCAGATTTTGATCCAGTTTCTTTTCAACACTCATGCCTGCTCTAACTGTTGACATTCTCTTTTTGTCTTTCAGATTTTGATCCAGTATTTGTTCAACACTCATGCCTGCTCTAACTGTTGACATTTTTTATTTGTCTTTCAGATTTTGATCCAGTTTTTGTTCAACATTCATGCCTGCTCTAACTGTTGACATTCTCTTTTTGTCTTTCAGATTTTGATCCAGTTTTTGTTCAACACTCATGCCTGATCTAACTGTTGATTTTCTCATTCTGTCTTCGTGTTTCATTTGTGCTTTATGTTCATTACTCATGCGCTGCTTGCAATATATTTTCTATGCCTTTCTTTCGATTTAACCTCCAAAATTTGATCTTCGTTCATTTCCATTGCTTTTTGTTGTCTGTGTTTTCTCTGTGCAATTTTATTATTTTCTTGTAACATATATTTACTATTCTTTTTCATAGCAGAATCATCAGTCTTCCTTTGTAACTGGTCTTTGAAATATCTGTCTAGTAATGATTCTTTCTCCAAGATATTTGTCCTGTTATGCGGTGCTAAGTCTGTTACTGGGAAGGTGAAAAGTTTCCCTTGTTTGATACACATTTTTAGATGCTGGCGCATTTTTGATATATCATATCTGATGTGTGCTGGATTTTGAGACTGTAAGCAGCTGAAGGCAAATGCAATGGACATTATACCACATATAGGTTCATTTGACTGCTGCGTCACACTTTCATAGCAAATATTTCTTAATTGGTTTTCACTATAGAGTAACATTAATTGTTGTATAACTTGTTCTTTGTGAGTTTCTGACCTCAGCGAGTCATAAATATGAATAGCACCAGTTTCACAACTGTAGTATGAGGTGACCCAATGTCCAGGGAGATGGTGAATATTGATAGACGATCTATCATCAGGAATAGGCTGATCAGGTTTGGTTGATGACTGCCAGAAGTACTCAATTACTGCAGGTAAATAGAAACAGACATAAGGGGAATCCTGCCGACTGCGTATGCCTGCATCATGTTGACTGCTACCACAATGATCTCATCTGGTAGAACTGTATTGGAATCCCCAACAAGATCTGCAAGATGTACAGGGTCATACGACACATCCTAAAAGACAAGAAAATTCTGTTAGTAATGCAGGTCATAGAATATGAAAGTATGTTCAGTCTTCATGAAGATATAGAGCAAACAATGTGTGTCACTTGAAAGCTTATGATATCACATAAATTTATTTTTGGTGGGTGGAGAGACCGTAAAACCCACCAGCCATCAAGGTGGTTTCCCTAAACTCTCAAACATTTGTTTGCAGGGATATTAATATCCGCCATTGTTCAACTTTAAAATACTTATGATGTACATAAACTGACTATGAAGCATACATGTATGTACCTTTGAGATAAATTTATTCATTGTTTTAGGCGATTTTAAGTTTAATGAATTCTCAATGAACTTCCTATCTAGCTTTAAATAAGGAATATTATAATTTTCAGTTATTGTAGCAGTTTGTAACAGTAGATGTTTTGTTGTGCCATGAATCTGTTTAAATACACACTTACACAAAGTAAAAGTGGTGGATCAACAACTGATAATGATGGAACTGCATGGGTAGATGATATATTGGCCCTGGCATACCGCTTCCTCTGTTTGTCTCTCTCCCTCTGAACACGTCCCATTACTTACAGTCTGAAACAATTTTATTTACTATCAAATATACAACAAAAACAAAAACTACAATACTGGGGGGTATAACTAAACAAAGTTTACCATTATGTTTGCTATATTTTTGTGTAATTATCTGCAAAGTTTTGTAAGATACCAAGTCCTGTCAAGACAATTATCTAGATTTAAAGTAAGAAGGCAATTACAAAAAAAGTCTATGGATATATTCTGATATTATTAAGATGACAAATGTACATCACAAGATATCAAAATTCGAACAAAAATATACTACAACAAGATGGCCAAGATGGCCCTAGATCGCTCACCTGAGAGCCTGACCATGGTGTTTCTATTATTTGACCTGGTGACCTAGTTTATAACAATACAAACATTTCTGCAAAGTTTGATTAAGATTGGATCAAAAATGGGGCCTCTAGAGTGTTCACAAGCAAAAGTTGACGACGGACGCACGGACGATGGACGACGGACAAAAAGCGACCCAAATAGCTCACCCTGAGCACAGCTCAGGTGAGCTAAAAAGCATTGATTATGCATGTGAACCATTACCAAATGAAACAAAATAACAACACAGAAGTATATATACATAATGTGGTTACTTAAACACCAAGTTATAAAAAATTATTTTCTAACTGAAACTGATTGAAACAGTCATTTTAGTCTTTATGAATGTCGCTGAAAGTAAAAAAGACAATGATTCTTGGTGATCACTCTAAATGATATATCTTTATAAGGGATCAGTTCGTTTTTTTATCAGCAGCCTTCACTGGTGTACTCTCTATTGCTGGGGTTGTTTCCTCATCGGCAGCCTTCAATGGTGTAACGTTAATTGCTGGGGTTGAATCCTAATCTGGAGACTTCACTGGTGTACTAGTGAAGCTAGGCTCACTCATCCAGGCATCTGACTCTTCCAGGTCATGTTTCAGTCTCTTAACACTGGCCTGAGATGCTGAAAGTTCTTCTTGAAGAATAAACATCCTCTTCTTGGCAGATGACAGATCCTGTCTAGATGTCTTCAGTTCCTTTTCAGCCAGGATCATGATGTTGTTAGTTTCCTGCTGAAGATCCACATTTATTTGCTTCAGCAAATCCAGAGTTTGAGAATCCATATTACTGGTAACTGTAATCATGCCAGTCAACTGCAAGCCAATTTTCCTGACGTTCAGAACACTTTTTTTAATGGCATCCATTCTGATCTGAAAAGTCCACAAATAATGGGATGAAGGAGGTAAGAGCATGCATGTGAATTACTATTGTGACAAGATCCGACTTATTAATATATCTATAGTAATACAACAAGTAGGGACTACAGTTATAAAAGTCTGGAACAGTTGTGGAATGGTCCATTATAACATGCATAATATAGGTGGTTCACAGATTCCTCTTGTATGACTGATTTTAAAGTAGTTATTGAAAAGAATAAATTAAGTACAGATCTTGCCATAATATGATATGTGACTTTAGCCAGTGTCCTTGATGATGCAGCTGCATTTGTTAATAATAAGAACTATGGTTATGAATGTTATGTGAGCAATAAGCAAGCGAATACACTTAACTACAAATACTACTAAGAAAGCACCACAACCGATACAAATATCAGCATGCTACTGAAGGGTACAGTTTCTTGTATTTGTCTATGCCACAGTGAATTTCATTGGATTGTAACTCAATTGTTAAATTATTTTTTAATCTACATGTGTAAGAAAGATGGAATGGTGGGAAGCATGCAGCATCAATGACACTGTTGCCCGTGCCCACCATGAGGAGGTATCACATAATATGCCAGTTTGCCTTGCATGTAATCATGTTTCTATCGAATGTACAAATAAGTACTGACTAACTTAAAAAAAAGAGTGCTGATGAGACAATATATGCCATGAGTAGGGACTAAGTTTCAAGGAGATAACTCTTGCAAAAATCGATGAACCAGAAATTGCCACTTCAGGTACATCTACCCATTTTGGTTTTGACACTGACCAAGTTTTGAAAAATTTCTAAGAAAAACATTGGTGTTGCATTTACAAGAAATGGACGTACAGATATCAATGAAGATTATGCTAATATAATGACCTTTTTTTGTAAAAATTTGTAAAAATCAAGGCAAATTAGCAAGAGGCACATATAAATTCAGTGTAAATAGATGAATGAAGGAATTCAAAAACATTCAGTGTACATAATAAATAGATGATTGAAGGAATACAAAAACATTCAGTGTACATAATTGAGTGAAGGAAGAAAAAAGTGGGTTCATCTTTTAGACAGGTCAGCAGGTTAAAACAAAGATACTACAAACAAAAGAACACAACACTAAAGAATAAACATTGTTTTACTTACCAAATTAACATGCAGAAGAGAGCAATGCTCCAGCCTCACTTTTACAGTTGAACTACATTTCTGCTTCTTGCACACTTTACAGTACAGCTTTTATGATTTGTATAACTCAAAAATTAAATAAAAAAGAAAAGTTATACAAAAAGTAAGAGAAATTTCCAAGGGCAATAAATAAAAAATGAATAAAGCAAGAGTTATGGTTCTCATGCACTGCACTGCTCCTCATTGAGATCATTCTACTCATGAAGTTTCAAGTTCATAACTCTTAAACTTTGTGAGATATTCCCCAGACAAAAAATAAGTATCAGAAATTTCAAAGGGCACTAACTCAAAAATGAATAAAGCAAGAGTTATGGCTCTTGTGCGATGCACCGGTCCTCATTGAGATCATTATACTTATGAAGTTTGAAGTTCATAACCCTAATACTTCGTGAGATATGCCCCGGACAAAAAATAAGTATGAGAAATTTCAAAGGGCATTAACTCAAAAATGAATAAAGCAAGAGTTATGATGCACTGCACTGCTCCTCATTGAGATCATTCTACTCATGAAGATTCAAGTTCATAACTCTTATACTTTGTGAGATATTCCCCAGACAAAAAATAAGTATCAGAAATTTCAAAGGGCACTAACTCAAAAATGAATAAAGCAAGAGTTATGGCTCTTGTGCGATGCACCGGTCCTCATTGAGATCATTATACTTATGAAGTTTGAAGTTCATAGCCCTAATACTTCGTGAGATATGCCCCGGACAAAAAATAAGTATGAGAAATTTCAAAGGGCATTAACTCAAAAATGAATAAAGCAAGAGTTATGGCTCTTGTGCGCTGCACCGGTCCTCATTGAGATCATTATACTTATGAAGTTTGAAGTTCATAACCCTAATACTTTGTGTGATATGCCCTGGACAAAAAATAAGTAAGAGAAATTTCAAAGGGCAATCAATCAAAAATCAATAAAGCAAGAGTTATGGTTCTTTTGCAATGCACTGCTCCTCATTGAGATCTATCTACTTATGAAGTTTCAACTTCATAACTCTTATACTTTGTGAAATAAGCCCTGGACAAAAGTAAGTATGAGAAATTTCAAAGGGCAATAACTCAAAAATGAATAAAGCAAGAGTTATGGTTCATGTGCACTGCACTGCTCCTCAATGAGATCTAACTACCTATGAAGTTTAGTCTTGATACCTCTTATAGTTTTTGTGTAATTGTCCGGACAATATTATGACGGACGGACGAACGGACGAACGAACGAACGAACGGACGTTCTTACGAACGTCATTTATGTGGCTACTCTATTGTCCTCTCTATTGTTCTTTTAGCCACATAAAAGAAAAAAAAGCCACGTAACAGAACGGAATGAATAGAATTTACCGTTACCATTGTTCTCATAGCCACATAAATGGCGTGGCGTAAGCACGGACGGACGAACGGGACGGACGGACGGACAAAGCGGCAACTATATGCTCCCCCGAATTTCGGGGGGAGCATAATACACTGTCAACTCGTGCACGACAGTCGTTCATGGTTATGTGTGCACAGAGGACCTTCCTGGTGCATCACTAATCAAATTCCTGGTTATGTGTGCACAGAGGACCTTCCTGATGCATCACTAATCAAATTCCTGGTTATGTGTACAGAGGACCTTCCTGATGCATCACTTAACAACTTATATGACCTAACTAATTTTATATAGTCTTTAAGATAATTTGGTTCTTTTCTTGTTCTCACTGGCCTTGATGTCGCCTTTCCATTGTTTTCTTGTTTTGGACTTGTGGCTTGTATTTGTATTGACTGTTTTGTTCATATCCGGTTCACTTCCTTCTTCGTCAAAACTAAGATCTTTATGCTCATTTTTCAGGTTTAAGCTAACTTTTTTTGAATTTTGAACAATTTCTTGTCACTTCATTTCCTCACTTCTGGCCGTTATCATATTTCCCTTCTTCTTTGTTATTTGGTAAGACACTGGAATGTACTTTGATGATGAATTAGTTTCATTTTCATTTTTCACCAACACTTTATCACCAATATCGAAATTTTGGTTCCTTGCCTTTGATTTTTCATCATGGTATTGTTTACCCAACGATTTAGCTTTCTCATCGCGGTTTCTCACTATTTCATCCACATTTCTTTCTGTTTTGCTTGTGAACATTCCCGGTAAACGCGTGTTTGGTTCTCTTTGGAATAACAATCTGTATGGCGTGAAGCCTGTTTTACTATGCAGTGTTAATCTGTTTTGTCGCAGGAAATGGAATAGTTCCTGCTTCCAGTGCTTTCCTTCGATATATGCTGATTTGATACATTTCATCAGTGGTTTGTTGAATGATTCTGCTTGTGAGTTCGCGCGCGGCCATCTAGGTGTTATTCTTCTGTGATTAAATCCCAGGAATTGTGCTAATTGCTTGAAGGCGTCGGATTTGAATGGACTACCATTGTCTGTCTTGATCACTTTTGGTATACCGAATTCTGACAGTATTTTATCTAAAACTGGGATTGCACGTTGCGCAGAAACTGACTTTACAACCTCAACAACTGGATATCTGGAATATTCATCAGTTACTACAAATAGGTATTCACCATTTGGCAGTGGACCGCAGAAGTCTGCGCTTAGGTATTCCCATGCATTGGCTGGCAATTCAGACATCTTAAGTGGCTCTTCGTTTCTAGTAGCACCGGTTGTGGCCTGACAAGGGAGACAATCCTTGATAGTTTCTTCGACTAGTTCGTTCATCCTTGGAAACCATACTTTCGATCTCAAGAATGATTTTGTTTTGGATATCCCTTGGTGACCTTCGTGACTTATATCTATAGCTTTCTTGTACAACGACTTCGGTAATACAATTCTGTGGTCACGTAGTAGTACGTTTTCACTCTGTACCGTAAGTTCATCTTTGATGCTTCTTAGCATTGACAAATCTTCTACGCTTATCTCTTCATCATACAATAGTTTCATTTCATACCATTTTCCGTTTTTCGTATATTCAATTGCCTTCATGATTGTTTTATCCTGAATTGTCGCTTGTTTCACTTCATCCAGGGTCATTGCTTTCAGAACTGCTTCTTCAGTTATGAAATTCACATATTCATCAGCAACACTTGGTCGTCCATTTTCACTATATTTTAAGGGATGTCTAGACAAATAGTATGAAGGATTGTTCACGCCTGGTTTGTATTTAATTGTTAGTTTGAATGGCTGTAGGCGTAAACCCATCTTTCAATTCGTAATGGTGGCTTGGGTTTTTTCCATATGTTTTCTAGCGGGCGGTGATCTGTAAGTACTGTGAAATGTGGTGCACCTCTTAAGTATAATTATGTCAAAATGTTCACAGGCCCACACAATAGCTAAAGCCTCCCTTTCCAGTTGGCTGTATCTGGTTTCAGTATCTGATAATCAGGGTCTAATTAAATAGACCCTATGATAATGCACGATTTGCATAGGCAACCACTTTGCCATCTTGTGTCAGTATCCCGCATAATCCAACGGGGCTTGCGTCTGTTATGACATGTATATCTTTGTGTGGATCATAATAGCACATAACCGTGTCGCTTGAAAGCTCTGTCTGCAGTTGTTCGAAGGCATTTTTTTGCTCAGGTCCCCATTTCCATTCAACAGTTTGTTTTGTGAGCCTCCTTAGAGGTTCGGTTTTTGTTGCATTGTCTGGGATAAATCTGGAGCAATAGTTTGTCATTCCCAGAAAGCTTTTAAGTTCAGACACTGACATGGGCGGTTCCATTCTTTGATAGCTGTGACCTTTTCTGGATCAGCCGAAACTCCTTTATCACTGAATACTACTCCAAACAATGATATTGACGTCTTGTTAAATTCGCATTTTGCTTTATTGAGAGTTAGTCCGCTTTCGTGTAGTTTTCTGAATACAATATCAAGTGACACGTCATGATCATTTTGTGTTTTACCGAATATAATGATATCGTCCGAAATATTCTTTGCACCTGGCACGTCCTGGATGACATTGCGGATAGTCTCTTGGAAAATTTCTGACGCTGACGAAATTCCAAAGTTCAGACGCTTATAACAATAAACGCCTTTGTGTGTGCTAAACGTTGTAATCATGTATCGTGAGTCCTTGTCCAGTGCTAGCTGGTGATATCCCGAACGGAGATCAAGTTTGCTGAATACTTTTGCACCGTTTAAGTCAGTGATTAATTCATCCATGGTAGGGAGAAGGTGTCTTTCTCTCTCTATTGCCTTATTGGCCTCTCGCATATCTACACACACTCTTATATTTTGATTTTTCTTCGCTGGTGTAATAATCGGGGAAACCTAGTGTGTTGATTCATTTTCTACTTTTTCAATAATATCTTCTTTGCGAAGTTTTTCAAGCTCGTCTTCCAGCTTACTTCTTAAATGAAATGGTGTTCTTCTGTGTCTTTGTGCTACAGGTATGATGTTTTTGTTTATGTGTAGTTTCACTGTTTTTGATTTTAATTTTCCTATTCCGTTGAATAGTCCTGGATACTTATTTAAAATTTCATTTTCACTGTGTTCAGATTTGCACGTTTCGTTGTTTCCGATTTGTAGGCCTTGTATCACTTCTATGATATTCATGTTACAAGCTGTCTGGTAACTTATCAGACTTCCATTGTTTCCTGCAACAAGGTAGAAAGTTTCTACAGTAATCGTTTTCAGTTTTTCAATAGTTAGCTTACATTTGCCTCTGACATTTAAGGGTTTTTTCCCACCATATGGATAAAGCTTTGGCAAGTTTCTCTTTGACAGCTTTGTTCCCCAATTTTCATGTATGTCACTTCATCTAGTACATTTACTGATGCCCCACTGTCAATTAATATTTGAACTGATTTGCCGTTGATGATTACAGTTGATCGAGGCGTCTTATGCGATTTCGACTGCAAACTGTAGCAATATTCATCATCTGATGAACCCGAGTATCCGCCTTCTGCACCTTGAATTTGCCTCACGTTCTCATCTTGTTGTTTCTTGAAGTTCCTAAACATCTTTTTAAAATGGTTAGGTTTGTTGCAGTAGTTACACGATTGTCCCCTTGCTGGACAACCATTTGTATGGGGGTATATTCCACCACAATTGCTTGCACGACCTGAAATTAAACACTTCCATTTTGGTGTTCTTTTGCGGGGCGAAGTATGCCGACAAAACATTCTTTGTTGCGTCGTACGTAGCTTCCGAAAACCCCTTTTCTGCGTCGTATATGTCGTAGACTCGTTCCCCTGCATAATGCATAAGTAAGGCATGTTTTCTGTCATTGTTGGTTATATTCATGCCTATGAGAAGGTTCTCCAGGCGAGAGACCCATTTGTCCCACCGGGCGCCTTTGTTAGTTTTATCGACATCGCAGTCGAAGGCTGGAAACGGTGGCAAACTCATCTTATCTGATGCAGTGGTTCTTGTTTTATATGAATATCTGTTGACCTCGTCGCCAATGTTACATCTGGGGACGGACATACATGCCAGGTATTGAAAAATAATTAAGTGAGACTGGTGACATTTTTAAGTGAGATTTGAGCAAAAATAATTGAGATTTTCTAAAGCGTGTCGAAACATGGTATATTATAAATGTTCTTATATACCTTTACCTTTTTTTATAAAAAGTAACTATATTTATAGTTATATTACTTTAATAAAGTAACAAGACAAACACATTTTTTCAAAATCAAATAAAATATTTGTGACTAAAATCTTTATGCCACATTTATTTTAAAATGTCCACTGAAAATTCATACTTTTCAAGCCATAAGTTATCCACTAAGTGCAATTACTGACTAGGCATTTAATTATGAAGAAAGTCTAGTGTTGCATTTGCTTAAAAATTATTCTTGTAGCTTTACAGAAAGGAGAGAGAAGGGCCCAAAAGTTTGATAAATCTTGTTTTTATTCACATTGGATTAATGCTTCAACATGCCAATTAAAACCAAAACTCTTGACAATTAACATCTTCAAAGTTTTGCCCTTACACGTTTACCCAACCATAGCCGAAAACTGTAACACTTGCATTGAAATTGTACCCCAACTGAGTCATTAAGATGATTGAGTAAACATATCAATTAATAAGAAAAGATAATTGCATAACACCTTACCATTGCCCCAGGGTAATTGAAGCAGATGAAATAAACAAAATTTTAATGTCATAATTTCCAATAAATCACTGTCAATCAAGCTCCTTCATTTCGAATTCGGCGATCCTATGACTTATTGGAGACATTGAAAATTTGCCCTGCAGATGACAATTTTTTTTTAGAGAAATTATCAAAAATACGTGAGTTTTTGTTTTTTTTCCGTTATACCGTGAGGGTGGGTGAAATTCCGTGAGTTTTTACCTCACGGCGTGAGACTTGGCATGTATGGACGGATTATGCGGATTTGATAACACAGTGTTCATTGTTTCATTTATTTGCACATTGTAACTTTTACACTGGTAGATGTTATTCTATACACCGGTAAATAGGCACTGTCTAATTGCTGTTATCAAGGATATCCTTTGATATATCTGATGTGCCACGATCACACGGGTCCTTTTATGCATAACCGATGTCGCCTTTTAGACTTGAGAAGGCATATCTTTCCCACAAATTTAACGGTGTTTATAAAGATAATGTACCAGACCTACATGGATGACTAGATATTTGGACTAGGATACTACACTTCCTGATGCATCACTAAACAAATTCCTGGTTATGTGTGCACAGAGAACCTTCCTGATGCATCACTAAACAAAATCCTGGTTATGTGTACACAGAAAACCTTCCTGATGCATCACTAAACAAAATCCTGGTTATGTGTACACAGAGAACCTTCCTGATGCATCACTAAAAATTCCTGGTTATGTGTACACAGAGAACCTTCCTGATGCATCACTAAAAATTCCTGGTTATGTGTGCACAGAGGACCTTCCTGATGCATCACCAAACAAATTCCAATGTAGACCTTTCCAATGATGAGTGGTTAGCTTGGTGCTTAGCAAACTTTGAGTAGTATCATTTCTGGCTTTTGTGCGAAATTTCATTTCCTCAAAATTAAATGATACAAGAGTACATTACTACTCTTTGCTTGAAATCCATGACAATTATTACCCTGTGAACAATACTAAATCAAAGTACATGTAGTTAAATAGCCTGGATAAACAACAAAGATGAATAAATTAGAATTGTTTATTTTTAAGGATGATACAGTGTTGAGATAAAAAAGGAATATCAATTTTCATGCAGCCGTAATTATCATACAATAAAACTTTTGTTCTCATGCAAACGGAGGCTATCAATTCTGAAATGTCAACAAGACTGTTTGCTACTCAAGTGTAGGCCATCAATTCAGTAATGTCAAAGTGTAAAATATTTATTACTTAAAATAATAATAAAGAATCAGTACTGTCTATTTCAAAGACTTATGTCATACACATAATATTTGAAATGTCTGACAGTGTATAAAAACCCGTCATTCTGGAGACAACTTGCCCTTTTGATAGCTCTAATAAGTTTGAATGTGTGGCCTTTTAAAGTGTAAATTTTAACAATTTGTGTTGTCTTGATGAGTGCTAAAAATGTTTATCAGTGATAATAACTCCAAAAAGTAAATTTAATCTGAATGCTCAGATTGTGTAATATGTTCTTGATCTCGAAATTTCATCACTTACCAGATGTATGTTACGTAACAGACATATGAAGAGACAAAACTTGTAAAAGACATCTTGTAAATCTGGTAAAACTGTGCCCAAGATCATTGAACCAATTCAGGAGATCAGTCTTAAGTGAAATGTGCATATCAGGAATAACCACATTAAGAAGACACAGCCTCCACACACATCCAAAAAGTAAAGAGGAAAAGAGAGCATGGTGTATTTCATGAACAATTTCAAAACAGACATTAAAACGTTGGTAAGGTGAAATACATACAGGTGAAAGTTTAATCGTGTTTAGTATTGTTTTTACTTCTGAGGGGTTACTGCCTTGGAACTTTCAGTGGCAAAACAATTTGCCACTTGGAGTTTAAACCAGGTTCTAGGGTGCACCAAACTCACACTTAATCCAACAGGCCGTCTGGTCATGATCTACACTCCGCATTAGCGCAGTCTGACCAGGTAGTTCATTGCGCATTTAGGCGTGTCTTATCAGCTTATACACTAAACATTTGTAGTTAAGTTACGTTTTACACTATGCATTTACGCATGTCTGGTCATTATCTATACATAGCACTTGCGCATCTCACGCTCTACACACTGCGCTGTCTGGCCAGATACTATACAAAACATTTGCTCAGTCTGGTTTGGTTATAACCCATTTCAGAGCTATTTCTTAACCAGTTGTGAAAATTATTTCATATTCTTATTCGAAGAGGACTTGATCGACTCCTTTTAAAACACTGCACTTTGCATAAACATTTATTTTTCCTTTGAAATAATTTGGAGACATTATTTAAGTTAAATCTAATCAGACCCGGTTGCGCGATCGAAATTAATTTGTTGTATCACGTCGATAAGCTAATTAAGACGATATATCTAATTTTGACAAACATCAAACTCTAATTGTCACATGATGTTCGATAACTGATGACGATATCGCATATCTATCAAAGTGCAATATACAATATCACACCCGTCAACCGGCAGAGCCAGGAGCGGACGGCACATCCATGCGCAGACACGGTAAGTGTTTTCATACTTGACAGTGGTGTAGGAAATTATTATTTTCGCTAGTTTTGATTTACTCTTAGAAAAAAATATCGGCCGATTTTAAAAGCCAAATGAATTCTGCACATACCCGTTGATTTCTGAAGCGGTAGAAGGGATGATAAACATTTTTTCGCGATTAAAATACGAAAATTTGTGATGAAATCTTGAAGATCTCGGTTTTATAGCAAAATGCTCCATAGATCTGAAAATCTGCATAAATCTGTAAGCACTATTGGAAAATTTAATCATTACCCTGACAATATGTGAAATATAAGCACAAACAGACTTAACAAATTCGCGAGGGCTTCGTGAATAGAGCTGGGGTATAGAAATGGGCAGGTCCATGGAGCAGAAAGCGAATTTATTGGCGGGGACCAGGAGCAGATATAATCGAGTAGGAAAAATCGTTTGATGTATTATTTTCACACTTATTTTCGTCCGCAATAGTGATAGTATAATATTATAGTGATAGTATTGTCCATCCGTATGTCTGTTTATGTAATAAATTATACAGAAATCATTACTAAAGGAGTTTTGTAAGCTTGTGATGCATAAACGTCTATTAGTTAACGGTATTATCGCTGGTTATTCATTCGCACACTGTTGTTGATCGTTAACAGAAAAAAGCACCTCAAAACACCAAAAACAAAAAGTTATGACTGACGTCTTAAATTCATTTCTCCGTCATTACTTTATCGATTTATGTAAACTTAACAAAATTGTGAGACAATTATATCTGGTTTTAAAGCAGTACAGTTTACCTGTATAAAACAGCCTACTTAGGGAGTGACAAAAAAGTGGCTGCTTAAAACAGGTGGCTTTTAAAGAAAGGTAAAACTTAGAACAAGATGTCAGTTTATGACATATTCAAACTGGCTGTTTGAGAAAGGTGGTTTCTGAATGCAGGTGGCTGCTAAGGGAAGTTCAACTGTATTTGCTTTTTTTCTGCCCGTT
This sequence comes from Corbicula japonica, assembly GCA_038501625.1. Lineage (NCBI taxonomy): Eukaryota > Metazoa > Mollusca > Bivalvia > Venerida > Cyrenidae > Corbicula > Corbicula japonica. The sequence goes on from JAZAYU010000140.1 coordinate 1,368,666, forward strand.
TTGTTTTTGGTTAAATTTGCGACGAAGTATAGCCTAGTTCTTGACATTATGTTGATATTTTCCTATCATGAAACCCCAAAACGCATTTGTTGTCTCAAAATCGGTAGGAAATTATAAAATATGGACATTCTTCCACGTTAATTTATCGTAACTACAAAAAATTCATAAAAAATCTCCTTAAAGATATGCACAAGTTTTAATAGCTAGTAATATAGTCTTTCCCCATTTTACCAAAGATAATTTACATACGTTTGTTTTTAAATGAAGTCCACAGACCGGATAAAAAACAATTAACAAAAATTAGAACCCGAGTGATTACCGCTTTGGAGTTCCACTGTAACGTTCTAGAAAGTTTCGTTTAAATTATGGTCACGTATCAAAAGTGGTAAAGACGGAAACGGCGTTCTAACATTAATATTTATGTTAAGTATAATGTGTTAGGTTCAATTAAACACTTTTATTCTTTGAAAATACTAAAATGTTTTACTTTACGCTTGGTCTTGAAATACAACTTGTACCCAGCTTTACGCTCCCTGCTCTCGACACTAAACGCAATTCCTCAATCAGTGTATGTGAATGCTCAGGCACTAAAGTTTAAGTTTATTTTGGCAGAAAATTGAATTCGTTACCTACTTTACACCGTACACTCGCAGTTTTTCATTTACACTCCGTACATAACTGTGCTAGACACTGTACACAAGGCATTGCCGTTTTTCGCATATTGTGTTTTAGTAAATTATAACATATGGTGAAAATATTCGCAGAAGAAGTTCGATAACTAACTGATAAATCTTTCTTTAAAATCATCGAAGAAAGTTTATTTCTTACGTGGGAAGAGATATAGTGTACAGATGTAGTCCACAGTTATTTTTATGTTTCGACTTAAGCTGATAATACCCAGCGTGTTTTTATTTCATTCACCTCAATGACGAAATGATGGCTGACCATGTTTTAAAGACACAGGCCGATAAATAATTTAATACTTAATGAACTCCACAATTTCAAAATGCCCTCATAGTTTGAAGCCATTTTTCGCTAAAAGTGGGCATTTACGACAAATAGCTGACAAAAGTAAGTATATTAAAATCATCCAGTAACACACATATACTAAGGCTTAAAATGATAATCCAGCGATAATTCCATTAACTAATGTGAGTTCATGCATCACAAGCTTACAAAACTCCTTTAGTAATGATTTTTGTATAATTTATGACATGAACAGACATATGGATGGACAATACTATCACTGTATGTCAACAAACTTTCATTTTGAGGACGAAAAAGTGTCAAAACAATACATCAAACGATTTTCCTACTCGATTATATCTGCTCCTGGTCCCCGCCAATAAATTCGCTTTCTGCTCCATGGACCCGCCAATTTCTGTACCCTAGCTCTATTCACTAAGCCTTCGCGAATTTGTTAAAAGTCTGTTTGTGCTAATATTTTACAAGTTGCCAGGGAAATGATTAAATTTTTCAATAGTTCTAACAGACTTATGCAGATTTTCAGATCTATTGAGAATTTCGCAGATCTTCAAGATTTTATCACAAACTTCCGTATTTTAATAGCGATAAAATGTTTATCATCCTTCTACCGCTTCAGAAATCAATGGGTATGTGCAGAATTCATTTGGCTTTTAAAATCAGCCGATATTTCTTTCCAAGAGTAAATCAAAACTAGCGAAAACGATAATATCTTACACCACTGTCAAGTACGAAAAAACTTTCGTGTCTGCGCCTGGATGTGCCGTCCGCTCCTGGCTCTGCCGGTTGACGGGTGTGAATATAAGGTCTTTAAACGTACATCTCTTGAATACAACTTAATTGGTAAATATTTGTTGCCATTTTCATTCTAAATAATTGTAAAACAATGGGGAAACTCCGAATTTCCTAGTTTGGTTCTGTACTCCGTATTTGCACGGTCTATAACGGTTCTCGTTGCGCATTCGCGCGAGTCTGGTCATTTTCTACGCTCAGCATTTCCGCAGTCTGGTCAGGTGTTACATTGTGTCTGGCTAGGTTCTACTCTCCGTATTTGCGTATCTAGGTTATACAATCCATATATGTGAAGTCACAGTCTGTACATGTTCTTAACTCGGAATTTGCTCATGTCTTGTCAGTATCTACACTCCTAATTTGCAATCGTTTGGCCAGGTTCTACTCTCAGCATTTGCGCAGTCTGGTTGGGTTCTACACTGTGCTTTCGCACATTCTGGTCAGGTTCTAAACTCAGCATTCTGCAGGTAACTTTATACATAGCTCTTTTGGGCCGTCTGGTCATGATCTACACTCTGCATTAGCGCAGTCTGACCAGTTAGTTCATTGCGCATTTAGGCGTGTCTTATCAGCTTATACACTAAACATTTGTAGTTAATTTACGTTTTACACTATGCATTTACGCATGTCTGGTCATTATCTATACATAGCACTTGCGCATCTCACGCTCTACACTCTGCATTTGCGATGTCTGGCCAGATACTACACTAAACATTTGCTCAGTCTGGTTAGGTTATACACTTCGCATTTATACATATCTTTTAAGTTTCTACAGTTCACATTTCCGCAGTCTGGATGGGTTTTACACTCTTTATATGCGCATGCCTGGTCAGGTTCTGCACTATTCATCAGGACGAACACTCGGTATTTGCGCTGTCTGGTCAGGAAGTAAACTAGCATTAATTAGCGTATTTCTGTAGAAGTTCCACTCAACTTTAACGCATGTCTGGTAAGGTTTCACACTGCGCATGTTAGATTTTATTTGCAAATGTCTGGTCAGGTTCTTCATTATACATTTGCGCATACTAGTCAGCTTATACATCGCGCATATGCGCAATATGGTCAAGTTTTACACTGTCGATTTGCACATTTATGTTCAGATATTATATTACACATTTGCACATACTGATCAGGTTATACACTGCGCATTTGCGCAGTCAAGCCAGGCCAATTTGCACTTTACGCATCTTCGCTGTCCAGGTCAGGTTCTATATCGGGTATTTGCACAGTTTGGTCAGGTTTCAGGTTAGTCTGTTTAGGCTCTTCGCTAGGAATTAGTAGTACGGACTCTCACGCTGAGCATATTTGCAGAATAATCAGACTCCAAATTTTGATTTGGATTTTAAACTCAATACAAAGATGTATATTTTTAAAATGCTAATCACAGACTGCTTAAATTATTTAAAATTTTCGGTTTTATCTAGGTTTTCATTAGCAAAATCCTTGTTATTAGGTTAGATTATGTCGTTTGGTTGTCAACATTTTGTTAAGATTTTTGTGAAAGTTGTAATTTTCTCTGTAACCGTTGAAAATACAGCTTTGAAACTATAACATAGTTGTCTGACATCACAATTATACCAATAAACAGAACAAGTTTCATATCCCCTGACTGTATTCTGCAAAAGTTATGCTCCTATTTCACTTAGAATTTTTGTTATGTTTTGTTGTAAAGTTGTGTTTTTCTCACTAACTGTTCAATGTACAGCTTTCAAATTTAACATAGTTGTCTGGCATCACAATTCCAATTATCAGGACAAGTTTCATAACCCCTGACTGTATTTTGATAAAGTTATGCCGTTTTTTCACTTAGAAATTGTTTTAAGTTTTTCTGAAAGATGTATTTTTCTCAGTAACCGTTCAATGTAGAGCTTTGATACTTAATATAGTTGTTTGACCTCAAACATGTAGTTCCAATTATCAGGAAAAGTTTCATAACTACTCACTGATTGTGTTTTGCCAAAGTTATGTACCTTTTTCATTTTTTTTTGTGAAAGTTGTATGTTGACGCCAAACTTGGTGTATGGGTAGCTTATATCAAAAGGCAGCTTGGGATTGCTACCCAGGTGTCTGTGATCAAGGTCAATGTCACTGGTGATAAAATTCAGTTTCTGCATAAAAACCTTAGTTTGCTTTGACATATTAACACAAAACGTTGTGAGTATATAGCTTATGTCAAGATGCAACTTGGGATTGATACCCAGGTGTCTGTGATCAAGTTCAAGGTACTGTGTCTAAAATAGAAATTCAGTTTCTGCTCAATAACTTGAGTTTGCTTTGTCTTATTTACGCCAAACTTGGTATTTGGGTAGCTTAAATCAAGACGCTACTCAGGATTGCTACCCAGGTGTCTCTGTTCAAGGTAAAGGTCATTGTTGCTAAAATAGAAATTCAAGTTCCTCATAATAACTTGAGTTAGCTGTGACCTATTGACACCAAACTTGGTGTGTGTGTAGCTTATAACAAGACACAGCTCCTGATTGCTAGATGTCTGTGATCAAGATCAAGGTCACTTTTGCTAAAATAGAAATTTAGTTTCTAAATAACTTGAGTTAGCTGTGACTTATTGATATCAATACAAAACTTAGGATTGCTTCCTTGATGTCTATGATCAAGGTAAGGGTCACTGTTTCCGCTCAATAACTTGAGTTTGCTTTGACCCATTAACACCAAACTTAATGTGTGGGAAGCTTATATGAGATGCATCATGGAATTCCTTCTCATGTGTCTGTGATCAAGGTCAATGTCACTTTTGCTAAAAATAGACATTCACTTACTGTATAATAACTTTTGTTTGCTGTGGCTTTTGGTATGCGGGTATCTTGTTTCCAGATGCAACTCTGGATTGCACCAAGATATATGTGATCAAGGTTAATGTCACTGTTGCTAAAAATAGAAATTCAGTTTCTGTGTAATAACTTGGGTTTTCTTTGACCTAATTATACCAAACTTTTAGTGTCCGGGTACCTTACATAAGGGCAGTGGCCTCCCCCACCCGCCCTCCAAACAACAATTTCTTTATGATTTATTTCTTCCATGTCTGATCCCAAAGCAAGACAAATTTCTTCAAGGGCGGAATAGTTGGTTGCATCTCGCCTCTGCTCTCCCCTCTTTCCCATTTGTCAGTTTCAGAAGTAATCAACCAGATATTTTCTTTACAAAAATATAAGTATTAAATGAAAACCTGGTTTTCGTCGCATGACGACGTTTTTTCTCGTATTAAGCTAAAATTGTTCTTTGATGATAGAAATATTTTGTATACAATGTAGCAAGGCAGAATAGCTTTAAACTATTATGCACATGTTGGAAAAAAATGATGTATAAACTGGTTCACCACAACTTCAGTGAAAAAGTGAGATTATATACTTCTAATGAAGATAAAAAAGTAAAATAACTTATAAGTACTTAGAATCTGAATACATGTGTTGAGCTAAGATTGAAGTTTGAGCGCAAGATATTTGGTGGGAGTGGTGTCTGATTCAAAAATGATCATCTATATTTTTTTATAGGTTCTACCGAACATCTCTCGACTGTCCGATCAGTAAAAAAAACTAATGTATTGATATAATGCGAATCTGTGTGGTCTAAATGAAAAAGACAAATTATTTGCCATTTAGTTAATATATTTCTGCAGGTTTATAGTTAAACACTTAACCTTTTCTGCAGGTTAAGAACAACCAGTTAACCTATTCTGCAGGTTAAGAATCAAAAGGTTAACATATTCTGCAGGTTAAGAATCAAAAGGTTAACATATTCTGCAGGTTAAGAATCAAAAGGTTAACATACTCTGCAGGTTAAGATTCAAAAGGTTAACATATTCTGCTGGTTAAGAATCAAACAGTTAACATACTCTGCAGGTTAAGAATCAAACAGTTAACATATTCTGCAGGCTAAGAATCAAACAGTTAACATATTCTGCTGGTTAAGAATCAAACAGTTAACATATTCTGCTGGTTAAGAATCAAACAGTTAACATATTCTGCTGGTTAAGAATCAAACCGTTTACATATTCTGCTGGTTAAGAATCAAACAGTTAACATATTCTGCTGGTTAAGAATCAAACAGTTAACATATTCTGCTGGTTAAGAATCAAACAGTTAACATATTCTGCTGGTTTAGAATCAAACAGTTAACATATTCTGCTGGTTAAGAATCAAATCGTTAACATATTCTGCTGGTTAAGAATCAACCAGTTAACATATTCTGCTGGTTAAGAATCAAACCGTTAATATATTCTGCTGGTTAAGAATCAAACAGTTAACATATTCTGCTGGTTAAGAATCAAACAGTTGACATATTCTGCTGGTTAAGAATCAAACAGTTAACATATTCTGCAGGTTAAGAATCAAAAGGTTAACATATTCTGCAGGTTAAGAATCAAACCGTTAACATATGCTGAAGGTTTAGAATTAAACAATGAACTTAACATGCAGTTTGAGAATCAAACAGTCGACATATTCTGCAGGTTAAGAATCAACCAGTTAACATATTCTGAAGGTTAAGAATTAAATAATGAACTTATCCTGCAGTTTGAGAATCAAACAGTCGACATATTCTGCAGGTTAAGAATCAAACAGCTAATATATTCTGAAGGTTAAGAATTAAACAATGAACTTATCCTGCAGTTTGAGAATCAAACAGTCGACATATTCTGCAGATTAAGAATCAAACAGTTAATATATTCTAAAGGTAAATATTCAAACAGTGAGCATAATCTGCATTGAGCTAAACAATGAAATGCTCTGCAGGCTAAGAATCAGACAGTAAACATACTCTGCAGGCTAAGAATCAAACAGTTTACATATTCTGCAGGCTTAGAATAAAAAAGTAAACATATTCTGCAGGCTAAGAATCAAACAGTTTACATATTCTGCAGGCTTAGAATAAAAAAGTAAACATATTCTGCAGGCTAAGAATCAAACAGTTTACATATTCTGCAGGCTTAGAATAAAAAAGTAAACATATTCTGCAGGTAAACATATTCTGCAGGTTTATAATCAAATAGGTAACGTATTCTGCAGGTTATGAATCAAGCAGTCAACATATTATGCAGGTTAATAATCGAACAGTAAACATATATGTCCTGCAGGTTAGAAATCAAACAGTTAACATATTCTGCAGGCTAAGAACAAAAACTTAACATATTCTGCAGGTTAAGAATCAAACGGTTAACACATACTGGTAAAGAACAAATAGTTTACATATTCTGCGGGCTAAAAATCAAACAGTAAACATATTCTGCAGGTAAAGAATCAAACAGTCAATATATTCTGCAGGTTGAAAACAAACAGTTAACATATTCTGCAAGTTAACCACAAACAGTGAACATAAACTGCAGGTAATAATCAAACATTGCACTTATCCTGCACGTTAAGAATAAAAAAGTTGATATATTCTGCGGGTTAAGAATCAAGCCATGAACATACTTTGCAGGCTAAGAATCAAGCAGATAACATATTCTGCAGGTTGAAAACAAACAGTTAACATAATCTGCAGGTTATTAATCAAACAATGCACTTATTCTGCACGTTAAGAATAAAAAAGTTTATATATTCTATGGGCTAAGAATCAAGCAATAAACCTACTCTGCAGGCTAAGAATCAAGCAGATAACATATTCTGCAGTTTATGAATCAAACAGTTAACATATATTGCAGGCTAAAAATCAAGCAGTGAATCTAATCTGCAGGCTAAGAATCAAGCAGATAACATATTCTGCTGTTAAGAATAAAACAATTACCATATTCAGCAGGTTAAGAATCACGCAGTTAACATATTCTGCTGGTTAAGAATCAAACAGTTAACATATTCTGCTGGTTAAGAATCAAACAGTTAACATATTCTGCTGGTTAAGATTCAAAAGGTTAACATATTCTGCTGGTTTAGAATCAAACAGTTAACATATTCTGCTGGTTAAGAACAAACAGTTAACATATTCTGCAGGTTAAGAATCAAACAGTTAACATATTCTGCTGGTTAAGAATCAAACAGTTAACATATTCTGCAGGCTAAGAATCAAACAGTTAACATATTCTGCTGGTTAAGAATCAAACAGTTAACATATTCTGCAGGTTAAGAATCAAACAGTAAACATATTCTGCAGGCTAGAATCAAACAGTAAACATATTCTGCTGGTTAAGAATCAAACAGTTAACATATTCTGCTGGTTAAGAACAAACAGTTAACATATTCTGCTGGTTAAAAATCAACCAGTTAACATATTCTGCTGGTTAAGAATCAAACAGTTAACATATTCTGCTGGTTAAGAACAAACAGTTAGCATATTCTGCTGGTTAAGAATCAAACAGTTAACATATTCTGCTGGTTAAGAATCAAACAGTTAACATATTCTGCTGGTTAAGAATCAAACAGTTAACATATTCTGCAGGCTAAGAATCAAACAGTTAACATATTCTGCTGGTTAAGAATCAAACAGTTAACATATACTGCTGTTAAGAATTAAACAATTACCATATTCAGCAGGTTAAGAATCAAACAGTTAACATATTCTGCAGGTTAAAAATCAAACAGTTAACATATTTTGCAGGTGAAGAATCAAACAATTAACATATTCTGCAGGTTCAGAATCAAACAGTTTTGAATATTTAATATAATTTTTTTCAGTGTAGATGTTATTTTACTTGTCCTTGTTTGCAATGATAGCAATAAAATTATATAAAAAGAGATTTGTGTATTTTAATTCTCCAAATACAAAAATGAGAATATTTTTTCAAATGTTATTAAAATCTCGCATAATACAGCATGAAGAATCTTTCACTGAACAATAAAGACTTACTTATCAATACACCTGGTTGAAAAAAAGACAAAACCTCCCCTTTATGAATATAAAATGCAAACATAATACAGTCGAGTCGCGATTTTACGAATCGCGATTTTACGAAATAACGGTATACTACGAATAAGGCGGCCGGTCCCGTCCGTATTCCTTCTTTATTCAATATAAAAAAGATGCGATCGAACGAATTGCGATTTAACGAAAAATGCGATTTAGCGAATAATTATGACAGTCCCTTAAGCTTATTTCCAGAGCAATAAGAATGCAATTTAACGAATTTTGGTCAGGCAGGTGATTTTCACACCTTTTCGAGCGATATCCGGTTTTGTTTTGTTGAGCAATTATCGACCCAAGCAGTTGTGACACGAAATGCTCTGTAAACAGCCATCGGGCGTGTTTGCTTGTAACAAACAGTTTGAGTGATTAAATGTCAAATGTTTGACATTGTATGAATTTGATACAATTGTATAGCTTGTCATTCTACTTCTGCCTTTTAATTCTGCATAATCTTATACCTACGGTGATTATTAATTCAGTAAACTGATATCGGTATTCTGAGCAATTTATGAAGGGCCCGATTCTTTTTTCAAAGGGAGGTTAGCTGAATCTTAATTTTAATTGATTAATGATAACATGTAATTTCACAATAAAAATAACTACATCGAACATTTCTTTTCTTTGTTTTATTTATTTATTAACCTTTACATATCACAACAATGACACATTACGTCATATAACGACATTGACGATTTGCGGCGGTATCAACAACCAAAACTATCAAAAATGCGATACTACGAAAAATGCGATTTTACGAATAATTGGCTCGGTCCGATGCCTATTCGTAAAATCGCGACTGGACTGTAATTAACATATATATACCGAGGAAAAACGAAAACCTGCCAGTTTTTAAATTCAAAAAAAATGTTCAGTAATGCTTTATATTACCTTTCATTTAATATTTTGTATTTACACATATCTGGACATTTGATAAAGCAGGGAAATGTTGTTTTTTTTTTCAGAGAGCCTAAGGTTATCTCTTCTTTCGTAAATAATGATGAAATCTGTTATTTTTCAACATAAAGTCTCACACAGATTATTTGAGTGTTAAATTTAGAATGTTATGACATGTACAAAAGGGAAAACACAGTCTTTAATGCCCACTGATGCAAAGAAATAAGATACAATTACTTAAATATCAGTTTTGCAAAATTATCTCCCTTTTAATTATAGAAAGAACAAAATCCAACACTTAATTTTCCACAAACACGTAATGTTTTTTCTTTTTTTTACCGATAGATACTGAACCGGCAACTTCCAAGATAAACATATTGGTGACCATATTCCTCCAGATATTTGCATTTACTGGCATCATTAATGAATAGGAAGTTTCCATGTAAGTTTTGTCAAGTTGTCATTTTTGCTCAGTATATTAAATATTTTTATTTCAAAACAAAAACTACATATGACATCAAAAATCAAATAATTGACAAAGTAATTCACGAACAATAAATAATACTTTAAACAATGATTGTACCAACGCTCATGTTTATCACTATTGTCTGATATTCCCTAACACTATTACTATTCGTATAACATCATAATGTGTTAAATTATCCAATTATATACATAGAATTTTTTAGAATACGATTTTGGCGGTGTATTTTCGCATATTTTGATAGAATGGAATAATATTAATGTACCATTTGTACATAAAAGGGCGTATTATTAAGGGTTGGCAGGTGGTGGGGTGGCTGGTCAAGCGCCAGTGGAAAAAGTTTACATAAAATATTTCAGATTTCGCGTTCATCGAAAAACGTGTTTCAAGGACTATTTATTTCTACTTGCAGCCCGTGCGACAAAATGGGCGTGGACATGCACTGAATCCTCTTTTTTTTTATCTGCCGTTGAATGGATTGAAATAAATGAAATATCTTGCCGTATCTTCGAGTACATGTAAGATTTATCGTATTTACTTTAATCTCCAGCAAGATCAAACAAATATGAACCGTGATATGAGCATTTAGGATATTACAGTCACATGAATATATTCTACTTTGCATCCAAAATGATCTTATTGCTGACACTGGCGAATGGTGTATTTTTCCAGTGAACAATACTCGTCAAAAGGGGGCGAATGGTATATTTTTCCAGTGAACAACACTCGTCAAAAGGGGGGGGGGGGGGGGGGGCGAATGGTGTATTTTTCCAGTGAACAATACTCGTCAAAAGGGGGGGGGGGCGAATTGTGTATTTTTTCCAGTGAACAATACTCGTCAAAAGGGAGGCGAATGGTGTATTTTTCCAGTGAACAATACTCGTCAAAAGGGTGGGGGGGCGAATGGTGTATTTTTCCAGTAAACAATACTCGTCAAGAGAAAATGGTGATTTTAAATTTGTAAAACTTGTTTCTGATAAACCATATTTTAATGAACTTGTCTGACGTGTCTGTCACGTTACTGATAACGTTCCCTACGTAAAATAATTTAATAGGATATGTGGAACAGTACCATTGCGGTAGTATTCTTCATACATGTTTACTAAGACATAACTCATGATAATTCCGAAACATATCCACCATGCGTATAAGATTGCAATAATGTTGGCAACTACTTTTGCACAGCAGCCAAGTTGGACTGACTGCGGGTCATATAGCTCTGTGGGCGATTTCATGTCATTATTTGTGCAGCTTCGAATCAAAAACGCGGGAATGACGAATATGAAAAAGAATAAATATTTCAGGAAACCTAAAAATGGGGCATAATTCAGTAAATTAAAAACATCTGATTTATGAGGCATAATAGATTGACTCATCACTAACCCAGCCGTTCCAAAATAAACACCAAGTTTGTCATTCCTAAGATCGGTAATCTCTGGAAATAAGACTGTGTTATTACTGTTTGTGCAGTCGAGTGTGTAATAACATACCATAGTCAAATGAAATACTTGTACGACACAACATGCGAAGTTTATTGTCAGAATAGAAACAAGACGACAATCATTCATCGTTGATTCTGTTTTTCGATCAAAGTCTTTGCAACAACCAGCAAATATCATCAGCAGGCTTAGAAAAAACTGGATAGAATAAGAGCCGATTTTCGCATAAAGCGAAACTCTTGCACCCTGAAGAAAATTATCGCATGTTGAGTTTAATGTAAAATTCATTTGAGACAATTTGTCTTTCACTTCATTGTAATTTATGACATCGTAAACTGTCCCAGTCACGGAAATTACCAGTCCAAGTCCAATCATGCCCAATTGAATGCATTTAAGTATTTTTCCCGATTTTTTTTTACTTTTTTCGGATGCCATTTTTCTACAACTTCACCGGAATAATTTATCTTTAGACCGAGTGTTGATATTCCGTTTCTTTCTATTGTCGTTGATGATGTTGAGTAAGTTATCTGGAAATAAAGCGACAAAGATTTAATGGAGGAGTTCTCAAAGTAACTAATAATCGGTAAGTGCAAGTACTCAAAGTTTCTAGACTAAGTCTATTCTTGTAATATCTAAAGATTACCGATTAACATACACTTGTGTTTAAGGCTTTTTTACTCAAATATACCTGTATTGTTTCTTTTTTTTTAATTTTGCGATATCTTACGATTAAAAATATCGCATGATAAGCAAATACCGCAGTATGCAAATAAAGAAAAATTTCATTGTTACAAAAATACCATCACCTTTTTTCTTTCACTTACAGTACTTATAACAGCCCTAAACCCAGAAAAACACAAGTGAATTTCACAGGTAAAAGCATTAATAGTGGGATCTTATAAGCAAACGTGGCATGAGCAATAAGTGATGAATTTATTCAACCTTGTTGGGATGCTACTGAAATGAAAAGCCAACTAAGACATTCGAGAAAGACTACCGTCCTGTCTACTTCTGGGTGACGGTCAACGGCAAACCGTCTTGCTGTTCCTTTTCAAAAACCTACATATATTCTCATTACAGGCCCACTATAAGTGAAGAAATATCACTGGGGGCTAACGCGTGTGACGACAAGTGATGCGCAACGACAGTGTGTGTACGATGCACATCGAAAGATTGTTTACATTACGACGACATTTATCACGTGCTTATTTCATTTTCGTGTATTTTGGACTAATTTTACTTCCAATGGAGATCCAACAATGATGGTAAATGTTATTTAATATAAACTGACACCTCTTGTTGTTATTCAAAGTGCTTTAGTTTAGATAATGTAATGAAACTAGTTTATTTTTAAGTTTCCTGGCCTACAAATTCATCCACATATTAACTTCACAAAGATAATACTAATGACATGTAAAAAATCTAATTTTGTGTATAAATGATGTGATATGATAATTATACGCTTATTGCTTCTGTGTTTCTGATTAAAAACCACCAGTAAGGTTGTTTTTCAGCACTAGATGGTGTGTGCGTGTTGCACAGAGACTGTGTAGATGTTCAACGAAGTAGAATTTTATGTGTGTGTTAATCAACGAAATCATTTTATAGTTTTCAGTGAATATACAATGCTGTATGTCGATACTTCTGTGTTTCATTTGGCGGTGAAACATGATGAGTCAAGTCAAAGTGCAGTGGTCCACCCAGAGGAATATTTGTTTTACATCTATGAGACAGTCTCTTCGTCAAAAATAGGATATGAAGAAAGAACATTTGAAGTACTTGGTCGTGATGTGACGACAAAAATCAATGCTCTATGATTTGGTGAATTAACTGGGAACATCAGCGTTAGTGGAAAGCAATGTGATATATGTGCAAGTGTAAGATACATGTTACCTAAAGATTACTCATGTGTAAACTTTAATTAATAAAATCTAAAGACCCTGTCACATTATAAATGTTTCCACTGCGTTTGCACGGCAATGTTTAATTTTCAAGATTACGGCCGTGACATCGCAAAGAATTGTTAAATTTTGTGAAGATGGAGATCTCAAGACGTCCACACAGCTACCAAGGCGTTGCTACGGAGCTCCCATTGTGTTCTATCTCGTTCCTATAGATTTATTGTTGGCGATTGTTTGTGCTCTCGTGGCGCTTGCACTGCGTGCACTGCGTGCAATGCACTTTCACGGCGCTCACACTGCGCTGAAGACGTTCGTTTGCTATTCCTTTAAAACGAAGTGAACAGACACATCTTCATCAATTATTTGTTTGTTCTCGAACAGTTGAATCTATGCATTTGGGCCCTCCGTCGTCCCAGATTGATATGCATAAATTATTTGCTGGACTTGTATATCGGCAAGCAGTAGCCAGGTTTGGTGCCATAGTGAAATGAGTGTTTATTTGCAAATCTTATAAATGTATATAATTGTGTTCGCCTTTTTCATGCAAACGACGATGAAAGCGGTAGAAGCGCACTAAAGCATGTAGTCGTTGTAAGAACGCAATAAAATAAATAAGACTCTATATAAACGCCGTGGACGCGCCGTATAGACGCAGTGACGTCTCTGAGATTGTCATAAAATCTCCGTACAAGCGCAACTAACAACCACAGCATTCGCCGGTAGAGCTCCTGTTTCGTTGAAGAAGATATTACTGCGTTGCTACGGCGACCTTACGGTGACCCCAAGGCTCTTTTCAGAACACCTTGCGACCGCATTTGTTTTGTGCATGCTCAAACGTCTGTCGGCGTTCTACTAGCGATACCACTGCGTTGCTGCGGCAGTGTTACGTACTGCGCGGACCTCGGCGTTCTTGAACCCCATAGGATCGTCGTGAGAACGCTGCCAAAGTGTGACGGGTTTATCTGTATAAACTGCACTGTTATATTTTAAAAGGTTGTGCGTTGAACTTTTTGTACTGCGCATCATCATTGCTAAATACTTAAAAAGAAATAAAGTTTTTTCATAAGCCATTCTTGTAGCCGTGGGACAGTTTTCAGAAAAAAAGAGAAACGTTGACGTTACAAAGAACTTCATTATCTTTATCTCTTTGTATAAATAGATTTGATTGCAAAATATGATACATGTATAATTATGGTATATACTCATTTAACACTTATTACATATATTTTGCATGGTACACTGAGATGAATAGATTGATATATTTAATATATTAGAAATATGTCTGTTTAGGTATTTCAACTCGATCGCAATGATTTTAAGATTCGCTTATGATGTTACATGACCACGGCCCCTGGGAAGATTTGCACTAATGTTGAACCTTAAAAAGAATATGTAAGTGAATATATCAACAACATTCAACTAATAAACTCTAAAACGTTCTCAAATGGTTATCCTCGCGAAAGTTATTTTAAGTGCATTAAATATAGAAATGACCCATACTCCACATAACACCTACTTAAATGAATGCACATTATTGTTTGCAGGACTATAATAATAACGATAATGCGACAGCAAATCCCTGATCGAGTGTGGAAAATGCTGTTTGTGGCAGCCAGACACACAGGAATTATCAGTGAAGAGTCTGCATAATTATAATCATCTCGATTATAATTATGCAGACTCTTCACTGATAATTCCTGTGTGTCTGGCTGCCACAAACAGCATTTTCCACACTCGATCAGGGATTTGCTGTCGCATTATCGTTATTATTATAGTCCTGCAA
Source organism: Corbicula japonica (assembly GCA_038501625.1). Lineage (NCBI taxonomy): Eukaryota > Metazoa > Mollusca > Bivalvia > Venerida > Cyrenidae > Corbicula > Corbicula japonica. Next base: position 1,383,792 of record JAZAYU010000140.1, read on the forward strand.
ACAATAATGTGCATTCATTTAAGTAGGTGTTATGTGGAGTATGGGTCATTTCTATATTTAATGCACTTAAAATAACTTTCTGCTCAATCCGGCGCCGAATGGTATACGAAGTGTAGCATTTTGAATTAACACTGACGTACAACATGTATGCAACAGAAGTTTCGAACATTCCTTTTAATGTATAATTCCTTTCAATTTTTCCTGATGAACTGACATGCTTTTAAACTTTAAAGCTATGTGTTTGTACTGTCTATTATCAGAAAGAAAAGTATAGGTAGTTTATTAATTAACAGTGATCTGACATCTTGAAACCGATGCCCCTTTTTTATTCAATTATATGATTACATTATGTCATGTTATAAGCAGAGCCTATTTTCATATTTAAAGCCTTCATTATATAAAGACATAAATTTACTTTCATTGCGTCAGTAAACCTTGTGATTTACTTAACATGTCCCTTTTAGGCCATATTAGCCATCCTATGCCCCACAAAGCAAAAAGTGGAGACTACTTTGTGTCAGCTATTAACTGACTTTCTCGAATAAAAACACCCGATGATGTATTTATTTATTACAAGTACGCATATTAATATCAAATGTTATAATTACCGCATCTTCGCTTTCACGTTTCTAAACAAACCGAAAACAGTCTTCAGTGATTAACGCACACACTGTCGAATAGTAACGCACACACTTTTATTGATTTCGTAGAGACTCTTACACTTTATTTTACTTTTACCGAGGCATAGAAACACTTTAATTAGCATTAATTAAAAATGATAAGTAATGTTTTGGTTCTTGAAACTAATGCTAATGGCCACTTATATAAGAACTTAAACAAATAATGCAATTGAATAATATTTTATATGTAATATTAATACATCTATGTTATATTTGGCAAAAACATCGCGATATCAGATTAAATCAATCATTGACAATTATTAATTTTTTTGAAAAACGTAAAATAAACTATACATTACACACCTTGATTTCTGTTCGATAATTGAGTCACCCCTATATCATGTTTTCTATGTTAATTTTATTCACACAGAAACAAGTCAGGTGGAAGTCTTACGAGCAAGACGTTTATAAAACAAATTCTGTTGAGAAACATACACTTGCTGTCGATGCGCAACACTTTTCCGTTACACGCGTTAGCCCCCAGTGAATATAGTGTCATTGATACCTTTTGTTCTCTTCAGGTTGTACCACATGAACATCAACATAAATAGATAAAGACTTTTGTCAGTTTTGTGTTTGGCTTATACCATGCAGGTGGTCAATGAACGCGCATATTTTACTGTTATTTATTTATTCATTTTACTGTGGTATCACTACATTTCACGTTGATGAATATTCGTTCGGCAGCTTTGGGCATTTATTAGCAATACATTTGTAGCGTTTTAATAATAATTTGATATTGAAAATTTGCTCCGTTATTTTAATTTGATATTGAAAATTTGCTCCGTTATTTTAATTTGGATGCAATCTGCCAATAATAATGTATTAGTCAACATATTTTTGCATTTTTCAAATGCCAAATAGTTATAATTATTCGAAAGCGGTTTAGTAAACTTAAGCAAATGCAAAAAACTTAATTTATATAAAATCAATTATGGCGATATTGAACAAATACAATATTTAATTCCGTGACATTTGATACGGTTACCTAAGTTGACTGTGTTCTTTGTTTATTTAAAGCAGACAAACATTGTAAATTATTCTTGCAAAAGACTGTTTTAGTGAAACGTTAAAGTAATGGTATACAAATGTACAACTTACTTTTTTAAATGCATGTTTTACGTTTACAAATATTGATGTGAAGATCACCTATATTCATTGAACACATTCAAGTAAAGAAAAAGCGGACTTGGTTAACATGTCGTGTTTGAAAATAGCTTCATCTTATGTTGATAAGTATAATAAAATGATAACATTTAATGCATAGTGCAAATATTAACAGGTCGCTATCAGAATTCTAAATTACTGTCCCCACTTCATATTATCGTCCGAGTTTCATATATGCTGAATCATTTGATTTAAAAGATGATACATTATAACAATATATGAGTGCAATAATTTAATTTTGGTTCATAGTTTAACAAGATCGCTTTTTTTGAAAATTTAAATGGTTTTGCTGCCCGCATTTTTATTTTTACAATACAAAAACATATTATTGGCTTGTAGGCAAGTGCAACCATTCAATGAGCTTAAGACCCTAATCTACACTTAACCAATGTTCTAACTACATCGATCATATTTTTTAAATTTCTCTGCAAGGATTCGGGATATACACTTCAACCTTGAAATACAATAAGATTTCATGTTCACTTATTTTTCATGAAAATATCATTAAATCCCCTAAACGCGTTTTGAAACTACTGGCATTTAATCAAGGTAGGGGTAAAACCAAGTCACAAAATTGTCGGTAGCGGGCATATTCTCCGTAAAAGAAAATCCATGTCGTCTTGTTAAAATATGAATTTTTAAGTAATTTTTAACAATTCTATGCAATTCCGAAATACTGTGGTCGCTACGCTGTTACACAGAAAATTTTTCACCAATTTTGGCCGATTTCAGTATATCCTCTTTACAAAAGCTACGGTCAATTTTGTGACTTTTGGTTTTGCCCTCACCTCGATTAAATGTCCTTGGTGTAAGAATACACAGAGGTTAATGGGGTTTTCATAAAAAAAGAAGTAAAAATGGTGATCTTATTATGTTTCAAATTCGAAGATAGTACTCCTGCGGAGAAATTAAAATTGTATGATCGGTGTATTTAGAACATTGGTTAAGTGTATTTACAATGATACATACATCACACGCTCATTCAAAACATAGTTATGCAGAAGAGAATTAAATATCTCAATTGGCCTTATGCCGTAGAATGGGGTTTTACCAAACATGGAATTGCGAGATTAGAAACTCTTTAGTGACTATTTCACTTCACATTGGCTACATTCCACAAGACTGTGAACGAAATAGGAAAAACAACTATTATTAACTGGGCGCGTCACGGGAAAAGGTACATTCGGACAGTTGACGTCAATCCTTGAAATGACGCCATAAAGCTATAGAGCAGACGACAATTGTTATTCTGCATTTAGCGTTAAAAATACATTGTATTAACAACAGGTTTAACTAGAGCTATCACTGAAGGTGATTAATACCCCCGCAATGCTGCTTTGTCAGAGTATACAGAAATGATGTTTGCATCTTTCATGGGTGAAAGTTGAAAAATAATTGAAATCCTGAAAATTTGCCGGGGGTCCAGGGGGCCGCTAGGGCTCCGGTAGGTCTAGGGCAAAGCCCTGGTCGGGGACAAGAGGGTCGAAGCCCCCCGAAGCTTCTGGAAGATAGCAATTTATATACCATTGGGAAGCCATTGCTTAAGTGCATTTGAGCTTTTTTGAAACACAAAATTAAGTCATCTGGGGGCATGGGTTTATCATTTATTGTCATTTATCTTAATCAACAATGCCTCTCAATTCAGTGAAAATTCTCCATAAACAAAAATTATAGAACTGCATGAATATTTTCAATAATTATGAAATTGACGGTAGTTGTTTATTTCTGCTGTTTTTTTTTTTTTTTTTTTTTTTTATAATAAATATCTCCAATACAAAGTATGTGCATAATTTGTGCGCATTTTAGTTTCCAAAGTACATCATTGGACGGCATATTCTGATGTAGACCTACTTTCATTTTGTGTAGCCCGAGATTAAATTTTCTCGCGGCATAACAATTTTAGAAAATAAAACATAGGACTATATCGGCCTACCGATACAAGGCCATTTCAGTTGCATAATAATTACATACATATTACTTACTACGCAGTCTCTGCGTAAGAAAAAAAAACAATCGAGCATCTTCTGAGTATTGTTTTACAATCTGTATTTAATTTTACGCACACAGTTACACCAATCTCACTAAAGTCAGATCTAACAGACTGTTAGATCTGATGACGGCCAGCAAAGATCGTACAAAAGCTATAGCGGTTTTCCCCGATTACTATTTTTAGAACTTGTCAACATAGGAAGCATGATTGATAACGTTCGCAAAACGATCTGAAGAAATCATTACATAAGAAATGAATGCACTACTACATAAACACCTATATATTCAGTAAAATATGTCTTACGCAGGCTGTAAACACTTTCAATGGTTTAAAATACTATGTTTACTTTCACTTTTGCAATTTTGTAGGCGACAATCTGATTGGTTCAAAGGGGTAAGTGATAAAACCACGTTTGAGTTACTCGTCGTCAGATCCTGATAGCGTAGCGGTTTTCAGGAGATGATTTTAATCAGATTGACAGTTACACGACCTTCACCCGGGCACATGTTGTTATTTTTCCCAGAGGGATAAGAATAATGACGTCATTTGGAGAGCTAATGCTAACGAAACCAATCGTAGGACTATATCCGCGCGGCTACCGATACAAGTCCATTTCAGTTGCATGATAATTACATACATATTACTTACTACGCTGTCTCTGTGTCAGAAAAAAAACAATCGAGCATCTTCTGAGTATTTTTTTTACAATCTGTTGATAAGCACACAGCTACTCGACCTTCACCTGGGCACATGTTGTTATTCTTCCGAGAGGGATAAGAATAATGATGTCATTTGGTGAGCTAATGCTATCGCCACGTGCATGTAAAGCAAAAGTTGTGTTTAAAAATAGCGACTTGGGTTTTCACCGGATGTAAACAAAACTGTAAAAGTAGTTGACGTCACAAGGTTTTGTTGAATCGTGCTCCCCATCCAAAAAATAATGGATTGATTCAAATGAAAAAAAAATATGTCATGCAAATCTAATCACGAACGTATGTTAAAAGTTTGAAAACTGGAGAAGTAGTTTGTGTCATAAGATTTTGTTAAATAATGCTCCCCTCCAACCAAAAATGGACTGATCCATAAAAAACATGTCACTAACATGCACACTTCATGCAGAACATATGATTTCAGTTTCAAGTCGATATCTTGAAAACTGTAGAAGTTTGCATAACATGATTTTGTTAAATCATGTTCCCTGCAAGAAGAATGGACTGATCCACACAAAAAATATGTCACGCACATCTACACTTCATGCTGAACATATGTTTAAAGTTTCAAGTTAATATCTTAAAAACTGTAGAAGAAGTTCGGGTCACAAGATTTTGTTGAATCATGCTCCCCTGCTAAAAATAATGGACTGATCCACATGAAACAATGTATGTCATGGAAATCTACTAACAAACGTATATTTAAAGTTTGAAAAGTGGAGAAGTAGTTTGCATCATAAGATTTTAAACAAAAGATTTTGTTAAATAATGCTCACCTGCAAAAAATAATGGACTGATCCACACAAAAAATATGTCGCTGACATACACACTTCATGCAGAACATACACTTTCGGTTTCAAGTCGATATCTTCAAAACTGTAGAAGTTTGCATAACACGATTTTGTTAAATCATGTCCCTTGCAAAAAATAATGGACTGATCCACACGAAAAATATGTCACGCACATCTACACTTCATGCCGAACATATGTATCAAGTTTCAAGTCAATATCTTAAAAACTGTAGAAGAAGTTCGCGTCACAAGATTTTGTTGAATCATGCTCCCCATCCAAAAAATAATGGACTGATCCACGTGAGAAAAAAAGAAATTTGCGCAAATGTACACACGAACATATGTTTAAAGTTTCAAGTCGATATCTTGAAAACTGTTGACGTAGTAAGTGTAGAAGTTTGAATAACACGATTTTGTTAAATCATGTTCCCTGCAAAAAGTAATGGACTGATCCACACGAAAAATATGTCACGCACATCTACACTTCATGCCGAACAAATGTATCAAGTTTCAAGTCAATATCTTAAAAACTGTAGAAGTAGTTCGCATCACAAGATTTAGAAGTTTGCATAACACGATTTTGTTAAATCATGTCCCCTGCAAAAAATAATGGACTAATCCACACGAAAAATATGTCACGCACATCTACACTTCATGCCGAACATGTGTATCAAGTTTCAAGTCAATATCTTAAAAACTGTAGAAGTAGTTCGCGTAACAAGATTTTGTTAAATCGTGCTCCCCTCCGAAAAATAATGGACTGATCCACATGAGAAAAAAAATAGTTCGCGCAAATGTCCTCACAAACATATGGTTAAAGTTTCAAGTCGATATCTTGAAAACTGTTGGCGCTGTAAGTGCCACAGACAGACCGCCCAACCAACCAACCAACCAACCAACCGGATGATGACTCCTATATACCCCCTATACTTCGTATGCGGGGGTATAACAAAATCACTTTTTAGTTATGAGAAAATAATATATTATTGTGAGTTCTTTCTAAATATAGTAACAACTAAAATGTCACAAAATATGACCGAAGGTACCTTTTCCCGTGGCGTGCCCAACTAATTCTCAAATTTTCGGCCACAATGACACCAAGACTTGTTAGAACGGATTGGACGTGAGTGGAGAACACCCGGACAGTCCACATCCGAAGAAAGCCATAGTCATCAAAGCCACCATTTGCAATATGTTTATACACTCCTTGTGCTCGTGGTTTCAAACGGACAAACAATCAACACGTCGTATTATTTTAATGGTAATTTAACTTTAAAGCTTAGATGCAAATTTTGCTTTAAATAACTTTATTTTATCTGAAGATACATTGGTAAAACACACCTCGATTAGTTTTTTTTGTTTAGTGATATGGTCAAACAAACCCGTATTCAATCCAAAAAAGGAGAAAATTCGCATTTTTTAAAAATTGTTTACAATATCTTTATGTTGAAAGAATTTTCATTGTAACCTTGCAAACATGACATCAAATGTCCTTAACAACTGTGAAATTTGCATAAACATATGTTCAGTAATTTTCATTTCATTCAAACTTTGACAACTCTCGTTAACTTACCCAGAGGTTTAAATTTTAAGTTTTAATGCCGCGTTTTCAAGACAATTAAATTTTTGATAAACAGTCAACAACACAAGTCTTAGAATAAATAATTCTATTTTTGAAATATTTCCCAAAGTTCATTTGTATCTGTTTTTATTGTATTTCTTAAATATTCACTCCATGTAAAAAAATGACTCAACCCAAACTTTCTTCAATATTGGACCTATAAAATCTGAGAAAACTTGATAAATATAGTCTAATGAAAAGTATTGAGAACCAGGAATATCATTAAATCTTTGTATTAAAATCTACTAGTGAACTAGATGGTTGTCCTAACCTAACACGATCCTAACATATTTGACAAACAAATCATACATAAAAAATGTTTGACATTTAATTTTTCCTTTAAAAATTTCAATCAACCGTTCTTTACAACGCTTTAGTTACAGAAAACGTATACTGATATCGCCTGGCAACCAGTTTGTAGTCAGCGCGGCAAATTTGAATTGAAATGTGTAAGAGAACATTCCGTATTTCTTTTTCGGTTAGTCTTAAATTGGCAGAGTGTAGAGGGATTGCAAAACAAAAGTGTTTTTCTCGTTTTGTCAAAGACAATTCGTAACTCTTTTCCACCACTTACACACGCACGCAGATCAAAAATAATATACATAAAAGGACTATTTAGTCCTTTACTTTATATTTCGGAATATTTGCTTTTTGGCCTATTTTGTGTAAAAACTGATTTTTTGTTGTAAAAAAACCTTTCGCGTTAAAATGCCAATACTGATATAAAATCTTATTTGGACTAAAATCTGAGAGAACTTAATGAATCTTTCATTTCTTACAAAGAGTAAAAGAAGTCAATCATATATCTTTATTATATTTATAAAAAATAATTGTTAATTCTACCTGTCAAAATGTAAGTAACTATCTATATAGTATATCCTCATCAGTGTTGCAGATAAACGTTTTTTCTCCCTGTATTGCCTGAACACGCGATATTAAATACTTAAAAGATTGTACGAGATAGTGTTAAAAAATGTCATACTATACTACTCAAATTTTGATAAGGATCAATAATAAGATTGTGCTTATTTCTCACACAAGTTTGACACGTTAAAATGTTTGCTGTCATTCTGATAATTTGTTTAATTGACATCAGCTTTGTACTAGGTATGTAATTTGAATAATCTAAATGTTAAAAAAAATCATTTAGCTTGGGTTTACCATTGAGGAGATATTTGAGAAATAAACTTTCACGAGTGATCCCTATTAAAGTTTGAGTAGTATATTATTATTTTTAGGTATTGCACCTTTCTTCATTGCTTTGCCATGGACAAAAAAAAGAAAAATATAAAAATCTCTCAAACAGCACAATGCACTTCCACAGACTTTGCACAAATGCTATAAATGTATGACTATTTTGCATACGTAAAGAAAAGTTAGAACAGTAGAGAAAAATAGTTAGACCTAACAAATTCCTAAAATTCTATTTGCAATTTTATCACAAAAAGGAAGCAGCACAAAACAACAATTCAAATGTCAACATGTGTAAAATGATACTGACAACAATATCTAAGGTCTTTGACAAGAACTTTCAATTGCGATGAGAGAAAACAACATTTTTTATTTTTATGTCATCCATTTTCACGACTAGGAAATTGAAGGTCAAACACACTTTTACAAATAACCCACATCGTAAACATTTGTTAGACCAAAGGACCTTAGGTATCGTCGTCAGTAACTCATTACTCATCAATACATTTAAATTGATGTTTAGTGTTGCTTCGTTGTTGTGATACACAGCAAATAGAATTTTAGGGGTTTTTTTGGGGGATCAAAGTATTTTTCTTTACTGTTCTAACTTTTCTTAGCGTGTGTAAATTAAACATATAGTAATTACATTGGTTTGTGCAAAGTTTGATGGAACTGCATTGTGCCGCTTAAGAGATATTTATATTTTTCTTTTTTGTCTATGGCAAAGCAAAGGCGAAAGGCGCAATACCTTAGGTATTAAATATGATATTTTATATTTAATATGCTTCTGTGTTCTCTCGTGTCTACATAATGAGGCTAGCAGCCATGATTTGGGTGATTGGAAGCTTTGTCTTTATTTTTAGAAAGGGAATTCTTGATGTAGTTTTTTATGAGGTTGCAAACAAATGAGATGATTTTGATTTTATTGTGAATTTTCCATTGTTAGATGGTGATGACCGACGTGCAACATTTACGTGGATTTTATTTTACAGCTTGTTCGTTTTTTTTTCTAGACATAGTAACACTGTTTAAGAATTCAATGAACGTTATCTTAATTACCTGGCATGTATGCTTAAACGTTAACGAATGCATAACAGAGAATCTTTTCAAACAGCGTAGTCAGTATCACAAATTAAGGGCCTCCTTTTGCAAGTTTTTTTCTTCATACCAAGATTTAATTAAAAATACAGGTGCAGTTTAAAATCACTACTGCAAGAATGTATTTCTCTGCCATAGTTACATGGAGATTTGATTTATAAACTAAAGAAAATAAGAGCCTTCGGAAATGTTAATTTCTCCTCATTATTGGTAAAACCATCTGTAAATTGAAAAAGAAAGGTTATTAACATGATATTCTACAGTACCATGCCTGGTATTTAACCCATCTACATTAACTGTTGATTATTATGCTAACCTCTTTGATTGCTGCTTGTAAAAGAACCTAGAGGCTTTGTTATTTGTTTTTATCCCTGTCATCTTGGCTCCAGAGGCTTGAAAACCTTAAGCGTATTACTGAATTCAAAGTAGTTAAACATACTCAGCAAAGCAATGGCATTTTAAAACTCAGAATAATTATAAATACTTACATGTATATATTTTTGCACATTCCCATAAAAACAAACAGCTAATACAGTTTTTATGCACCAGAAAGTTTAAAACATGTTCAAATTTCATTTCTAACCACAATGACTGACATAGGTCATCCATCTAATTCCAGAAAAAAGTATATTACCCAGTGCTGAGTTTCCTTTTTTTTTGCTGAGCAAAGATATAGAACAAAGATGAATACATTAGAATTGTTTATTTCTAAGGATGATACAGTGTGGAGAAAATAGAGGAATTACAATTTTCATGCAGCAGTAATTATTATACATGTACTTTTAAAATTCAAAATGTCACATGTACTTTTAAATTTAAAAATGTCACAGTTTAAACCGTTTGATACATAAAATAATAAAGCCAGTGTTGATACATAAAATAATAAAGTCAGTGCTGTCCATGTCAAAAACTTACTTAAAAAGTCGGTATAAAAACTGGACATCTTGGAAACAACTTGCTCTGTTTTTTTAAACCAAAGTAAGGTTAACTCCAGTAAATGTGTTGCCTCATAACTTCAAGTTAAAATAAAACAATGTGATTGTGTTGTCTTGACAAGTGCTGAAAATGTTGGTCAGTGGTAACAACACCAAAAATGAATCTATTTGCTCAAGTATTTTGCAAGAAAACTTTAAACTGTGTATTTTGCATCAAACTTCTTAAATTATGATGCATTTAAAATTGTTCAGTGGTCTAAAACTTTCATCCAAGGCATGTTATGAAACAGACATGTCCAGACATAACCTAGGGCAATTGACCTCTTGTAAAATGCAATCTGGTTTTTTAAATGATGAGAAAACGGAAGAAAAAAAGGTGATGATGGTTTGAACAGCTAAAAAAATGTAATACACATTCATCATAAACATGAATAATAACACAAGTTCATTGTATTTGGTGTACGTTGGTGTAATAGGAGTAAAGTCCACTTTTTGTCAGATTCTCCCAAATTTCATGGGGGAAGGTTGGGTGGGGGAGGGTTATGTTGTGTCAATTCTAATTTTCAAATCTCCTAATTTTTCTATGTAAATGTCCCACTTGGCATCAGGGGTAAAGAGATTGGATGCTGCATAAAAAGTGTGCCAGCAGTACAGTAGCTTATAACACAGGTGTCATGGAATGGTGTTTGAGTAATAGTTAACCCTATCCTCCATATACACACCTTTATGGCATTGGCGAACAGGTTATTAGGTTATTTTAAAAAGCGAACAATGCAGATCCTGACCAGACAGCATGGATGTGTTGGCTGATCTGGATCTACACTGGTCACACAAACGTGTAAAGATGTATATATGGAGCAAATGGTTACAATACATAAATCTGTCAATCATTTTCATTGTAATTACAAATGGGAAAACAAACATTGTTCATTAAGTAAAACTATCACAAACTCGGTAGCAATATGTATCACACAATTAGAATACTGTCACTTCTACAACTAGGACGGAGCAAATATCAAGTCTTAACAGGCAATAAAATCTGGAATATACATAATATATGTCAACTTTGAATTTAAAAAAATACTATTATAATAAAATGTCTGTTTTCCAAATGAATGCATTGTAATTCCGTACAATAATAACTGAAACAATAATAAATAATAAAATTGGTTCACAACTCCTTGTATGAAATTACTAATATTTGATTAAGTAATTGTCCCGATTACAAGTTCGATCCTTACTGGAATGAATCCTTACTGGAATGAAACATCAAATAAGTGTCAATTGTTTATGGAATGCCTGTTTGATAAATAAAACCTAAATGAATAAAAAATGGTTAAACATTTGGTTTTTGGTCATCTACATGTAAAACTATATCAAAAACAATATGACTTTTAAAGTGAATAATTATCTAAAAGCATGTAATATAATAATTGAAGTAAATATCAAGCATGCAATAGCACATAATAAGCTAAAAATAGTGTTAGTGGCGCAATGTTTATGCTGTGTTACTAAAAACAAGGTGATAACACATCATTATAAATAGTAGACTAGGGTTTATCTGAATATTCCAACGGTATGATGGGTAAAGTGTCATGTACTCTTTATATATACACAGGTTTTATCACATGGCAAACAGTGTAGATCTAGATCAGATGGTGCAGATGTTTCAGCTGATCTGGATCTACAAGCTTTCTGGCTCATTAGGTAATATTGACAGGAATCGAACAGTGCAGATCCTGATCAGACATCAGATCTGGATCCTCACTTTTGGCCCATGTGATAACATGGGTATATATGATGTAAATGGTTATTTCAATCAAAATCATTCAACAAGAATACCTGGAATCATTCATTCCTTCAAACATATCGTATTCTAAAAATATCAAATCTGAAATTTTGCTCATCCAAAATAAGAATAATACCCAAATAATAATCCTGTTGCATTGGTATGTTCTATATAAAAGAAATTAATTTAAAAACAATTATAACATAACATCTCCATCTCAGCAATTGTAACAGAACATCTTGATATGAATATTTGTTAAATTGCCAACATTTTTGTTTAAATATTATGTTACATACTTTCATCTCTCTTTAAAGGAATGCCGGAAATGAAATGACCTTTAGATATTTCAAGCCTGGAGATGAGAGAAAATTTTTGAGGTATCTGTGCGTGTGATTTAAAAATGTGTCTTCAGGAATTTGACATCATTCATTGAAATGGCGTCCTGAAGTTTAGTAGACACCACTTTAATAATAGTCAGAGAGTCAAAAGATTTTATCTAAATCAAATAACTTAGATACAAAATTGATTGATGATAGTTGGTTCTTTAAAAAAAACAACCAAACAACAAACAGTAATAGCTAAAAAATGTAAAAAATATCACAACTTAACTTACGCAGCTCAATTCTGTTTCTTATGTAATTCTATACAGGATACAATACTTGTAGTTTTGTTCCGAAACATTGCAATATGTTGTATTAGAATTTCCAAGACATGGTTGTCTCGATTTTATTTTTGTATGTTTCTATGTATCTGTTTCTGATTTGTTAACACTAATAAAGCACATTACATGACTAAACTACAACTGTCACTGAAATTTTGTATCTTTCCTTCATCAAAATTCAAAGTTTAGCAAACTATGTTTCTACCCTACATCGGTATTTAATATATCACAGCTCTGCCTCTAACATAACAAGAAAAATAATCCAAATATCGTAGTTATGCAAACACTATCCTCTATATCAGTACCAGCAAAACAATATTATACAATTATTTACTTATTAGCTGGGAAATATGCTGTGATATTGACCTAAAAAATCATTAATGACCGAGGCGATAGCCGAGGTCAATAACGATTTTTGCGGTCAATATCAACAGCATATTTCCCAGCTAAAAGGTAAATAACTGTTTTATTACATGAACTATAAATAGTTATATATATAAAATAGTTTATTACATGAACTATAAATAATATAAAAGATGGAAACTTTCGGATTCTATTTATAGACAGTCAATATCAGCGAAAGCGGGTCAATATCTAGATTTATTGACTCGGTTATTTTGGGCGTGTGACCAATCGCGTTGCGTCTATTTATAGTTCATGTAATAAAAACTAATATGATAATTAAACATGTTTAAAGCTACTTCAATATGAACCGTTTACTCAATATAATTACCGGTAAATGGGTTTTATCGCATGTGCCACCAGCATAGATTCTGGTCAGCCTGATCTGGATCTGCACTGTTCAGTCTTGGTCAGAAATATCCTATTGTGAACTGTGTAGATTCTGATCTGATGGCACATATGTGCAGGCTGATCTGGATCTGCACTGTTCAGTCTTGGTCAGAAATATCCTATTGTGAACTGTGTAGATTCTGATCTGATGGCACATATGTGCAGGCTGATCTGGATCTGCACTGTTCAGTCTTGGTCAGAAATATCCTATTGTGAACTGTGTAGATTCTGATCTGATGGCACATATGTGCAGGCTGATCTGGATCTGCACTGTTCAGTCTTGGTCAGAAATATCCTATTGTGAACTGTGTAGATTCTGATCTGATGGCACATATGTGCAGGCTGATCTGGATCTGCACTGTTCAGTCTTGGTCAGAAATATCCTATTGTGAACTGTGTAGATTCTGATCTGATGGCACATATGTGCAGGCTGATCTGGAACTACACTGTTTGCCCATGCCATAAAAGTCAGATCTATGGAGTAAAGGGTTTAATATTTCTTTCAAATCATATTCAATTAAAATTTTAAGAAGTAATTTCTATTTTTGAAATAAAATCTTTAATGTATTATATCTGTTTAGGATATAACTATTCACCAAACATATTATATTTCATAACTTTCAAAGTTCAAACTTAACAGTTTACTCCATAGAGAGATCCAGATCAGCCAGCACATTTGTGCCATCTGATCAAGATCTGGACTGTTTGATTTTTTGTCTGTTAGGTTATTTACTATCAAAGTGTGACCAGTGTAGATCCAGATCAGATGGCACAGATGTGCTGGCTGTTCTGGATCTTCACTGTTCCCACTTGTAAAAATGCATATGTATGGAGTAAAAAGTTGATAATAAAAATAGAAATAAAAATAGTGAATATTATATAAGATCACTTTTCCACTGCAGATGTTTTGATCAAAATATATCTTGTTTATCATGACATAGGCCATACTGTATGGTTAAGTGAAAGGTATTTCCTGATTTCCTCCAGCACTTCATCGGAGATGTTGTTTCCGGGGGAAACTGTAATTTCTAGGATGCTGGTATTAGCCTTTAGCAAATCTACCAGCAGTTGTCCCCCTTTCTCTGTCAGACCTGCATTCTGCAACTCGAGACATCGCAGCCCTGTATTTGTTCTAAGGCCCTTATTCAAGTTCTCCAGACCCTGGTCCCCGATGTTGGTTAAATCCAAAGATAATGTTTTCAAGGTATTGTTTTTCTTGAGTGCCTGGCCGAGTCTTTCCCAGCCTGATGGAGATATCTCGCGATTTCCGTTCAAATTCAGTGAAACTAATGTTTTGTTCAACTCTAAAAATCTGGAAATCTCAGCAACGGCGGCATCGGAGATTTTCGTATCTCCCAGATCTAGTTCCTTGATGTTACATTCCATGCTGCTGGGTTCCTCATCGTAGTTCACATCTTTACCTTCTTCCTTCTGGTGCCGGGCCTCAGATGGGGTCAGGTAACCAGAGGAACGCCGCAGAAATGGGAACGGGTCTTTTGTTTTGACAAGGGAATCCATCAGCACTTTGCACCCCACATTTCCAATAGGATTTCCATTCAATCTGAAATATAATATCAAAGCATTGAAAGTGATGAGTAGTTGGCATAAACCCTAAACTATTTTGGTCCTTGGTACATATCTGGATGGTTTTAATGATTTCATATACAGTACTATACACATAGTTCTTACATTTTTTTCTAAGAAAGATAATCAAAGACATTTCAAAGATATTAAAACTAACAAAACAGGGATCATGCTAACACACTGCTACAGTCTTAACTTTTTATTCCTTATTTATGGGTTTTATTGTGCAATCAATCTAGATCCTGATCAGCATGCACATTTGTGCTGTCCAATCAGTTCTCTTCAGAAATCTACACTGTTAAATGGTAAAAACAACCTAATGAATCAAAAACATACCATATCCTGATCAGACAAAACAGATGTGCCGGCTGATATGGATTTAAACTTTTCGTCCATGATAAAACAGCCATATCTCATGAAGGTAAAGCTCTTAATTTAGCGACTAGAGTTAATCCTATTACATGAAAATCTCTATGGACAGTTTATGAGTATTAGACATTAGAGTAATGGGCACTGTAGATCCTGATCAGACAACACTGATGTGCCATGGGCTAACAGCCATATCACATTAACCCTTTCCTCCATAGACACACCTTAATTGCGAGGGCAAACAGTTTAGATCCAGATCAGCAGGCACATTCTGTGCCGTCTGATCAGGATCTAAACTGTTCGTTTTTTAATTCCTTTGGTTATTTTTTACCAAAATGCGACCAGTGCAGATCCTGATCAGACGGCAAGGATGTGCCAGCTGATCTGGATCTACACTGGTCGCACATGTGTAAAAATGCGTATATATGGAGGAAAGGATTAAGTAAAGGCCCGTTTTTAGTTATTCTACTTACATGACAATTTCAATGGATGGTTTAGTTTTAATAGCCACAGACAGTGGAGTCATGGACTTTGCTCCGATCTGGTTCAAGCTAAAGTTGAGCAGGTTTGGACAGGACTGGGTAACCTGTAGGGACCGGGCAATGTTCTCGAATGACGAGTCATTAAGGGCACAGTTCCTCAATGTCACACCCTTCAGATGGTCGACCTCAGCCACATAGTTACAGATTTCTGTCAGCTGCAACAAAAGCAATTTGCAAGATGATATAATTGATCTGAAGAAACAAATATAAAGATCTATGCTTTTTTCAATTATGTAAAAACACAATAACCAAGATGGAAATACCTAGTGCAGATCCAGATCAGATGGCATGGATTAAAAGGTTAACTTACTTTGAAGAGTATACCTAAATCTAATTAACCCTTTACTCCACATATACATATTTTAATGCATCAGTCCTGTAACCAGTGTAGATCCAGAACAGGTGGGCACATTTGTTCCATCTGATCTGGATCTGCACTGGTCACTTCTTGATCAGAAATAACATAATGAATCTAAAAGCAAAGTCTTGATCCTAATAAGACGACACAGATGTGCCTGCTGTTTAGTACCTAAACTGTTCCTCTATGCAATAAAGGGTGTGTCTACGGGGTAAAGGTTAAAGTCTACAGGTAAAGAGTTTGCTATAAAAGTTTCTGCCATCATAGATCATGAATACAGAATGTCAGTTGTACAGCAGTTATTTTATCAATGTGTGAAATAGATGACAAATGAGGTCTGAACATGAGAAATAATCAACATATTGCAGGCTCTGTTTGACTGAGCTTGTTCATTAGCAGCCATTGAATGCATAGTACTGTCTGTGCTGCCAAAGCTTGGGTTAAGCTCAGCTCAAAATTTACATAGATATATGTAAAGTGCTCAATGTTTGAATCAAAACACACCATACCTGATTTTCATCCAATTTCACTCCACTCAAGTCAACAGCATTATCTCCCTTGATCATCGGCAGAATACTGCCAAAGTGAACCTTGGGTTGTCTAACTTGGCTCTCGGCAACATGTGACCCTGATGTTCCATCAGCAACATTATCTGGGTCATGACCTGTAGTAAAAAAAAAACAATATTTTCACCCAAAGTATATAATATTTTATGCTTTCCAGTGAATAATAGAATTAAATCGTTGATATTACACGTAATTATACAAATTTTTAGCTTCAATTGTTACAGACAGTTTCCAGTTTAGTAATTTTCAAATAAATGTCAGTTACAAGAAATCTTCTCCTAGTATGTTCTCAGAAGCAGTGATATAAAATATTCGTTGAGCAAATGAGAGAGCAGACCGAACCCAAAATAACAAGTTTAGCACAATCAACTTAGTCGTTAAGTTATCATTATTACTTTAAGCTGGAACATAAGGACAGATTTAATACTACAATGTATTTTATATTGTAACAAAGTTTATATTCAGGTAGTTTACATTCATTAGATTATTTTTGTCTAAAAATTAGGGATGGGATCGAATACCAAAATCCCTATTCGAATATTCGTCAGACATATTCGAATATATTCGAATATTCAAATTTAATTCGACTTTTACCCGAGTTTAGATAGAATGTCAAGAAACTAAATGTGTCCGAATTTTCTTAATATCTGAAATATGTCACATTTGATAATTGTTATCGTATCAGTGTTTGCTGTTCATTCCTGTTAAATACCTTAATATGTACGACTTGAGTAAAGAAGTTTGAATCAAAACTAGTATTGTTTGTTGTTATTTACGGATTGCATATACTGAAGAATAGACTCTGATGCTGACAGTCCGAGATGATTTCTAAATTTAGATCAGCACCAACGCTTAAGATGACTGTGTTATATTTTCATGGAATGACATAGCTCAGACCGAAAACCAAATTAAACAGACATGAAACACTTGACTGGATATTTTAACACAGGTGATTTATAATTGTCGCATTTTATTTGCTAATTTTTCACATAAAAGACCAATGAAAATATTGATAATCTATACTGTGATCGCAAGAAAAACAAACTGTCAACTTGCCAATTAGCACCGCGGGTGACATTAAACAGGCTTTAATCCTTCGCCCTAGTAAGCAATCAGTCCAATAATTGGGGCCTTTACAACACCACCTGCTGTGACACTTTGTTTTTATAACAATTAAGTACCTGCAATTTAAGTTGATGCGACAATTAGGCAGAGAAAAAGATGTTTACCCCCTGCTCAACCTGTATTTACTTAGTACCTGTAAGTGGTCTATTGGCCTGTATTTTATTACGGACAACTCCAGTATTTTTAATCTAACATTCTTTTTGGAAGAGCATACTTATATTAAAAATCTCGAATATTCGAATCCTAAAATCTCATTCAAATATTCGTTGTCAAACCGAATATTCGAATATTCGGCCCCATCCCTACTAAAAATGGTTCCAACCAAGAAGCCAACAGTACAGATCCAGATCATATTGCACTGATGTGTGGGATGATCTAAATCTACACTGGTCGGCCATGAAGTAATAGGTACACTTTCCTGACAATGCTTTGTAAAAAGGTTTAAGTTTTAAAGGTTTCTTACCTCCATGCATGTTTTCTGGCTCACTTTCGCTGGTGGCCGGCTTTGAACCTGAAATAAACAGAGACAGTTTACCCATTAACAGCATCATTCAGGATTATAAACTGGTAACATGAATCAATGACATTAACATGTAATATTTGGCAAAACACCAATCCAAATAACCTGTATTAGTGGTGAACCGTCAACTCCATGTCATGTCTTTAATATTATGTGCAACCAGTGTGGATCCAGATCAGCCTGCACATCCCTGCAGTCTGATATGGATTGACCTCGTTTGTTAATAAGAAACGGTCTAACTTATGAATCCAAAAGCAAACAGCCTAGATTCTGATCTGACTACAGAGATGTACAGTCTGATCTAGATCTACACTGCTTGCTCATGGTATAAAACCCTTATCCATGGAGTAAAGCATTAAATGAAACCCTTCTACACAGTTGTAGATTTGTGCCCAAGGTTATAAAACTGAGCATGGAAACCAGTCTCAAATCTCAAGCATTTGATTGGCTGACATGGTGACCAGTCGCCATTTCAGCCAATCAGATGCTTGAGATTTGAGACTGCTTTCAAATCTCAGTTTTATAACCTTGGGACCCGGAGACACTAGAAACTAGTTAAGACATCAAACAAGACTCATACATGTATACAAAGTGAGGATGAAAATTTACTGAAGATTTAAGTATTTATCATGTATATGAAGTTTGGCCCCAGGGACCTCACTTTTGGACAGTGATTCAGCTCAAACAGTTACCCCAAGGATCAGATTTTCCGTACGGAGCTAGGAGTAAATGCTATTTTTTCTTGCATTTTTATTTATCCACTGACTTCATGACTTACATAACATAATGTATATAACATAATTTACATCAGCAAATAGTTAAAATATTAACAAACAATTTTTTTGATTTCATGCACTCAGAAATTTTGTCTTCCAGCCAACAATAAGTTACAGTATAGTCCCAAGCACTGATAACAACACTGAATGAAAACTTTTGCCCTCATTTGATTTCCACCATAACAGATTAATGTGACACCAGCCACATACATCCCCACTGCCTACAAGCCCAAACAGCAAACTATATGTGAACACAGGTGTCAAAATGGAGTCATGCAGTTTTTGCAAAAACTCCATCATAATTGTTCAATGTTTAACCCTTTCCTCCATAGACACACCTTTACTGCATGGGCGAACAGCTTAGATCCAGACCAGCGGCAACTTGATGCCATCTGATCAGGATCTACACTGGTCTCTTTTTGAATCGTTAGGTTATTTCTGACCAAAATGAGACCAGTGTAGATCCTGATCAGACGGCACAAATGTGCCAGCTGATCTGGATCTACACTGGTCGCACATGCGAAAAAAGGCGTATATATGGAGGAAAGGGTTAAGGCACTATTTCACCTCATGCAATTCAGTGAGTTAAGACAGGGCTGCAGTTGTTTCAGACAAACAGATCTTTGAGATTTGAGACTGGTCTCCAATTTCAGTTTTATGATTTTGAGCTCAGCTCTTTTCAGTTATGGAAAACACTGCAGCTGTGAAGAAGATTGAATTCACTAGCCTTTTATGAGCAATTTGAGTGGTGGAAGTGACAAGTTTCTATCTGATTTTTAACAAATTGAGTGGTGGAAGTGACAAGTTTCTATCTGATTTTTAACAATTTGAGTGGTGGAAGTGACAAGTTTCTATCTGATTTTTAACAATTTGAGGGGAGGAAGTGACAAGTTTCTATCTTTTATTTTCATTTTCACATCACTTAGAACCTTTTTGCTCTCACCCTCAAATGATTGCGATTCATTTACCAAACAAATCTAGCAGGTATAGGATTATAAGTATCATTCACGTGTGTTGGGTAAAAATCGCCTGATCCAGCCCGAGTGAAATATGCAAAAGGGCGGTAACGAGGCTCTGCCGAGTTACCGCCTAAGTGCATATTTCTTTACCCAACAAAAGTGAATGATACATTTTCTTGCATACCTTTTTAATTTTGCGCATTTTGTTTTTTTTTCCTGTAAATTTTTCTTTGCACTACTTTTTTATAGTAGCGGAGTGATATAGGAGACATTCCATTGTTCATTCATAACTGTGTAAGACGTCGTGATGTCATATAAGGCATATGACTGATTCTACAAGGGGGGTGTAGGTTGAAATTTCCTACACGGGTGAAAACACCGATCTTGTATGCAAGAAAAACCCTTTACTCCATGGGATATGGCATATATCACCTGGGCATAGATCCATGCAAGCTGATCATGACACTTTGCATCTAATCAACTGAAACCTTATTAATCTTAAAACAACCTGATCAGACATGCAGGTTGATCTGGATACACACTGGCTGCACATGGGATAAAACCTGTATCCATGAAGTGTAGGATTAAAATGACTGAAGTGTAATTATGCAAGCAAAATCTCCACAAAAAGCTCAGCTCTGACGAAAGCAGCAAGCATAAAGCTGGGCCCAAGATCTTAAAGCTAAATCTGGAGACCAGTCTCAAATCTCAAGCATCTGATTGGCCTTAATGAAGACTGGTCGCCATTTCAGCCAATCAGATGCTTGAGATTTGAGACTGGTCTCCAAACTTAGTTTTATGATCCCAGGCTGCATGCTCTGACTCAAGCTCAAAGAATGTCTGAAGTTAGCTGCTTTTCATTTCTTTCCATGGATACTACTTAATATATTATGTACAAAATGTATAGATCCAGATCAGCCTTCACATACGCGCTCTGCCGTCCGATCAGCAGATACTGTTTTTAGATTCATTAAGTTATTTCAGAGCAAAAAGTGAACAGTGTATATAGTCTCGTAGCAGACTGATCTGGATCTACACTTTTGGCACATGTGAAAAAAGTCATAGCCATGGAGTAAAAGGTCAATGCCAGATCAAAAGCACATTCTCACTCGCAGGATAACAAAATAAGTTTGTTTGATTTGATTTTAATTTCAAATAATATGCATGCACTTAAACTACAAGAAAGAACAATTAAAATGGAATTGGTATAAATGGAATAAAATATAACAGGTAACAATGATAGTTTACAATTGCAGTTACTGGTAGTTACAGCTCTAGGTAAAGTGGGAACATATTTAATGATAATCCAGAAATATATTACAACTAATCAAAAGAATCATCTAAAGGATTTTAATGTAATAGTTGGATAAATGAATGGTCAAGTGGGGATCCAGCAGGGGATTCAGCAGTAATTTGGGGCAGCAATGTTTAATTTTAACATTAATTCCCCAAGATTGCTCCTAACAAATCCCCATTCTGGAAATTCTACATGCGACCCTGAAGGTAACTTGCAATCGGCAAATTTCAGCAACATTGACTATGCTATGAAAAGCCTCAGTTGTTTGACACATTTATGTTGGAATCAATACTTTGCTTTTGAACATGATAAATATGTTTTTAATGAAACTATCGAAAAATTGATGGATATTGTATATTTTCATGCATCACTTGGAAAGAGTGCTTGGAAAGAGCATGAGAAAACTTATTTGCAAATTTGAATCTCCTGGACAATGTCATGATGGAACAACATGGCGTTGCTCACTGCACACCCATAGATTTCTGATTGTGATAACTTGATGTTTTCCAGTGACTTCTCAGTGGGCCATGTTTGTTACATGTTCTTGAGTTTTTCTGTGCACAGCAGGGAAACTAATTCAAACCAAACTTTACTAATGTGGACTTCAAGTATAACTTTAGAGTAATTTTTTTTCAAACAATGCAATATACTGTAAGCAAGAAGTAAAGAGGAGGAAATGCAATTCTACTGAATCTTCAGTGAGAAATCAACAGATGTTAACCCTTTCCTTAATACATTCACCTTTATTGCATGGGTAAATAGTGTAGATCCAGATCAGCTGGCACATCTGTGCCATTCGATCTGGATCTACAGTGTAACTTTTTAGATTTATTTGGTTATTTCTGACCAAAAAGAAACCAGTGCAGATCCAAATTAGATTGCATGGAAGTGTTATCTGACCTGGATCTACACTGTTTGACCAATCCATAAAGGCGTATATATGGAGGAAAGGGTTAAGACAGGTGGGTGTGGTCTCAGTGTGGTCTATATAGTCACTTACATGATTTGGCCGAGAGGTCTGGTTGAACATGGTAGCTTGTCACTGCCTCCTTGACCCATACTCTCCTTTACCCAAGTTGTTATAAAGCATTAAAACACTTTCTTAAATCTTAACTCCATATTAATGCCTTTTATCCCACTGGCAAACAGTTAAAAAAATTCAGATCACTCAGCACCTCTGTGACATCTAATCAGGATCTAAACTATTGGGTCTTAATTACATTAGTTATTTCTAACCAAGATTTGACCAGTGCAGAACCTGATCAGATTGCATTGATGTGCCAGCTGAGCTGGATCAACACTGGTTGCACATGCCTTAACCCTTTCCTCCATATATAGGCCTTTGTAATGTGTGCGACCAGTGTAGATCCGATCAGTGGCACATACTTGCCGTCAACAGCACAGCACTTCCCTGTCAAATATTAATTTCCTGTTAATTATTTCCACGAAATATATATTACATGTATTAGTATGCATGCTTGCGCAGATAACAGCAAGATTCGGACTGCTATTTTACTAAAATATTTCTAACATCATCTACTTGTAAACAGAAGGTTTTAATCCTGTCCTTCATATATACGCCTTTCTATGGGTGTGCGACCAGTGTAGATCCAGATCAGCTGGCACATCCCTGCCATCTGATCATGATCTGCACTGGTGGCATTTTGGTCAGATAGCCTAACAAATCAAAAAGCGAACACTTTAGATCCTGATCAGATAGCTCAGATGTGGCAGCTCATCTGGATCTAAACTGTTCGCCTTCGCAATAAAGGTTTGTCTATGGAGAAAAGGGTTAACATTATACGGTAATGCAAGGAATTCCATAAATTCCACTTTCTGACCAATTTCTGTTTGTTATAATATCATTATTAATTTTATTTAACTTATTAAAGAGTTATGAGTTACATGTTTAAATTTCGACAAAAAGAGTTTAGCATGATAATTAAATTTGGTAATTTATTGAATTGGAAACATATGTAACAATGGTACAATGTACAAAACTACTAGCGATATCATATATGGTTTGATCACAAACTTTACCACATGAACCTGATACAGGCTGACAATGCAAATAATATCTCTATATTCCTCTGCAATCCCATTTTTTATGTGTACCAATACATGTACATACATGTATTAATAGGTTATAAAGCAAACTGTCAAATTGATAGTAATAAACATGTATCTGTAGCCTAAAATATCATTCATTTACAGCAAACAAGTTAACTAGAACACATTTTTGTCTAAAAGAAACTATTTTTAAATGAGGCACATTTAAATTCGAGAGAATGACAACTACATCATGCACTTATCTTAAGAATTACACTAAATTCTAGAAAAAAATGAAATTTAGCAAAAAAAAATTAAATTTAAAATCTCAATGAGAAGTTTAGGATCTGGAGGCAGTGAACTGGCTTCCATCTGAAGATAAACAAATAAATATAAATCATAAAAATCACATGGTCTGTTGATGGAACCTTCGGGAGTGTGTAGAAGTGAATGGTGGATTTGGCTTTTATAACAAATTATAAACTCTTCACTATTTTGGTTTGATTAACACTTAATTCCCTATTATATGCATTTTAACCTGTGTGCAACTAGTGTAGATCCAGATCAGCCTGCACATTGGTGCCCTCTGATCATGATCTGCACTGGTCACATTTGGTTATAAATAACCTAATGAATCTAAAAGCAAACAGTGCAGATCCTGATCTACAATGTTTGCCCATCCAACAAAGACGTATGTATGGAGTTAACAGTTTGACCCATTCCTCCATAGATAAACCTTTATTGCGTGGGCAAACAGTTTAGATCCAGATCAGCTGGCACCTCCCTGACGTCTGATCAGGATCTGCACTGTTTGCTATTTGATTTATTAGGTTATTTCTGACCAAAAAGCTGGCTGATCTGGATCTACACTTGTTGCACATGAGTAAAAATGCATATATATGGAGGAAAGGGTAAAGAGGTCTCAAGTTTGATCAAGAACTACAATAAATATGGTAAAAGCATGAAAGCTAGTTAGTCAAACTGTAGTATGGTTTCTCTTGTTTGCTCTTATGGAAGTTACAGTTATTAAATTATTTAACCCCTCCTCCATAAATACGCATATTTATGCATGTGCAACCAGTGTAGATCCAGATCAGCCGGCACATCCATGCCATCTGGTCAGAAATAACCTAACAAATAACAAGAGTGCCAAACTGACACAAAATACGCCCGTCAAAATGCTGATCATCAAAGTTGCGTAACGATCCGATGAAAATTATTCGACTTGGAGAGCAGATACCGCTAATTCAGTTTTTGGACAATTCAAGGGCCATAATTCAGGAGTGCCTGGGGCAATTTGGCAGGTTATAGAACTTGGTCGAGATATTATGCCCACCAACATATTCACCAAGTTTGAAAAAAAACAGGACACAAACTCTTTGACTTAGAGAGCGGAAACCCAAATTTTGGACAATTCAAGGGCCATAATTCAGAAGTGCCTGTGGGGATTTGGCTGGTTATAGAACTTGGTCGAGATATTATGCCCACCAACATATTCACCAAGTTTGTTAAAGACCGGATGAAAACTCTTTGACTTAGAGAGCGAAACAGTAATTTTGGACAATTCAAGGGCCATAATTCAGGAGTGCATGGGGGATTTGGCTGGTTATAGAACTTGGTCGAGATATTATGCCCACCAACATATTCACCAAGTTTTATAAAGACCGGATGAAAACTCTTTGACTTAGAGAGCGGAAACAGTAATTTTGGACAATTCAAGGGCCATAATTCAGGAGTGCCTGGGGGTATTTGGCTGGTTATAGAACTTGGTCGAGATATTATGCCCACCAACATATTCACCAAGTTTGATAAAGACCGGGTGAAAACTCTTTGACTTAGAGAGCGGAAACCCTGTGAACGCCGCCCACCCACCCGCCGCAGGTGTTCCCATAATACCTCCCCTTTTTCAAACAGGCGTATAAAAAAGCAAACAGTGCAGATCTGTATTAGATGGCGCGGATGTGCTGACTGATCTAGATCTACACTGGTGGCACATGCATAAATATGCGTATATATGGAGGAAAGGGTTAATACATAACTTTTTGCATGTCATATCATTGACCATGTGTAAATCTTTTATAATTATAAAAGTAAATTTAGAGAAGTTAAAAACCAACATTTGTGTTTGATAATTAGAAGATTTCAAATTAACCTTCACAGTTTTATTATTGCAAATGTAAATTAAATTTGTGAAATCAGGCAAACAAGTTTTTCTGTATAAATTTAACCCTTTATTCCATATATTTATATGCGTGCCATCTGATCAGGTTCTGCACTGTTTGATGTTTGGTCAGAAATTATCTAATAAATAAAGTGAACAGTGCAGATCCTTATCAGACAGTACAGATGTGGGCTGATCTGGATCTACACTGTTTACCCATGCCTTAAAGGCATATATATGGAGGAAAGGGTTAAAATATCAGAGAGTGATGAAACATCAAAGGACTGTTACCTACAAATATTACAGCTATTTCTCACCTTGTTTATCTTTTGGTTTCTGGGCCTCACTGTCGCTATCAGACTCAGAATCAGTTGATGATGATGATGATGATGAACTGTCTGAGCTGCTATCTTCGCTCTCCTCTTTCATGGGGGTGATTTCTTCCTCCACTGTAACAAACAGTATGTCTTTAACTTAACCCTTTCCTTGATATATGTGCATTTTTACGCGTGTGCTACCAGTGTAGATCCAGATCAGCCAGTACATCTGTTCCATCTGATCTGGATCTGCACTGGTCACATATTGGTCAGAAATAACTTAATGAATCAAAATGCGAACAGTTTAGATCCTGATCAGATGGCACAGATGTGCCGGCTGATCTGGATCTAAACTGTTCGCCCTAGCAATAAAGGTGTATAGGAAAGGGTTAAGGATTGGTCTTTTCAAGAATTTTTCTAGAACTCCTGGAAAACCTACAGCAAGTTAGTTATCTGGGTAATGTACAACATGGATAAAGGTAGATCTTAAGTATAATAGAAGATCGGAGGAGGTTAGTATTTGAGGGAATTTCATGTTGTTTTGATGGAAAAGATAATCTTTGGCAACAAATAACAATTAAACAATGTTATATCTTTACTCTCAGATAACCAACCATTTGGAATTGGATATCAGATCCTCCTTTCAATTTTCCATTATAATACTGAAGATCTACCTTTATCTGCAATCTACATTTAACTGAATAACAACTGTACACATTTTATTGCCGTCTGATCAGGATCTAAACTGTTCGCTTTTTTATTCATTAGGTTATTTCTGACCAAAATGCGACCAGTGCAGATCCTGATCAGATGGCACTGATGTGCCAGCTGATCTAGATCTAAACTGTTCGCACATGTGGCTGAACAGGAGCAAATTCTCTTAACCCTTTCCTGTATATATACACCTTTATTGCTAGGGCGAACATCTGTGCCGTCAGATCAGGATCTAAACTGTTCGCTTTTTTATTCATTAGGTTATTTCTGACCAAAATGCGAACAGTGCAGATCCTGATCAGACGGAACGGATGTGACGGCTGATCTGGATCTACACTGGTCGCACATGCGTTAAAATGCGTATCTATACAGGAAAGGGTTAAGTTTTGGACTATCAGTACATTTTAATACTAGTTGGGCATGAACTTACGCTATAATGCTATAACAAGTTTTGCTTTAAATATAGTCACTGATGCATCAGAATATGACTGCATAAGAATATTACATCACTTTTTTTTTGTTGATAGGTTTTCTACAGTTTAAGTTTTAAATTTTGATATTTGACCTGATAAATGACCAGGCATCTTTAAGGTCAAGACTTACTTGCAGCACTTTTCATTGGTGGTTCATGTTCAAGCTTCTTCCTTTCTACTGTATATTCAGCCTTTTCGAATGTATCTTCCCGTTTGATACCACCGAATGGAGCTGGCTCTGTTGGTTTTGCTAGAGGTGTGAAAGGTTTGTCTGACGAGGTTTCACTTGAAGAAGAGGTTGAAGTCGTAGACGATGTGGAACTTTTCCTCTCCACCGCTGGTTTCTGTGGTGATGGCGGAACCGGAGCCTTTGTTTCAACTTTCTTTTCCTCTGCCTTCTCTATTTTCACCTCAGCCTGTGACTTTGACGGTGATGTGACTTTCTTGTTGTCATTGTCAGAATCCGTCTCTGAGCT
The DNA here is from genome assembly GCA_038501625.1 of Corbicula japonica. Taxonomy (NCBI): domain Eukaryota; kingdom Metazoa; phylum Mollusca; class Bivalvia; order Venerida; family Cyrenidae; genus Corbicula; species Corbicula japonica. The sequence continues at coordinate 1,411,503 of JAZAYU010000140.1, forward strand.
GGAGCTAGAACTAGACACTGTTGATCCGGAGGATGAGCTAGATTTCTTTTTCACAACAGCTGGTGCAGGGGTTGAAGGTGGTTTTGGGGTAAATTTTGGTTGGTCCGACTCTGGTTTCTTGTAGTCAATTATAGCTTGAATTTGATCATCTTTCTTCGCTTGTGGTTTGGTATCTTTGACCATGTATTCCCCACCAGAACTGCTTGATGTGCTGCTACTTATGCTTGACGATGAAGATCTTCGCTCTTTCTTCTTCTCTTCTGTGATGGTTTTCATTTGTTGAACAGCTGGTGTTTTCTCTTTCTCTGCATCACTCATGGATGATGTACTACTGGTTCCCGTAGTTGTTGATGAGGATGAAGACGCACTTGGTTTCGGTTTCTGCTGAACAGCTGGTTCCTTGCTTTCCACTGCAGCAACAGCCTGAGCAAAAGGACTGGTTGTCTTGGTTACGGTCTTCTTTTTGTCAGCCTCAGATTCACTGTCAGAGCTCTCACTAGAAGACGATGATGATGACGATGTCGACTTTGGTCTCTGCTCCACCTTGACCTGTTCTGGTTTGGGTTTAGGTGGCTCCTCGGATGTTACAGTGTCAGAGACGCTCAGCGTGCTCTCACTCTCTCTCTGACTCTGTATCAGCGACAGCTGTCTCTCGTAATCTTTGTGCATTCGTTGTTCCTCAGCAAGTCGTCGCAGTCGTTCCTCTTCCCTTGCTTTGTTCTGCTCATCCAGTTTCTTCTGACGTTCCAGTTCTGCTTGCTTTCGCTCCTCTTCCATTTTCTGGAGGCGAAGCTGGAAACATAACACAATAGTTTAGATCACATGTAAGAATTTTTAACTGAATATGAATAAGAGTAGCCACAAACACACACTAACAGACCTTTCCACCACGTCCAAATATCATGAAAAAAAACTGTACCCAAGGTTATAAAACTGAGCATGGAAACCAGTCTCTAATCTCAAGCATCTGATTGGCTGATTTCAGCCAATCAGATGCTTGAGATTTGAGACTGGTTCACAAACTTGAGATGGAACTCAATGCTCAATAATCTTGTTTCATTCTACAAGCCCAAGAGTGACACTACCGATATAGATTACTTTAATTGCTTTATTTAAATTCTGAAATGCATATCAATGTTTGTTGTACATAAACTACTTATAACTTTTTATCTAGTTCTTGTAAAGATAGCAACAAAAATTCAAATTTTGAGCCCCCAATTTTTATAACCTCTGGGCCATGTTTCAAAATAATGAACTATCTTATGCTCAATCTCATTATGCGGAATACTTCGTAAAAAGGAAATAAAATCTTCCTTTTATCAAGAAAATAATTAAAATAACATTTCTTGTGAGATAATCTGGTGTAAGTCTTTTAGACTTTGAAATAAGATTTGTGAGGTTTTAATCAGCGTTTTTGAAATTTTATAAAAAGAGAAAAAATCCAAAATTGCATTTAAAACAAGAAATATTGTATAATTTTATTCTTATAAAAAATTAAACTATTTAGCATCTTTAGAATATTAAAATTATCATTTTGAGTAATACATCTGTGCAGCTTTATCAGGATCTACACTGTTTGCTTCTTGGTCAGAAATAACCTAAGGAATCTAAAATTAAATAGTGAAGATTCTAATTACATGTCACAGCCATGCCATCTAATCTGGATCTACACTGCTTCTTACTCAAAAATAACCTTATAAATCTCAAAGTGAACAATGTAGAATGATTCTAATCACACAGCACAGATGTTCTGGATCTAAACTGTTTGCCCATACAATAAAGTCGTATCTTTGAGGTAAAGGTAAATCAAGCAGTACCTGACCTAGGAATGACAGAATCAACTTAACACTGTCAATTAAAAAAAAACAACCGTCCTGAAGATTTCAATCAGTACACTGACTCTTCAGTCTCTACACTGTTCACCCATGCAATAAAGGTGCATCTATGAAGTAAAGGTATATCAACGAGTACCTGACTTTCTTGTCTCTGAATCTCAAATCTTTTCTTCCTGGCTTCTTCCTCTTCTTGTCTTTTCTTCTCTTCTTCCTCTAACTTCTTCTTTCTTTCCCTTTCTCTCTCCTCAGCCTCCTTCCTACTCCTTTCTTCATCTTCTTTCCTTCTTCTCTCACTCTCCAACCTCAGTTTTTCTTCTCTCTTTTTTCTCTGGTATTTCTCATCTTCACTGTCCGAGGTCAAGGTACTTGATGAGGAACTGGAACTTGTTCTCCTCTTTTTGACCAGGGTAACTTGTTCTTCCTTGCGATTTGATTCAAGCGTGCTCTCAGTTTCCGTGGTGAGTGATCCACTGGTTGTGCTAGTTGTACTGCGGTCAGTTCTGTCAGTTATAGGAATTGGGGACTCAGATCGTCTCGACACCACCTGAAAAATGTTCCAAAGTTTACAATCCCTTATAAACCTTTTACTCCATAAGTATGGGTTTTATCACATGTGCTTTAGATTCGTTAGGTTATTTCTAACCAAGAAATGACCAGTGTAGATCCAGATCAGACAGCAGAGTTAAACCGTCATTTCGAATTATCGCATTTCAAGTTATCGCAATTCCACTGTATTTATAAAACAAACCCATCATCAATGATTAATATTACTTTTTGTTTGTGGTTTCTAGAACATGACATAAAGTTGATCAAATGTGTTTTCTTGGTGTCTTGTTTCCTGTCAATTACTGGTAACTTTTTCTCATAAAAGCTGGGAATATAAACAAGAAATCTATTACAGCTATCCTTTACTCGATGGATTCACCTTTTACCACATGGGTGAACAGTGTAGATCCAGATCAACCTGCACATCCATGCTTTATGGCCTGGACCTGCACTGTTTGCTTTTTGGCCAGAAATAAGCTAAGGAATCTGAAAGTTAAGAGTGAAGATCCTCATCAGATGTCAAGGATGTGCCAGCTGATATGGATCTACTGTAGTATCATTTAATTTAGTGGGGAGGAATTTTCACGCAAAACCCATAAGTAAAATATTCACGGGGGCATGATTTTGCGCAACTGCGTTTTCCTATAAAGAATCCCTGATAAATGTTTTAATTTTGCTGTGGTTAAATTCTGTGCTCTTGCTGTACCGCAAAATAAGTGAAAATTAAACCCACGCGAAAAAAAATGATTTAACAGTACATTGTTTGCCCTTGAAGTAAAATCAAACTGTCATGCAGCTGAATCTCATTTCTGCTAAGCAGTTCAGAAGGATTATCCATATTAATTTGTACGTCTACTTTCCATCAATATTTTCCTAACACTGAACAACAAGTAAGGAATATGTTAGATATTGTTATAAATACAACAAACTGTACTATTATTATTTTTCGCAAGAATTTAAATTTGGTATATTTGGTACTAGGGTAAATGTGCTAATTTAAACCCCAGCAAAATGACCATGCAATACTATGTCCTAACAAAAAAAAATACAAATGCACGAAAATGTTACGGCTGCATAAACAAATTGTTGTTGTTTTATGCAAAGAATCCCCATGAAATTTATATATACCAATGTACACAAACCTTGGAGGGAGAGGGCGCGATGACCTTCTTTGGTTCTGGTGAAGGGGACCTTCCCCTGGGAGTGATCTCCCTTTCTGATGAAGAGGAGCGAGAGGAAGAGGATGAGGAAGAAGTAGATCTTCTACGTCCTGCAGGCGACTCTTCTGTAAGAAAAATCAAAATGATTATCTCCTTTATGTACCATGAACCACATGTCCCATAATTACCAGTATGTTGAAGGAATCATATAAGAACTATAAACTATGACATCGTGTTCTAAATACTGATTTTAATGATACTAAAGCACATTTAGATTATAGCCTGACATGCTATCAACCGATCCAAACTGAAAGAAAATACATGGGCTCCCTCTACTGGGAAGGGCTTATCAGTAATTGGCATTGATTATTAGCACCACTTTACAGAGCTAATGCTTCAATTACTACTGAAATTTAACTACTAACAGCCATCAAAAACTTTCTTAACTTACTTAAAGGAACATCATTACGGAATCAAACACCATAATACTTATTGCTAAATTATATTTACACTTTCCTCCATCTTAATTACAAAGGCAAACAGATTAGATCCAGATCAGCCAGCAAATCCCTGCCATCTGATCAGAACCTAAACAGTTTGGTTTTTGATTCCAAAGGTTATTTCTGCCCAAAAATGCGACCAGTGCGGATCCTGATCAGACAGCATGGATGGTCTGGCTGATCTGGATCTACACTTGTTGCACACGCATACAAATGCGTATATATGAAATATTTTTATGCAGCTAGGAACTATAGTAAAAATTCTTCATCTCTATCTTTCAGTGACCTAAGGAATGAGTTGATATTTTATCACATTCATCAGAGTATAGAAAACATTTCTAGGCTTTACTTTAACATTCAGCAGCTACATTTTTTATATCCCAAATGAACACAATAAAATATTGATTTAATTCTTATATTTACACTCCTTGATATTCTCACTCATAAATATTCTCAATTCTTACCATAATACTGAGGATAATTACTGATATTATGAACTTTTTTTAGTTACAACAAGCGGCTTTTATTGTAGCCACACCCAAGATCAAATGTTTTCCACTGCAATATGGAAACAGTCTGAACAAAGTCTTTTATCATAGCAGACGGCAACAGTGCAAATATGGTGAAATCTTAACTATTTTCAACACCTAGGCCATTTAAAAAAAATGTATTCCCACTTGTTTATTATTTTAACCCTTTCCTGTATAGACACACCTTTATTGCTAGGGCGAACAGTTTAGATCCAGATCAGCCCGCACATCCATGCCGTCTGATCAGGATCTGTGCCGTTTGATCAGGATCTAAACTGTTTGCTGTTTGATTCTTTAGGTTATTTCTGACCAAAATGCAACCAGTGCAGATGCAGATCAGATGGCATGGATGTGCTGGCTAATCTGGATCTACACTGGTCACACATGCGTAAAAATGCGTTTATATCAAAGAAAGGGTTAAAAAATTACCAGAGAGTAATTGCATACCTTTCTTCTGGGCATGAACATCGGCAGTGACTTCGATGGATTTGCTTCTTGGACCTTCATTATCTTCATCCTCTGAGGAATATCCTTCAATCTGAAAACAATAACTGAACCTGTGAATAAGTGACCCTTTCCGTAAAAATCCTTTTAAATGCCCTTCCCCTAATAAATGCCCCCATGTTATTTATCAGGGGAAACAATCAGTCAATCCATATTTATTCTCTTATAACATTCAGAATATAATATTAGAATAAAAATAATGAATATACATAAAGAGTGCTCCCTTTTCGGAAAATGTAACAACCCCTGGGGGCGTTGAAAAGGAATTTTACGGTATATGTGTGGTTCAATATGTTTTGATGGGTTTCCAGTTGAACATTCAATCTAAACTAGAATGTGTGCTCAGACACTGATGCCACCACTGCTAAAACAACATTTGTAACAAATGGCTATTTAACTCTGGTAAAAATGGTCACAGGAAAATTCTTTTCTTTATAATCATCTACACATCCTGCTTGATCATTGTGCAAGTTTGAAAGAAATCTGCCTGATAGTAAATGAGTCGATGCCACAAGATCTGGGGGACGTATGTAGGTACAGAGGGAAGGACAAGTGCAATTCTATATGCCTCCCACTCTGCGGGGCAATAAAAAAATGATATGTATCCATACAAAGTCTATTAACCCTTTACTCCATGGATACAACTTTTAACAAAATTGGAGACCTGGTAGATCGAGATCAGCAAACATATTTGTGCCATCTGATAAAATAAATCTTAAAGCAAATATTGAAGATCCCAATCAGATGGCACAGATCTGATGTTCCAGCTAATCTGATTCTATATTGTTCACCTATGCAATAAAAATAATTTCACTGGAGTAAAAAGGGTTAATTGATTATTTTTCAAGGCATTATGCTAACAAGTTTATGCAATAAACAGACAAACATAACATCATCTTACTCTTCTATGAGGAGGTAGAGTTCCCTCCCTTTCTTGTTCTTTTTCCTTCTCTGTCACATCTACAGTGACGGTCTTTCCATTGACACGATGCTCGTCATCTCGTAACCCAATGATATGCCGGCGATCTCTTTCTTCAGTGTCATCCTCAAAATCATCATCGTACTTGTTCCCTGCAAGATAAACAAGATACCGGCATTGTAAAAATCATCTTGAATCCAGGACTAATTGTTTTAACTATAAATTAATGAATGTTTTGTGATTTTATTGATCACAAGAACTGGAGAAATTGATTGCTTTCCAACAAAATTAATGTGAATATGTGTTAGAACTGCTGACTTCTTTCTGAAATCATAATTATACGAAAGGGAAAGATAATTAAGTTGTGACTTCCAGTTTTCAAGAACAATATATTTCTCAGCAATCTTTACAGAAATGCATATTTGTTAAAAGAAATTGTATTTTCTAATTTTCCAAAATATCTAACAGGTAAGAACAAGGATACATTTTTCCTATTTGCTAAGTAAAGAAAACGGAACAGTTTATAAAATTACAAAGTTGAGAAATCATCATGTATTTTTTTACCCCTAACAAACTCAAATTAAACATTAAATAAATAACATGTTGTGCAAAAGATGAGATTACATGTATATTGTGGAGATTCTTTTACAAATGACAAGACTTCCACAAGGAACATGGAATATGTGTACAAATGTATGACATCGACAACCAGTACAGATCCAGATCAGCCTGCACATCCATGCCTACAGGATCTACAATTTTGCTTTTTGATCAGAAATAACATAATGAATCTAAAAGTGACTAGTGAAGATCCTGATAAGACTGCAAAAATGTGCAATCAGATCTGGATCTACACCAGTTGCACATGGAATCTGATCCCATGGAGTAAATGGTTAACCCTTTCCTCCATAGATAAACCTTTATTGTGTGGGCGAACAGTTTAGATCCAGATCAGCCAGCACATCTGTGCCATCTGATTAGGATCTAAACTGTTCGCTATTTAATTTATTAGGTTATTTCTGACCAAAATGTGACCAGTGCAGATCCTGATCAGATGGCACAGATTTGTCGGCTGATCTGGATCTACACTAGTTGCACATGCGTTAAAATGCGTATACATGGAGGAAAGGGTTAAAGAACATTAAAAGGATCAACAGAAACAACTTGTTAATTTAATAATGCCCTATGCTAGGGATTTCTTGCCAAGAGTAATAGAGTCTAGAACATTCTACATATTATTTACTTACCCTTATTTTGGTCACAATATTATTAACAAAACCTATAAAGTCGTCATGTCTAAGGTCTGTTAAATATTTGTTATTTCACTATTTTTCCTCCGATCTGGTCCAGTAAGTCATACAGGACAATCAAGATTTCCCTTACACATACATATACTATGTACATTGGCAAACACAACTTTATATACAGCACATTTTTCAATTGTTACAGGCACTATAGTTTAGTTTATCAATTACATCTCCTTGCAACCAGAATAAATAATTTATTAAAGATCTGCAAACATTTCATTTCATAAAAGTTCCATATTCTGTTCAAGTCTGTATCAAAAACCTTTGGCCCAACATAAAAGGTATCACAAGTAATATGTAAAGGACAGTCACAAATCACCTTTTGCCCAAGGTTATAAAACTGAGCATGGAAACCAGTCTCAAATCTCAAGCATCTGATGGCTGAAATGGCGACCAGTCGCCATTTCAGCCAGTCAGATGCTTGAGATTTGAGACTGGTTTCCAATCTCACTTTTTTAACCTCCAACCTTTGTGTCATAGGAATAATTCACTACAAAGCTTTAGTGATACAACAAATTTATTCTTAAAAGTTTTTCAGCTACAAATCAAGTATGAGATGATACTACTTGTATCTCTGTCATTCCAGAACTAACGACACAACAAATTCTTTTGAAGAAACTTATTTATATATACTAGATGGGTGTTCAGTTGAACATTTGTGTTGCCTTTATGTCTTTTTCAGAACCAACATTATGGTGTTGTGACAAAACCCAAATACAAAAAGGGGCATTACTCTGTCAAAAGTGACCTTGAACTAAATATGTTGGTGTCATCATGACCCTGTCATAAGCAATATAATTTTTAAGTTTGTTGAAAAAAATAGGTAAAGAAAAAGCAAAGCCAATGTTAAGTTTTCTAACAGATGGACAAAGCGATCCATATATATCGCCATTTCTCCGAAAGGGTGACAAAAAAACAACACTCATATTGGAAATAAACAAAATAGACATTTAACAATTCAGAAAAAGTATACTAGTTATTTGTAAAGAATTATCAAGGTCTTTTTTCAAATCGATTACATTGTATTAGCTTCACATAAAGATTATAACATCATGCTTTTGTTAGGCTACTCTTAAAACATCTATCTTTCTCCATGCCCTAGTTAACCCCAATCTAGACATCTAATAAACAAACTAGGGATAAATAGATGACTTGCTGTTTGTGCAAGAATATTATACACAGAATATCAAACACCAGGCTAATAACAGTCTGGCAAATCAGTTGAACTCTGACTAAGCTGATCAGAGTTTACATCAATCTTGAACCATTATAAAAGTTTTCAATCAGTTTAACTCGGGTCGCTGATGGCAACTTTTTTTTCTTAACCCTTTCCTCCATAGATACACCTTTATTGCGTGGGCGAACAGTTTAGATCCAGATCAGGCGGCACATCCGTGCAATCTGATCAGGATCTAAATTGTTCACTTTTTGATTCATTAGGTTATTTCTGACCAAAATGGGACTAGTGCAGATCCTGATCAGACGGCAGAGATGTGCCGGGTGATCTGGATCTACACTGGTCGCACATGCGTACAAATGTGTATATATGGAGGAAACCGTTAATGAAACTGAGAAAATTCCAATGATGTGAAGACTGGGTTTGGCAAGAGGAAAGAGATACATGTATAAGTTTGAACAGAGGTCTAACATTGCTGCTACCATCATGCTCTGGTTATATGCAGGACTTGTTTGCTTTGTCTATGTTTATAAAAAGGGGTCTGGCAATTGGTTGAAAGCTTAAGGCATTGTTTTTCCTTAAAAGGATCTATTTCCCAATTTTAGGAAGTGTAGCCGCAAAAACACAGCCAAAATCACAGATTCAGATGATAACAAGCAAACATGTGATCGTTGTGCCTATAACAAGGCAATAATGGTAATCCCAAACCTGTGACCTGCAATAGTGTCATATCTCAAGCTTGCCATTGTTTAGCTCTGAAAATAAGCTTTACTTCAGCCAATTAACAGTAGTTCTGAGATCTGTGACTTGTTCCCAGGGCCAAAGATCATCAAACTAAAACTGGACAAGTCTTAAATCTCAAGTATCTGACTGGCTGAAATGGTGACTGGCCTTTATTTCAACCACTCAGATACTTTAGATTTTAGTCTCCATTTCAACCAATCAGATGCTTGAGATTTGGGACTGGTCACTAATCTTAGTTTTATTGTCTTTGGCCCAGTTTCATTACCTTAGGTTCTTTCAATTATTTAAGTGATAATTCATTAAATACAATTAACTCTATAAATACAATTAACACTTTTAACAATTTTCCAAAATAAAATACAAGTGAATACTTATTCTCAAGTCAAAGCATGCAAAATTTTAATAGTGATATTACTGAATCAATAAACACAGTGTTTAAATGCACCAAATGTGAGTTTACACTTAATACAAGGTAAAAATAAAATAAATACTAATTGGCACTAGGGCAAAGAGTGCATGGAGGTGAGTATATTTAATTGGCAGGGTTAGTAAATATATGATATGATTTGTCATATGGGTTTAAAATCAAGGACAGTATTTTTTTTGGCATTTTTTGTATAACCCTTGACCCATATATAACAATTGTAATGTCCATGCAATCTGACCTGGATCTGCACGGGTCACATCTAGGTAAGAAATATGTCATGAATCTAAAAGTGAAAAGTGTAGATAGTGATAAGATGGCATGAATGTGCCAGCTGATCTGGATCTACACCATTCATCCATTCCATTCAGGAATATCATGGAGTAAAGGGTTATCACAATAGGCAACCTGTGCCCAAGGTTATAAAACTGAGCATGGAAACCAGTCTCAAATCTCAAGCATCTGATTGGCTGAAATGGCGACCAGTCACCATTTCAGCCAATCAGATGCTTGAGATTTGAGACTGGTTTCCATGCTCACCTTTATAACCTTCAGTCCTTACCTGAATACAAGTTTTAATATTCTAAAATCACTAAGAGTAAAAAACTGAATTTTACAATAATTATAGTATAAACAGTTCAACATTTTCCGTGAATGGGTTTTTAACATGAATGTTTTTTTTTTCTTCAAATTGAATAATCCTTTGTTACTCTTTCTCAACATTAGCATGTGTGATTAAAAAATAAAACTTGAAAATAAGTTAGCTTGCCATTAATTGTTCAGCTATTTTAATGGATTTGCTTTCCTTACTTTGATTTTCTTCATTTTTCTCCACAACATCTACTCTAAAACTCTCCAAACCAGAGTCTATGGTATCTGAATCAACACCTAGTGGTGTAATTGGAACTTCAGGGAATACAGACTCATCTATAGCCAATGCTTTACCAACATCTTCCTTTGATAGAACTGACTCAAGTTTTCCAACAGTATTAGATTCTGGGACATCAGCTTTTTGCTGAGCATTTTCTGTCAGGTCCAATAATTTGTTTTCTTTCTCTTTCACCACATTCAAGCCACTCACCTCTTCAACAGATACCTTTACCTCACTCTTTTCATCCCTTTCCTTCCTAGCCTCTCTGCCATTCTCCCCTTCTGAGTCTATAATACTTTGTTCAAGACCTGTATCATTTCCAGAATCATTCAAGCTCATAGCGAGACCCGAAATCTTTCTCTCTAGCTTCAGTTTCAGCTGATCCATCGATTGCTCTACTTTCCTGCACTCCTCAGAACTGTTTCTACCTCTCATACTCTCCCTGCCACTCTTATCTGATAACCAACTCTCCGACTGGTCAAAACCACCTGACTGATCTAGTCCACTGTCTGACACAGAATTACCATATGCTCCAATATTACCATCAAAACCTTCAAACAAACTTTCACAACTTTCATTATCATCAAGATCGTCTTCATTAGCAAAGTACATCATATCATCATCAACATGTTTTCTTGGTTTTTCTATCAGTTCCAACTGTTGGTCATTTTTCATGTATATGATAGGCGGCATGTGATACGTGTATTCTTTGACTGGTTTTCTTGAAGCAGCAAAGCGTGGAGACTGGTTTTCACTTGGTGCTTCTGGGCCTGAAAATTATTATAAAAGATCTTCTATGGCAACCCAAAGATTTCATTACAGGGGCAGATCCAGAGGGGGGTTGGGTTCAGTCAGGTTGCTTAATCCGCCTATTTGGGCAGCAATCCCTAATTTAATGGGGATTTTGACCAGAAAGTTCAGGGATTTCATCAGCTTTAGAAAACCAGGGGTAAAATGACCTCCACTGAAAATTTTCAATGGGTCACAATCAGATCATTGTGAGTCTTTTATTTAGTAAACTTTACTATTTATAAAATTGATCTTACTTCATTCTTATTTATAAAGGGTCACATAAAGATTTTATTTCATTTTTGATATGTAATAAACACAATTTATACCATTTCTTCTAAAATGTTACTCTTTCTTCCACAGCAAAATCAAAAGTGGAAAAATTCAAAATTGATTTGCTTGAATCAAAATTCAAGAGTTTGCACCTATTTAAATCCCTGAAGTTGGTAATTATCATGTATCTACCAAAGACTGCCATCAACGAACCCCCTTTCTGGAAATCTTGCATCTGACCCTGTACTATGTGTATGTATACAATGGTAAAAGTGAAGGCACTCCTATAATATTGTGGGTTAAATACAATTTGTAAAACCATGTATTTGCACTTGCAAACTGTTCAACAATTAATGAACATTGATCATATTTTCTGAAGATCTTTTATAACAATTTTCTGGAAAGCATTTCTGTATAAGTGCAAATACCTTTTGTTTTTATTGCTGGTGAGCACATCATGTAGTTGAGTGAGATTAAGTGGAAAGATGAAATTCAAAGGATCAACAATATGATGATTGTAAAACATGCTAACTACTATTATATGACAGAAGAATTTATTTCTTTAATAAATCTCTTTTGATCTTAAAGAATATATTAAATATATTAAGAATCAATAAGTGAGCACTTTCTTGTAATTATTTTATTTTGCATATATAGATTTTATTACATTAGATGGCTTAAGCCTCCATTACTGCATGGGATACGGCTGTTACCCATGGCAAACAGTATAGATCCAGATCATCTAGCACATCTGTGCCATCAGATTAGAATCTACACTTTTAGATTCACTGTGTAGTATCTGACCATGCGCCAACCAGTGTAAATCCAGATTTGAAAGCAAGGATGCGCTAGCTGATCTGGATTTACACTGGTCACATATGCAATAATATACATATATGGAGTAGAGTTCAAACTAGTTACGAAATGACATGAAATGTTTTTTAAAAAATGTGTAGGTGATAATGATCCAGAAAGTGAGCACTCCACGCAGATTTGGTTAAAAACAAATTTAGCTTACTTGGCATCCCATCCCTAATGTCTAGATTGTTTTGCTTTTGATCTTTTCTAGATTTTGCCGCTGCTGCTGCAAGAGCCCTCTGGCGGGCAGCTTCAGCTGCCAAAGCCTTTTGGCGGGCAGCCTCAGCTGCAATAGCCTGCTGGCGAGCAGCTTCTGCTTTTTTCTCTTGTTCTGCAAGTCTCTTTGCAGATTCTTCTCCTTCTTTTAACAAACTCTGTTTTGCAGCTGCCTCTTGCTCAGCCAGCCTTCTAGCAGAATCTTCACTTTCTTTCTGCATGGTCTCTCTAGTCTTCTTTTCCTGCTCTGCAAGCCTTTTCTGTGTTTCTTCACTCTCCTTTTGTAATTTCTCTCTAGCAGTTTCTTCTTGTTCTGCTAGTCTTTTTGCTGTTTCCTCACTTTCCTTTTTCAGCTGTTCTTTTGCCTGTTCTTCCTGTTCTTTCAATCGTTTAGCTGTTTCAGCACCTTCTTTTCTCATACTCTCTTTTGCAGCAGCCTCTTGTTCAGCTAAACGTTTAGCTGTTTCTTGTTGCTGTTTTTCCATTTCTTCTTTAGCTTTCTGTTCCTGTTCTGCCAGCTTCTTCTGAGTTTCTGCACTTTGCTCTTCTAATTTTCTCTGAGTTTCCTGACTTTGTTCAGCCAATTTCTTAGAACTCTCCTCACTCTGTTCTGCTAATTTCTTTGCAGTTTCCTCACTTTGTTCAGCAAGTTTTTTCTGAGATTCTTGGCTTTGCTGAGCCAATATTCTCTGACTTTCCTCACTCTGCTCCATCAATTTCTTTCGTGTTTCTTCCCCTTCTTTTAACAGCTTTTCCTTAGCAAGAGCTTCTTGCTCTGCTATCCTCTTTTGAGTCTCCTCACTCTCTTTCTGCATCTGCTCCCGAGCTTTAGCCTCCTGCTCTTCGAGTCTTTTTTGAGTTTCAGCTCTTTCCTTTTCTATTTCTTCCTTAGCTTTTGCCTCCTGATCAGCTAGTCGTTTTTGTGTCTCCTCAGATTCTTGTTTCAATTTTTCCCTAGCAGCTTCTTCTTGTGCCAAGAGCTTCTTCTGACTTGCCTCACTTTCTTCCTGCATCTTTAATCTTGCCTCTTCTTCTTGTTTCTTAATGTTTTTCTGGGTTTCTTCGCCCTCCTTTTGTAACCTTTCTGTAGCATCTTTTTCTTGCTTATCAATCTTGTCAAGTGTAACAGTTAAACTGGTGTCAATTTGTTTCTTACTGTCTTCAAGTTGTTCAGTAATCTTTGTTTGAGTTTCAAGCAGCTGCTTATCAATTGTTTCCTTGGACATTTCAAGTTGTTTTGACAGAGTTTGCTGATTATTTTCTAACTGTTCAGCAAGGAGGGCCTTTGAATGTGACAAATCATCAGCTATGACTTGCTTAGAGTTAGCAAGCTGCTCTGACAGCTCATTCTGTGACTCGGTGAACTGTGTTGCAAGTAACTGTTTGGATTCTATAAGCTGTTCAGTGAAATTCTGTTTAGCAGCTTTCAATTGTTCTGCCATAGTTTCTTGGGCTTCTTTTAATTGACAAGCAATCATATTCTGGGATTCTTTTACTTGATCTGCAATCATTTGTTGAGACTCCTTAAGCTGATTGGTCAACAACATCTGTGTATCTTTCATCTGATTGGTCAATGTGCTCTGTGATTCAGCCAACTGTTCCGATAAAATTTTCTGAGAATCTTGGACTTGGTCACTGAATATCTGCTGCGAGTCCTTGAGCTGACCAGCTAAAACATTCTGAGAGTCTTTAACCAAGTCTCCGAAGTTGTTCTGTGATTCTTGTAACTGATTAGCTAATATTTTAAGAGATTCTTCCAACTGAGTCGTCAGAGCTTTCTGAGACATATCAAGGTTTTCTTTCAAAACTGTCTGAGAATCTTTCAACTGATTGGTAATTAAATCTGTAGCTTCAATTAATTTTGCTGATAATTCACCTTTAACAGTTAATCCATGCTCTGACAAAGAGGCTTTAGCTGTGCTTAAATCATTGGCAAACTGACTATGGGCAGCCTGTAACTGTTCAGCGAACTGTTCTTGTTGTTCTCGAAGTCTTGCGCCAAATGTTTCCATGCATTCTTGTAATAACTTTTCAATTTCTTCTTTACCTTCTTCGACTTTGGCATCTATTTCTTTACGAGCATTGGCAAGATCTTTTTTCAAAGGATTTCTCTTTGGTGAAGGTGATCTTCCACGCTTTCCTTTTTTTCCTGGTGACTTAGATCTACCCCGCGACTTAGATCTGCTCTTTTTACCTTTTGAAGGTACTTTAAGTATATGTACAGCATATGCCTCTGAAACTCCAGACTCACAAATCAATGGTTCATCAAGAATTTGCTGCAAGATAGGCTTGGCTTTCTCTGTTGCTTTCTTAGAGATTTTCTTAGGTTTAGACTTGACTTTTTCAGACTTTAGCAGATCAGTATTCATTTTCTCTTCTTCTTTCTTTTCATTCATGTTAAGTTTAATATTCACATTAATTGGTCTGGGTTGGTCAAGTTCTAGATCAGACACCTCATCTGCAGTTTCCAATGCCCCAGTCTCCATCCCTGGTATTCTGATATTGAAAGTTCCAGACTTCCCTTTATTCACTTTGACTTCCTCATTATTAGTGTGACCAGGCATACCATATTTCTGTGTGTTCATGTTATTTTCTGTTTTATTCATTTTGTTTGTGCCAGGGTCAATGTTTATATTGATGTCCCTCTTCCGTGACGAGGACCTAGCACTTCTTGGTGTTTTATTTGTATACAGTTCTCTGCTAATATGATTATGACTGTGGCCCAAACAATCATGAGCAGGAGGATAGAATTTTGCTCTTAACCACTCATAATCTGCTCTGTCTGCATTTGACATAGTTCTCCTAGCCGAGACTGTTCTAAGCTGAGACTTTCTTTCTTCTCTCTTCCATGCTGTTCTGGGTCGGTTGATCTCCCTGTAATCCCCATGTCCTGAACCAGTCTGAGACCAAGTTGGCAACCAGTCTGGTGCTGACTGGTTTCCTGCCCAAGTGGAGGCTGAATGCCTGCTTCTTTCCATGGAAGAAACAGAACGTGAAGACATTGAACCATCTGAGAGATAAGCTGGTCTTGGTTTTATTTCAGAATGTGACCTTCTCAACCTGGACTTAGGGCGGACAACTCTGTCTTCAGTCTCAGACTGGGAGGGCGAAGTAGAAACTGCTGACTGTCTGTGTAATGTTGGACGAACCTTAGCCATAACAGGACTGGCTTCAGACAAAGAAGTATCATCTACAGATGAACCATACTCAACATATTCGCTAATCTGAGGCAAAAACTCATCTTCCATCTCAGCCAGTTCCTGCTCCAGTTCCTGAAGATCTGGCAGAACAGTTTTTTGGAACTGATTTACATGGATCAAATCGGCTCCATCATTTTCCTGGTAATTAAGCACAGCAGATATGTTTTCTGGGGAGTCCTCCTCCACCTCTAGAACAACACGCTTACCAAGCTGTGTCACTTGCTGTAGGAGTTCTCTATCACTGTTGTCCTTTATGTCAACATTTAGAGCAGCACCTATGAAGACAAACAAAATATTTTGCATTAATTATCATGTTTCTTTTTAATTAACCATTTACTCTATAAATAACCCTTATCATGTTGGCAAAAAGTGTAGATCTAGATCTAGATCACAGATGTACATCTGTGCAGTCTGATCAGGCTCTAGACTGATCACTTTTAAATTCAGTAGCCTATTATTTCTGACCAAGTAGTGAACAGTGCAGATCCAGATAAGACGACACAGTTGTGCGGACTGATCTGGATCTACACTGTTTGTCCTTGTGACAAATGGTGTATATATGGAGTAAAGTGTAAAAACATATTGTTAGCATAATTTTGTACAAGTGACATTTAAAGCTTTTTGAGTTTAAATGAATATTACTTTGTTTTGGAACCTTTAACAAATTTCGTGGTATTGAAATGGTAGAATTTACTTAAAATCAATTTGTAAAAACTAAACACTTAGATATTTAACTTTATGTTATGTTATCTCGAATAGGATATTTTTTTTGTTATTCAAACTGCAATCACAAGAATATTCTGATCAAATTATTACTGTTCCAAGTAATTAGCCATTCCACCATATTGTGATATTGTTCAAACATCTCTATTTCTGAATTTCAAAGATATTGATTATTTGAATGGTGGATTAAGAATTTCAATCACTTTTAAATATTTTACAGTAAAACCCCTCATAAAGACAACCCCGAAATGAGGACCAACTTGTGAACAGTTTTGCACTATTTTCTACCCTGGTGGCCAAACCACTATTTAGTCAACTTCTGTACAGTCCGAGGGGTTTCACTGTATTAAGAACAGATCAGAATATTCTTTAGAATCTGTTATATATTGGTGGAGGAAGTGCTTTTAATTTTTAAGTTCATTTCAAAACACCAACACACGGGCGATCCAAATGTATCACAATGATGGAATGACTAAACCTTAACATGTATAATTGTATGCAAACATATTTACCTTCTTGTCTTCTTGTGTTCTACACTAACTGTTCCAAGGTGGTTCTTCAGGTTTTCCTAAGCTGTTTCTGTGGTGTCTTTTCGAAACTGATCATTGTATAAGGTCATGGTCATGCTCTCTTTTGCTTCTCTTCTCTTTGGCTGTGTGGCAGGGCTGTGTTTTGTGGGTGTGGCTATTCCTGACATGTGTACTTTGTCACTTTTTTCTCAAGTCAACAACATTTCTAGTGCATAGTACACAATGTGGGTCATTTAGCTAACTCACCGGATTCATCATTAAACTTTCTCACAAGAGTTTACTACTTTCTATAGCTGTTGAATAGGACTGGTTCCAAGGTTATAAAGCTGAGATTAGAAACCAGTCTCAAATCTCAAGCATCTGATTGGCTGAAATGGCGACTGGTCGCCTTTCAGCCAATCAGATGCTTGAGATTTGAGACTGGTTTCCATATGCTCAAGTTTATAACCTCGGGCACTGATTCCAAGTAAGGCACTCCAGCAAATACACACAATACAACATCCGCCTTCCCTGCTTCCCACTACTTTCACATCAGGTCCCAAGGTTATAAAACTGAGACTTGAAACCCGTCTCAAATCTCAAGCATCTGATTGGCTGAAATGGCGACTGGTAGCCATTTCAGCCAATCAGATGCTTGAGATTTGAGACTGGTTTCCATGCTCAGTTTCATTACCTTGGGCACAGATTCTTCAAACAACTTCCTGATCAAAAGAACTCACACTCTTTATACAAATTCTGTTACCAATTCTGACATCATCCAAATCGAGGATTTCTGATAGACATTTTTGCATACCTTAATCAGTTTCTCATTTATAATTATGGCAATTTTATGATATTCTGCAGATAAATACCCTGTATGTCAATTATTTAATTTAAAAGAAGAAAACAATGATTTTATCTGTTGCTTATTAAATATCTTGAACAATCTGTTGTCTAATTAAGATCTTGAACAAACTGAAAATAAATATGAAAAAGTTGAACTTGGAAATGTCTTTACATAAGCTGAACTTGGAAATGTCTTAACACAAGTTGAACTTGGAAATGTCTTTACATAACTTGAACTAGGAAATGTTTTTACTTTAGTTGAACTTGGTAATATCTTTTAATAAATGGAATCATAAGTTTTTAAACAAAAGACTGACTTGGGCACATGAAATTAAATCAGATTATCTTTACTTTAAGTAAAAAGTATTTAAGTAAAATCCCTATTTCATGTACCTTAATATTTAATTTGAGATAATTTTAGATCATATATAAACAGCAAAATGTTAAAGCAAAAAGCATGTAAAACAGTGAGCAAAATTGGTATAAAATGGCATTCTATTATGAGCAACTTTTAGCGAGGCCACACTTTCTGGCAGGCATATCACAGTAAATATCAACAGTAAAACATGGTCAATATGACTAAACAATAAAAAAGGAAAAAAACAATTTTAAACAACAGAAAAAAATCCTGGAAGGCCATCTTTTACTATCCTGGCATGCAAACTCTATTCTTCTTATGTCAAATTTTTCAGCCATTTAAAGACATCAGTTTAACTTTGTTTTGATTAGAAATCAATGCTAGTTTAAAACTAGTGAGTCTAAAGATTAAATTCTTTGATGTCTAGTAAAAATATTGAAACATTTTGGAAATTAAGGCATATTCCATCATATTTTAAATCAACCAGTGCCCAAATTCTAAAACTGAGAATGAAAACCAGTCTAAAATCTCAAGTACCTGATATGTGACTTGCCTCTATTTCAGCCAATCAGATGCTTGAGATGTGAGACTGGTCTACAATCACAGTTTTATAATCTTCAACCTTGTTCCCAGCAAAGAAGTTCTAGATCAGATTCCGTTAAAAGATTACCTTCCAGTGCAAACATTAATATATCATGCATTTCATGGGTTATCTGCAGTAGCAAACCTGACTTTCCTACAGTTTCATCAAATTTGTCAAGCACAAGGAGAACTACTGTGGTATCATTATATTTCTTGGGAGTTTAATTCTTATGTATATCGCGCTGGTGCAAGACTTAAAAAATCAAACACTTGCAAAATCAAACTATTGAATATCAAGGCTTACAAGTGCACAGATATTTCTCTGCTCAAAAAAGTCACCACTGATAAATACCTGTTATTTACTTATTAAAAAATTAAAATAATCACTCTTAAACTTTTCTGTTATAACAATTTGTTCTATAACAGTACATGTAATTACATGTAGTACAGGCAAACTGAAATGCGCAAGCATACTTAATGTCATATGCAATAATTTTTTTATAAATGCAACATTTAATGATACCACAGCATACGAATGAGCAATGAGGTCCGGCAATAACAATGTCAAAATGGCAATCTTGTCCTGCTATGCTCAGCATTAACCCTTTCCTCCATATATACACATTTCTGCGCATGTGCGACCAATGTAGATCCAGCTGATCAGGATTTAAACTGTTCGCTCTTGCAATAAAGGTGTTTCTATGGAGGAAAGGGTTAACCTTTACCCTGCTATACATGACTGTCTAAGCACTGTATTGAGAACAGACAAGACTACAAACATCTCACACAAGACAGCATATTCAAAACAGTAATTAATTGGAAACTTATAATCATCAAATCAATTACAAATTAATGTAGATAAAATTCACACAATGTATTTTGTTAAGTATTTTACAGTTTTGGTTGTTAAACTTATATGGATCTTTTATATTATTTCCTTATATTAATTGCTGCAAATTGAAAAATTAAACATTATATATATTAATTAAAACTTTAATGTATGCCTACCTGTATATTCTTCAACTTAAGGTTTCATAAAATGTTTAAAAAATCTTACACCTTTTGGAATAAATTTCCATCTTTTTCAAAAACTTTTACTTGTTAAAAGTAAATGTTCCATTTGGGCATCAATAGAGTTTACAGGTACATGTATGATGCATGCAAATTACTAATAATGGGCTTAAAGAGAATTCAGGGCTACAAAAAATTGAAACAAGAACAAAATACATGGGTTGTTGAAATATACAATAGGCTGTGAAAAAAAATTAGAAAATTACATCTTACAAAATGTTACCACAAAAACATGACAAGACATGATGCAGTTACTATGGAAACTGTAGGAAAACATGCTGTGTTTGTTACCCAGGTGACCAGTTCAAAATAAATTAAGCCAGTTCTCATGAAACTTTCTCAACTTTTGCCATGGCATTTCTCAGTATTACTCTGAAGAGGCACTCTTTACTCTTTAACCCCTTAAACTCCATATATACACATTTTTATGCATGTGCGACAAGTGAAGATCCAGATCAGCCAGCACATCCGTGCCATCTGATCAGGATCTGCACTGGTCGCATTTTGGTCAGAAATAACCTAATGAATCAAAATGCGACCAGTGCAGATCCTGATCAGATGGCACGGATGTGCCACTGATCTGGATCTAAACTGTTTGCCCACGCAATAAAGGTGTATCTATGGAGGAAAGGGCTTTAAAATTATATGCATCTTATCGCTTGTGTGACCAGCCAGTACATCCATGCTCTCAGACCAGGATCTGCACTGTGGGTTTTTTTTTAACAGAAATAATGTAATAAATCAGAAAGCTAACGCTGTAGGTCCTGATCACACAGATGTGATCAGATGGAATTGATCAGATCAGGATCTACACTGTTTGCCCACAAGTTATACATTTGTATTTGGTGGATAGGATTAATTAATTCCTAATAGAAATCCCATGTTTATGAGAGAGAAGCAATTAAAATTCTCAAACATGAAACACTGAATAATAAATACCCCATGAAACGTTAATCAATTTTCACAAACATTTGTATTTCTAACAAAGCAATTTGCAACATGTTACACAAGTAACAATGCCATTCAAATGTCACTTAATTCACACCCTAACAAATTATCATAATGATTATAGAATCATGTTTACTCTAACATTATAAGAAAAGTATTTTAAATACAATAATGATAATATAGCACTATAAATATGTTTGCAAGAAAGGGCTTTATGGTGTAAATGCACAGTTTGGGACATCTTTGTTACTTAACACTGATAATGAAAATAAATTAATAAAATTACACAATACAAAACAATCATTTGTACACTACATGTGTAGTTTCATTCACAACAATTTTCAATACACTGTGGTATAATACAGTTATTAGTATTAATTATCCCTAAAGATAGCGAAATGCATAAAATAAAACGTTTTGAAATGGTCTCCTGAGAGATACACCGGTTTCCATGACAACAGTGTTGCCATGGTGATGCACAAACCACGACAAGCTCAGTGTGTATTATTTGTTTCACCATTTTTGTCGCTGTTCTCCTCCTCAAAATCATCTTCATATTTTCCTTCTGAAGATGTTTGTTAGAAAATAAAATACGTCAGCATATAAATTCCGATGTTAATGTCAATATTGTACAGATCCACAAACCAAAAAAAAAGAAAACTTATGTTCATTTATAAGTTTTACTTCATGGATAGGTTTTTTATTTTATGCTTTCCGGTGAATTATAGAGTTTTCCCAGTGAAATAAAAGTGGTATTTCACTGTTGTCAAACAGTAGAATATCATTTTTATTTCACTGATTTTTCACATTGGTACCCAAATGCACATATCATTCCGAATGATAATGTTTGAAAATCAGGCTCTAATTTAGGTATATGACGTCATGACGTCATGACCAAACGTTTTTGGTGCCAATTCATGCAATTTTTAGTGAAATTCACACAAATTGTGCACTAAAAAGCATAAAATAAAAAGAAAATTTGTTTTTACCAGTGAAAGATTGAAAAATATTTTTCTTGTGAAAATATGAATTCCGGAGCTCACTCTGTGAAATATATTTCTATCTTACACTGGTAAAAACAAATATATATAATACCTGACCAACATAGATCTTAATCTTCCTACATATCTCTGCAGTCTTATTTGGAAGATTCTATATTGTTCACTTCTCGGTCAGAAATAGTCCAATGACTCTAAAACCAAGTGTTTAGACTGCATGGTTTTGCCGGCAAATTTGAAGCAGCACTAATGGCATATCAAATATGGGCTGAATGTTATAAAACTAAGATTAGAAACCAGTCTCAAATCTCAAGCATCTGATTTGCTGAAATGGCGCCATTTCAGCCAATCAGATGCTTGAGATTTGAGACTGGTTTGCATGCTCAGTTTTATAACCTTGGGCATAAGCTGTATCCATGGAGTAAACAGTTAATAATTACAGTTGACTTGACAAATAGCACATTGCAGGACGTGACATCCTGTAGTGTTTCCAAATGGCAACCAAGGTCATAAAAAAATACTTCACAATTCTGATACATCCATTTATACCAAATGAAAAGATATTAAATGTTATTGTGCTTTCCTTATGTTTAATGTCAATGCACTATATTAGTATAATGTTCCTTTTGTGCCATAAAGGCAAAAGCTATTCACAAGATCGTAAAACTTAAACTGGAGACCAGTCTCAAATCTCAGGCATTTAATTGGCTGAATTGGAGACAAGTTTCCATTTCAGCCAATCAGATACTTGCACTTTGAGACTGGTCTCCAATCATTAGTTTTTATGATCCTGTGTACTTTGTACATCATTCTCTACATATACTGTTAAATTCTAAACTACAAAATGTACAATATGTGACAGTACCAATCTATGATCCTAATATGTATACTTCTCTATGCTTGTGAAATGTGGGGTTATGAGTTGGCAGTATACAATACTCTATAGCTATGAGACATGTCTGTGGCATAATATATATGAATACGCTAATGTGACCAGCTACAGATCTTTGTCATTGACAGTAAGTGTTTGTATCTCATAATATTCAGAGACACAGTTAAATTTGGTATCAAACCTCTGATTTAACATAATAAGTGTCTCAGGTGATTTTATTGGCATTATTTCCAAATAAAATGTTGTTTTTTCATAATGAGTTTTTGCTTTAGACCTATCACCTGATCTCCCTTTATTTAACCTTTACACCATGGGATATCGCTGATTTCTCATTTGTGACCTAGGTAGTTCCAGATCAGCCCCTGCATATCTCATTAGGCCACTTCTTTTTAATTTTCTGGTTTACGAGACCGGCGACCGTATTTTTATTAAAATTGAAAAAAAAATAAAAATCGATTTTGCCGTTTTTATTTTTGCCGATGGTCGAGAAAGTGCGAGTACGAAAAATAAAATTGAGACCGAATTTCGCACCATAAACGACATCGGCAATTTCCGTCGTCACAGACATCAGCGAATGTGAATCTAACGAATCTCATTGGCTGGTTCGTATGTTGACGAATCGGGGCGAGAATCCAGCATGGCTGCGACAGGGAGTGGAAATTATTTTCAGTTGTCTGACAAAATCGGAGCCTGGTGGAACGTGTACAAAAAAATTCGTCAGAAGTGTCGAAGGAGAAGACGTTGGAGGTCTACTCTCGAGGAACATCACTTTCGAAAATGTTATGGTTGGTACAGTAGACTCCACGAAATCGGGTATCGGCTTTAAGAATATATCGGCAAATGGGGTACGATTTTCGAACACAAAACCATTTCCTATATAAGCAATGTAAATTTTATCGGCCACACGGGTATCGGATAAGAAAATATATCGCCAAATCGAATAGAAAATTTGCATTTTTTGGCCAAAACTGATTGAAATCGAATATTTTCATCGCCTGTTTACAGGAAATGACACCGGATGTACCGTTTATCGTCCGTATCAAAGCCTATGACACCCTTATTATTTGTCTATTGTCAGCTGATAAATCCAATTAAATATTTTGACAGCGATGAACAGGGACAGTGAAGCCTCCGGGTAAACAAACTGTAACCTGTCACCTCTTTTAAACAGCATATTCAATCAGGCATTAAAAATCTGTTACAAATACACAGCAGCCTAGGACTATCCGTTATCCAGACGTTATTGGTACATGTACTTACAATGATCCACATTTAAATTCCATTGTCTCTTTAATTATCGCATAAATTAATCCGCACAATTCAGAAACAAAAAGTAATTTCTCAATTATGTTTAAAAACACTCATAGAATTTTGTACATTTCTTTGATCCGCCTTCCATGTTAATTTCATACGGAGACTGAATTTGATTTGACAGTCAGTATGGAGGTAAACATTGATACCAACCATCAATAAAATGCAACTTCAAAGGAAATTGTCGGCTCGTATCAAGACTGTGTTTTTTTTGTCGGCTCTGCTTTGAAATCGTTTGATCTACAAAACTGTGTACGTGACATTTCACATTTTTAGCTGGGTTAAATTGGTTGATGATGCAATAATAATGAAATATGATACTTGAGATAAAATGGGGATGCAATTTATTATGGAATATGTTCGCATTGGTTAGTGTTTTAATACTTATTTAACATTCACGTTGTAAATGTTGTGGTAGCATAATATAATTTGAAACTTCGATTTTGTAGCAGAACATGACAGAAGGGTCTGTTAATCAATCAATAAACATATAAAATAATGCATATTTATCCAGAACACGATCTGTCACCCTTGTCAACAAATATTTGCAGATTTCATGATGAATACGATTACCGGCCAATCGGGTACTCCGGGCAATAGAATATTTTTAGCTGACAATTTGTGTATTCGATTTGCTGGAGTCTATTGTAATAGGTTGTTGACATCTTGTTAACATCATGTAAATTCGCGACATGAAATTATTGATTCTGAGACCCACCGATATAGTCTGATAAATTGTAATGTATAAACGGTGTTTAAGCAGCTGGAAATCAAATGTTTGTTAACATGTCAGGGCACTTGTTTGGCCATTTTTGGGGCCGAATATGGGCCCCATTCCCCTCTCAAAATAGTATGTTTTTTCCCCTAGGAAAATATTCCCCTTGAAAATCTAAAACAAAGAATTGAATGGGACTCCCGAAAATGCATGTAACTAAAATTGTTTTATTTGTAAGTCTAGTCACAAAAATATACTAGCTATTAAAAACAGAGGTAGAACAGAATGTTATGAGTAAGTGTGACACTTCAAAGTCAAACATACGTATATGACTTCAAATTCCCCTTTTTGTCTTAAAAAGACGCAAAATTCCCCTTTATGAGGGTATGGGTACCTGTCACCAAAAGTTGTCTAGTGCTCTGCATGTATATGTGGTCTGATATTAAAATTTATTTTTATTTTTATTTCGACCTGCCGGTGAACATTTTTTTGAAAAATTTTCGTAAACCAGAAAATAAAAAAGAAGTGGCCTTAAGTAAAGGTTTAAACACCTCTATAGACTATGAATAAAAAACAAAGGTTCGTCCATTCAGTAAGTATAAAAGATCTGGGTTTAAATCAGAGGCTCTTCCAAAAAAAATTAACCCTTTCCTTGATATATAGGCATTTTTACGCATGTGTGAAAAGTGTAGATCCAGATCAGCCGGCACATCCATGCCATCTGATCAGGATCTGCACTGGTCGCATTTTGGTCAGAAATAACCTAATGAATCAAAAAGCAAACAATTTAGATCCTGATCAGACAGCACGGATGTGCCGGCTGATCTGGATCTAAACTGTTCGCCCTAGCAATAAAGGTGAATCTATTCAGGAAAGAGTTAAATATTCAACTAATTCTTCATTTTGAACCTGAACTAGAGGATGTACTCGAAGAACTACTTGATGAGTCACTATCAGATTTCTTTCCAGCTGAAAGATTATTTATACAGTCTTACAGTTGAAAATTCAATTTACCTGGTACATTCAACTAAAAACTGCCCCAACGTCATCAATTATGTCAGAAATTATATAAGTGCTAATCTTTGAATTGTGAATTTTTCATTTTAAACTTATTTAAACTTGATAGTTAAGAAAGTAATAGGTTATTCCCATATAAATCAAGCATTTGGCAATTAAACTAAAGAAATTATCATTAACTGGCTTGTTCCCATTGTCAATGTTGAATGATACCCCTAAAATGGCTGGTAAGATATTCCCTGGATACAAAGCTGCTTTCAAGTTTATATTACATTACAACTATGTGATGTGTCCAGTCATAAACATTTTACATGATTATCAAATATACTTGAACAACGGATGCCATGTGTTAAGTATTAGGGTCAGTGCTTATAATGTCTTCCAAATGTCATGTCAAGTCAGGAAAAGTCAACCAGCAAACATTTTCAGAACCGCAATACATTATTTAAGACTGTGGTATCGTTTTTTTTGTAAGGATGAATATTGGCACACAATTATCTTTTCACATGAGTATAAATTCACATAGTTGTGACACACTACTAATTGGTTAAATTTTGCTGAGATTTGATATAGTGCACTTTTCCTAGCACAAAATATGCAAAAATTAAACATACACCAAATCGAATGATACCACAGTCATTTGACGAAAATATGAACAATTTTCTAAAAAAAAAATAGACAGATTGGATAAAATGTTTCGGTTCTGAAATTGTCAGTTGTGTATTATTTCACAAGTAAGGAGATTGTTAAAGCACATTTAAAACTTATCAAGGGAGACAATCAGAGATATATAGTTTTCAAGGGAGTTAACTTTTACATACCTTTAGAATCCTCTTCTTCAAAATCATCATCATAATTATCTGAAAAAATAAAAAAGATCATCTACATACTTTTCTAACTTGTTTACTTGAAAACATACCTTTTTTAATTGAAGTTTAGGTTTAGAAATACATAATTTGTTGTATACTTTTTCTCTAGACATATTAATAAGAATGCAGTACAAGTTTTTGTTGTAAAAATAATGAATCAGATTTGTTTTGTAAACTTAAATATAAATATTTGAATCTGCTTAAAAATAGTTCAAAAACATTAATAAAAATAGATTTTCTTGCTATAAGGTAGAATTACATTTTTTACAAAATTCTTAAGAAAACAATATACTAATAAATGCAAAATGTGCAGTAATGAAGGCATATAATATCTGGTTATGCATGTAAAAAATAGAAAAAAACCATTTACAAACAACAATAAAAAGCACAGTGAAGTACAATAACTTCAGCAGACAGAATTGTGTGATAATCAAAGAAAGTTTCATGCAAAACAATAATAAAATAGAAATTAAAAACATATTGTATTCATACATTTATGTTATCTTCTGAAAATCTAAATCTTGGATTTTGTTTTTTCCAAAACAGTATTTTACAGTACATATAATATTAGATGGTTAAGAACCCTAGTTGATATCACAATCCCGATGCCTTTTTGTTCAGGTAAGCTATGCTAAGTAATAGGCTAATTAGTAATATTCCAAATATTATGTTAATTATATCTGTTTTGAAGAAAATGTTTCAATTCAGTGTTTTACAACATTTCTTTAAAATTAAATAGTATCACAGGAACTACAAGAATGGCCGTCTGATGTCAGGAATATTAACAATTAATATGATAATGAGTACAATAAATTTGTTCTTCAGGATACATGTACATGCTAACAGAGGAGGAGAGGTAGCTAGTTGTTCATGTTAGAGACAATTACATCTCTGTCAAGCTAGACAAGCCAATGGATTGGTCAATTCGCCAGACAAAAAATATGACATGAAACTGAGAGCAAAGGAAAAGGTATCGCTGCATGTTTTCAAATCCTTGTCAACTTACTGAATTTATTTGCATGAACAAGGCTACATCCCTGCAGAAGGAAAAGAAATAAATGGTGAAACAATTAACAGTAAATTAAAAACATCAACTGGAATAACAAGCATAATAAGTGATCTGAAACAACAGCTAAAAAGGAGATTATAATGTAGATCACCATAAGTTTTTGCTTCATCTTTGTCAGGCAAGTGTTCCTCAATCTCTGTCTTTTCCTCATCTTTGTCAGGCAAGTGTTCCAGCTCTGCAGTTTTAATTTCCACATCATTTACATTTTCTTCAATTATCTCTTCGGTGACATCTCTGTCACTATGACAACTGTTTCTCTCCCTATTGCTATGGGGAAGTTCTTCCACCTGATCATCAACTGAGCTGACTGATTCTTCTTTGTTTACTTCTTTCTCTTCATTTTCTATTTTCCTCTCTTCTTCATCAGAATCATTTTCACCAATATCATCATCAGCTTTAGATTTCTCAGTGTACTCACTGAATATTTCTTCCTCAATTTCGTTGTATGTGTCCTGATTCACCAGCTCATCATTAACATCAGTCTCTATTTCATTTTCAGGGTCCTGAGTATTGTCCACTGTCTTTTGAGTTTCTTTGTGTCCCTCTACTTCTATATCTTCATCATGGTCACTTTTCACATCTGATCTTGAGCTGTCTTTACTAGAGTCTGATTCTGAGTCAGAATCTTTTTCTTCTTTTTCATTATTCTTATCATGAACTTTATTATTCTCCTCCGGTGACTCTTGCGGCTGAGCCTTCACCTTGTTGCTTGGATGTGGAACAAATTTGTCTCCCCTGACATTAGCCATGACAGAGTTCCCTCCCCTGGATGATTCTTCATCCTCCACTTGTATAACAACGTCTCGCTGGCTCTCACAGTTCTCCTCTGATTGCATTAACAGTTATTATGGGAAACAATTATAATCTTATTAATTAATAGAGAAAGAAGTTTCTAAACTGTAATAATTAAAGCAGCTAGTTAACAATTTTTATCAAAGATTATCTCGTGTATTTTATTGTGCATATGTATTTACATAGCAATCATGAATATTCCATAACAAACCATGAACTCATTGGTTGACTTTATTGAACATTTTAGTTAGTTAACCCTTTCCTTGATATATACGCATTTTTACACATGTGCCACAAGTGTAGATCCAGATCAGCCAGCACATCCGTGCCGTCTGATCAGGATCTGCACTGGTCGCATTTTGGTCAGGAATAACCTAATGAATCAAAAAGCCAACAGTTTAGAGCCTAATCAGACGGCACGGACGTGCCGGCTGATCTGGATCTAAACTGTTCACCCTAGCAATAAAGGTGTATATATACAGAAAGGTGTTAATCTTAATGTCTTTGCACAATATATAGCGCTCAAACTTAGTCTAATGAAAATTCATAAACAAATCAGTGAAAATTAATGAGAGCTAGGTAATATTGTACAGTAGCAAAAAGTAACTCTTCCCCAAAACATGATGTTTGCAAATTCCAGCAGTCCTTTTGGAAAAAGGGATTGAAAATTGCAACCATACAAGTCATATTTTATGTGACCCTTAGTATCATGAAATTCTCTGCACAACTTAACCAAATAAGCTCTAGCCATATAAAATATTGATATATTATTTATAACTGTATCTAGCTGCTTTAAATCTGTGTTATATAAAAGAAGCATATAAATGAGATTGCAATAATGTAGTGTACTAGTGTTAACATTTGTGTTATATGACTTGTCTCAGTTCCAGCCAGTCGAATGCTTGAGATTTGGGACCAGCATAGTTCTTTTCTATTAAATACTGTGATATCATTTTTTAGCAGGTACAAGTTTTCTCACAAAAACTGCAAATTACATTTTTGCATGAGCATAAATGTGCACATTTTTATTATGCTCATAGGGTAAGCTATTACACAGTGACATTTTGCCAGAATTTGATTTTGTGCTTTTAATCCTAGCGTAAAATATAATCCAAGCTCGAAAATATGTTAAAATGAAACCTAGGGCAAAGTATGAAAAAAACAAACCCTGGCCAAATATAATGATACCACAGTATATACTGAAAGAATTAAGTTAAGCAAGTACACTAACGTTAAAGATTTAATATTCAAAATAAGATTTTCTTTTAAAGGCAGATAACCAAGTCACCATGTTGAAATATTCAAGACAAATCTTAAATATGTTCAAGGCTGAAATTCAGGGCCCATTCAAACCTTTCCTTGATATATACGCATTTTTACGCATGTGTGACCAGTGTAGATCCAGATCAGCCAGCACATCCGTGCCGTCTGATCAGGATCTGCACTGGTCGCATTTTGGTCAGAAATAACCTAATGAATCAAAAAGCGAACAGTTTAGATCCTGATCAGACAGCACGGATGTGCCGGCTGATCTGGATCTAAACTGTTCGCCCTAGCAATAAAGGTGTGTCTATACAGGAAAGGGTTAAACTAAGATTGGAGACCAGTCACAACATCAAGCTTCTGATTTAGTTTTTTGATCTTGGGCACAGACTAATGTGGTAAATAACAAATATATAGTCCTTTTTTTATTCTAAATAGCTGTACTGTGTGGGCAATGTACTTGCAAAACTGTTTTTAGCATATAATCAAGATATATAGAGATTATAACGACCACTAGCAGGACTAAACTGTTATATTGTTACTGTTAGCTGGATAACTAGAAGCTAAAGAAAATGGTTATAGCTAAAATAATGTGGTATCATTTAATTTCTTGGGGCCAAACTTGTACGCAGATGCTAGAAATCACATTTTTGCACAAAGATTTATTTGCGCAGATTTACAGTCAAACCTGCATTCAAAGACCACACAGGAAAAAACAAAAAGTGGTTTTTGAATGCATTTGGTCTTTGTTCACATGTGAATTCGTTCTTAAAATCAGTCAGTGGAACAAATAAAATGTGGTTTTTGTTTACAGGTTGTCTATAGCACTGGCTAGGCAAAGGGGTCTAAGTAGGCAGCTGGTCTTTTATCACAGGTGAATATGATCTTTAACAAATGTGGTCTTATAATCAGATGGTCTTAGTAACAGGTGGTCTGTAGCACATGTTAGACTGTATTATTCTTAAGATAAGCTTTTTCATGCTAAAGTTTTATGTAATATTGAGCTTTTAACCCAGTGAAAAAATAAAACTCTGGTGAAATATAATGATACCACAGTATTACAGAATTTAGTATAAAATCAAAATTTAACTAATGGCTACATTTTTGATAAACCAGAATGAATAATATGCAGAACTAAAACCAATACAACTGATGCTAACTAGATCTTTTAGATAATTTGGATTTTTAATAACCCTCTGTATGCTGGTAATTTTAGCAAATTGAACCAAAGAAAATTTAACTCTAGTCTACATCAGTGCCATCTGACCTGGATCTACACTGTTTGCTTCGTGGTTAGAAATAACCTAATAAATTTAAATGCAAACAATGTACATCCTTTTCAGATGGCCTGAATGTGCCATCTGATCTGAACTACTGGGCTGAAGGTTATAAAACTGAGTTTGGAAACTCCAAACCAGTCGCCATTTCAGCTAATCAGATCCTTGAGATTCGAGACTGGTTTCCAGGATCAGTTTTATAGCCTTGGGCACAGTTCTCCAATGGATAGCAGCCATATCCCAAAAGGAGTAAAGTGTAAAGACCTTATTGTGATGGCAAACAATCCAAAACATTTCTGAAAGATTTTGACATTTATGTTTCATAGCCATCTAGAATAAGGCCATGTGCACTTCATGAACTTTTCGCAAATTAAATGTCAATTACAGTGATTTTGTATGAATAGAACTGCTTTGTAATGTAATGGTCACCATACTTGTATACATTAATTCTGCATATTCTTTTATGTGACAGCTAACTGTTTGCAGAAAAACAAAGCAAGGTACTTTTTGTGTGCTTATTTACCTTCATCACTCTTCCCAGAGACATCTTTCTCTTCTTTCTTTGGCGTAATTGGTGTTCTTGGGGTTCCTTCTACTGTCACTTCCTCTCCTGTGTCCTGCTTCTTCTTCCTGGGAGGTCCTTTCTTCAACTTGAGGCTTCTTGGTGGCGCCTGACAGCTCAACTTACACCTGATCAAGGAATAAAACTAAATGAAATTCTGTGCATCAATTAAACATGTTGTAAATTAAAACAACAAACCTCTCGGATACTTTACACAGGGGTGTGAAAATCATTTTATGTAGTGGGCATTTGCAGAAAGTAGTTGGGGGTGTAGGAGTGTGTGTTTAGGACTAACATGGACAGACATGTCCACACTTACTATTTTTATTTGTGGCAGGTTCAAATTATCAAGTTTTTTTACCCTCGATTGTGTCACATGCACACAATCATAAACTTCAAAACATCCCCAGAGGTTTATGTGACCAAGGATATCACATACTGAGCTAATGCCATATTGTATTTGGATCACTGGAAACTCAACAACAACAATAATTGGGGTTTTCACAGGATGTAAACATAATAAAAACATGACAAAACAGATTTAATTTTCATGTCTGCTAGAAAAATTAGCTGGGTGAGATGCTTTATTTACCGGGTAATTCTACCGCGTCCCGGCCCGTTTCTACAACCCTGTTAAGTTCGTGTAGATCTAGTTGAGATGGCATTGATTAACTGTCTGATCCGGATCTACAATTGTGGCACACAGGATAAGGCCAATGTATAAAGAGTAAAAGATTATTAACACCTACTTGTAGCAGGGTGTGGCCCCTGTGATCCCTGTAAGGCTGAAATGTCCCATCTTGCCGCCTAGTTTCACACCAACTCCATGCTTGTATTCACAACAAGTGCTCACACGGCAGTCAACACGCCCATCGATGTACAGTGTCAAACTGAATGGGTAACCCCGGTGTCGACGGGATATGAAGGAAAACGTACCTGCAATAAGGATATCACATTTTATTTTGTAGAAAAATTCTTCATAACTTAGCCCTTTACTCCATAGATAAAACTTTTATGACATGCCCAACAGTTTAGATCCAGATCAGCTGACACATCCATGCTGTATGATTATAATATTCACTGTTCGCTATTTGATTCATTACTAGGTTATTTCTGAACAAAAAATGAACATTGTAGATCCAGATCAGATGGCACAGATGTCATGTGATGGCTGATCTTGATCTACACTGGCAGCACATGTGATAAAACCTATCTATAGGGAGCAAATGATTATGAGTTTGATATGTCACAAACATTAATTTTCTGCTTTTTTCTGTTCTAAGAAAGTTAAGCAAACTATAAAAGTATTTTCAAATCTTTATGCTACCAACTGGTCTAATATAATTATATATCAAGAATTGTCATTAGCAAAATGGTGTTTCCAGCCAAGAATGGTTATTTTGTAACAGTATAGATTGGATCAGACAGCATGGAACACACAGCAAGGATTTGCCAATCTGGGTTGAAGGTTATAAAACTGAGTTTAGAAACCAGTCTCAAATCTCAAGCATCTGATTGGCTGAAATGGCGACTGGTCGCCATTTCAGCCAATCAGATGCTTGAGATTTGAGACTGGTTTCCATGCTCAGTTTTATAACCTTGGGCACTGGATCTACACTGTCTGCCCATAGGATAACATCCTTATCCCAAGGAATCAATAGTTAATGAATTCACAGTTATAAACAACTCACTTCCTGCCTGAAGTCTCTCTTTAAACACTGGCAGAGTGTTGCCACCACAGTGCTGCTGCTCTATGCTCACTTCCTGTGTGGGGTCGTACTGGTCCCGTGGCAGCGTGAGGTTCGGGCCATGATACTTCATAGTGATCTCACAAAGGGTTTGGACCTCCCCCTGGTGCATCATGGCAGGCTCTTGTCGGTGTAGCATTAGAGCTCCCTGAAATCAAGAATCTTAGATTAAAAGATTGGTTTATATCTACAGAGGTGAAATCTACTATACTTTATAATTATCAATGAAAAATAGGTGAAATTTGCAATAATTAAATCATGGAAATCATATATCTGCAATACATGTAGTTGTTTATATCTTAAATCATAAATATTTTGAGAATAAAGGTCAAGAAAGGAATACTTCTCCATTTTTTTCATAATATTCTGCAATCCACTCTATTTGCATAGTTCACAGTTTATTTTTAATAGACATTTTGCAATGGCAAGGCATTTAAGTTAGAACAAAAGAAGAAAAAAAAAACAGCTTGAAAAAGCCGGACATTAGGGGCAAAGCAGTAGCACTTTTACACACAAAAATACAACTCTTCAAACTTCAAAGTAATTGTTTGCAAAAGCACAGGAAGAATAGATTTATTGCCTGGCATTGCTTTGCCATCCAACATGATGCCAGATTGTACATGTTTATATGAGAACCTGATAGGGAACATGTAAGGCTGTGCACCCTAGAATCTGATTTAACCCTTTCCTCTATTTTTACGCCTTTTTTTCAAACGTGCCAGCTGATCTCGATCTTCACTGTTCGCCCATGTCATAAAGGCATGTATATGGAGGAAAGGGTTAAACCCCCAAAGACAATCAGGGTTCTCTCCTTTGTTAATTGCTGTTCTATCTTTTTGAAATTGAATAAATTAAAGTGCATGCTCTCTTTTCCTCTCTTCTTTTTTGCCAGGTTGGAAGGCTTTGTTTTCTGAATGTGGCTATTACTGATATGCCTTTTTCACTTTTTCATATCACACATCATTAGCAACTGACCATGTATTTTCATGGTCATTGACTTACCCTTTGGCTTTACAATGCTATTAGCTTCTTATGTTTTATATGTTTGTGTGCTTTTGCATGCAACATTGTTGAGCCGATGGGTGGGTTGGAGTTATTTCACCAAGACAACTTGTACTTGTTTTGTGATACGAGAACCTGTTGGGGCAAGTGTGAGGTTGGTGCACCCTTGAACCTGGTTTAAATCCCAAGTGGCAATTTGTTTTGCCACTGACCATTCCAAGGGGGTATCCCCAAAGGTTTTCTTCTTCGTTTATTGTTTGTGGCGTCCTATTTGAATTGACATTCTTATAAAAAAAAAGCTCTCTCTCTTCCTCTCTTCTTTTTCGCTGCGTGGGGAGGCTGTGTTTTGTGAGTGTGGCGATTCCTGATATGCATATTTTTTTTTTTTCAAATGGCATAGTAAACATCACAGGGTGTAAACATATCAAAGGCAGGGACATTGGGGTGTGTTATAAAAGCAAGTCCACATCAACCTGTAATGAAAGAGAAATTGCTACTATTGGTTAATAGATAGCATCATGTTATTTAGAACCTACTTTAAAAGCTGTGAATGCAATTGTATTCATTGGCCCAAAAATTTTGTTGATTTTGGTAAAATGCCATTTTTCTGGGTCATAAATTTATGTTTTTCTATTTAAAAAATATGCTCCAGTTCTGTTGTAGTTTGTACCCTTCCATGCCATCTGATCAGGATCAACAATGTTCCCGATATGATTCACTAGGTCAATTCTCACCTAGAAGTGAACAGAGTAGATACTGATCAGACAGCAGGGCCTAAGATCATAAAACTAAGTTTTGAGATCAGTCTCAAATCTCAAGGATCTGATTGGCTGAAATGGCGACTGGTCGCCATTTCAGCCAATCAGATGCTTGAGATTTGAGACTGATCTCCAGATTTAGTTTTATGATCTTGGGCACAGAACTTACTGGCTAATCTGGTTCTACACTGTTCACACATGCAATAAACCTGCATATATGTTTAGCAAGAGATTAATTGGTGCTCTAAAAACAACAAAAGATAGTATCCAACAAATATTATTGAATTCAAAGTAGTAAACATCACAAGTAAGTGCACAAGAGTTATCAACCACTTGAAGAAATAATGCTCAATAACTAATATTATGAGCTGCATCATTTGCAAATGTGTCTTTGAGACGTTGATGTCATACTGTAAAATGACATCATAATATTTAGCAGATGACATTACAGTGTATTAATAATGCATTTCCTTGAATTAAATATATAGTGCAGTCAAAATCTGAAACAAAATCAACTTTTGTATACAGTCCAGTCGAGATTTTACGAATCGCCATTTTATGCAAAAAAAGGTATACTACGAATAAGGCAGCCAGTCCTGTCCATATTCAATATTAAAACGATGAGATCGAACGAAAATGCGATTTAACGAAAAATGCGACTGAGCGAATAATTATGACAGTCCCTTAAGCTTATTTACAGTGTAATAAAGATGCAATTTAACAAATTTTGGTCAGGCATACGATATGCTCTGTAAACAACCAGGGGGCATGTTTGCTTGTAACACACAATTCGAGTGATTAAATGTCAAATGTTTAAAATTGTATAAAATCTGAAACACTTGTATTGCCTGTCATTCTACTTCTGCATTTTAATTCTGCATATTCTAATTACTACGGCCAATCTGAGTATTAATTTAGTAAATTGATATCGGCATTCCAAGCAATTCAGTGAAGGGCCCAGTTTTTTCTGGGAGGATAGCTGAATCAGAATTTTATCAATTTACGATTTCCTAGTACATTTTTGTAATCCAGTGATTTTCCAAAACTGTATTTCAAAGCACTGATCTGCCTATGTGGCCCTTTTAATCATTGATAATACTTATGTTGGCCATTGCACTTTAAATTATACTAATAGTGTCATCAAAATCAGTAGAATCATGTTGATAGAGCATTAGTTCCTCCACTGGTTAATCTGAGTACTAAAGGGAGATAACTCACTTCAT
Organism: Corbicula japonica; assembly: GCA_038501625.1. Classification (NCBI taxonomy): domain Eukaryota; kingdom Metazoa; phylum Mollusca; class Bivalvia; order Venerida; family Cyrenidae; genus Corbicula; species Corbicula japonica. Next base: position 1,447,889 of record JAZAYU010000140.1, read on the forward strand.
GGGGACTTTCTACTTCATGCTGTGCAGAGGGGAGAAAAACAAAATGTCAACAGTGAATGGTGTATAGCAGTAAACAAGTATAACAATCTCAATAGCAGTTTCAAAATAGAAGACTGCTTGATAACAAGAGGGCCATGACGGCCCTATATCGCTCACCTGAGTACAAAAGTACTCTCAGCTTGTGGTTTCAGACAAGAAGATTTTTAAAGTTTTTCCTATACAAGTCCAGGGAAATAATTTGAACAATCTTTGTAGAGTTCTACTAGAGGATGCTAAATGCCTAATATCTAAGCTCTAGGCCTTGTGGTTTCAGACAAGAAGATTTTTAAAGTTTTTGCTATATAAGTCTATGTAAAATGAAGTGACCCCTGGGGCGGGGCCAATTTTGACCCCAGGGAAATAATTTGAACAATCTTTGTAGAGTTCCACTAGAGGGTGCTAAATGCCAAATATCTAAGCTCTAGGCCTTGTGGTTTCAGACAAGAAGATTTTTAAAGTTTTTCCTATATAAGTCTATGCAAAATGAAGTGACCCCTGAGGCGGGGCCAATTTTGACCCCAGGGAAATAATTTTTACAAACTTTGTAGAGTTCCACTAGAGGATGCTAAATGCCAAATATCTTAGCTCTAGGCCTTGTGGTTTCAGACAAGAAGATTTTTATAGTTTTTCCTATATAAGTCTATGTAAAATCAAGTGACCCCTGGGGCGGGGCCAATTTTGACCCCAGGGCTATAATTTGAACAATCTTGGTAGAGGACCACTAGGTGATGCTACACAGCAAATATCAAAGTTCTAGGCCTTAGGGTTTCAGAGAAGAAGATTTTTTAAAATTTCATGTTCAAAATCTATTTTTAACCTCTGTGACCTAGATAGGCAATGGACTGGAACCATTTGAACAATTTTGGTAAAGCTTCATGCAGGTAACATTCCTGCCAAGTTTCAGCAAGATTGGCCCAGGAGTTTAGGAGAAGAAGTCGTTTGAAGAAAAAGTTGACGACGCACGCACGCACGGACGGACGGACGACGGATATCAGGCGATCACAAAAGCTCACCATGAGCACTTCGTGCTCAGGTGAGCTAAAAATGGAAGAAGACTTAGCATTTGGGCTTAAAACAATCAAAATGGCGGCTGATTCTTTAACGATAGGCAGTTCATACAGTTAATAATACCTTCCTCCAGGTCTTAACAAGACAAATGCTTAAGCTCCGATTGGTACCCAAGTACCACTAACTTGAACCAGGAGTGTACAGTAAAACCTGTCATTAAAACCACCCGAAATATAAGGCCACCCTGTTTACAAAATCAGTGTCCCTTTCCAATTTATTTTCTAACCCTCAATGAAGACTATCTTACTCATAGAACCAATTTTGCTCACTCCCAAAGGTAGTGTTCATTAACAGGTTCACTGTACCAAAATTTTTAGTGCTCAATTGTTTGAGACACAAGAAAACTTTGTAATGTTCTTAATTTTCTTTCAACAAACTTGAGTGTAACATGATTTAAAAAAAAAAAACACCACTTTTCCAAATACTCGTATATTTTTACAAAACCTTACTTAATGCTTTTTCTTGACAAGAATTCATTTTACATAACGGCTCAACTACTTCCATCAGTGAAGAGTAGACCTATGGACTAACCATAATGTTAAGATAGATTTGGGTCACAAATACACAGCTAAAATAGCCTATGTAGTATTTCATTAAAATGTAGTCTATGTAGTATTCCATTAAAATGATTGAATCCCTATTTACTGAAATGTCAAAGATAAGGGAAGTAACATTATCTACATAGAAAAGGGAAGTAACAATGACTAAACAGACAAGGGACGTAACCTTAACTAAAATACAAGGGAAGTAACAAACCTATTCAGTAAAAAAACCCATTAAATTAAAATAAATGTTGACAGTTAAAAAGCAAAGATATTTCAGAAATATATTATTAAATATAATCAGGTAGCTAAACAATATGTAATAAAAATTAAACCTATCAATGAGTGAGGTATAATGAACATGTGATACAAGGATAAAACCATCTAACAATTCCAACATCCTATGTTATTCTATGATAACTGATAACTTTAGGGTTATAAAAATTGCAACTTTTTAACACAATCTGCCATTCTAAAAGATTCAAGATCAAGCCTCAAAGAAAAGCTGGAAGACAGATACATATGCATAATATTCTCATGCATTTATACAAAATGACAGACTAATGTTTTTTAGAAAAGAAGTATTTTGATATAAAACAAGGTAGTTGGAATTATAGGAAATTAATTTAGTTTTTTTCCCATAGTTTATGCATGTGTAGACTGAAACCTCCCAATAAAGATCACCCCAAGCTGAAGACAAGCCATCATTAATACAAATTTTGTACTGTCCAATTTTTAGAGATCAGAACAATTCAACACCTCGAAATTAAGACCACCCTATTATAAAGACACTTTATCCAAGCCAAAAGGTTGTTATACAAGCAGGATTTCACTGTTTGCGATTTACAAATAAATTTAGGTCCCTGAACTTAAAACACTTAGTTTACAAATGGATAAACATGAGGAAAAAACGGATAAACACGAGGAAAAAACAATCTAAATAGCAAACCACCATCCTTCTCTCACTTTGTCAGTACTTAAGCACTGATATCATTACATAACTGTCTGGAATACCATTGCCTTAAATTCTGGCTAACTGTCCTATTTCTGTTGTTGTTTTTTTAATATTTAAATATGTATAATAAATAGCAAGGCCAATGGGTAAGAGAAAATATTTTTAAGATGTAATAACACCAAACCAAATGAGATTAAAAACGAGTAAAACATTAACATAGCTTCCTTTAGGCTATATAGACACATGCCTTCACAATTTTCAGAAACATCCCAAGGTATACACCAAAAACACAGTGATACAATCTTTTTTTTTTTCAATGGAGTATGCCCTTTGACACCCCGAGCAATGTACGTGCTTATACAAATGTCACGCTTTCAGACAATCTACACCCCTGCATTTTTTAGAATTAAAATTAGAATGTTAATCTACTTCTATTCAATAAGATATGGCTGTTATCCGAAAGGACAGTTTAGATCAAAATCAACTGGCACAAACAGTTTAGATCCTGATCTGATTACATAAATGTGCCAGCAGATCTGGATCTACACTGGTGCTCATGCAATAAAACTCTTATTTATGGACTAAAGGGTTATACAAGTGAGAGAAGGTTAATGTCAGGGAATAGCTTAGAGGGAGACTTGGGAGAAATAGTCTCCCAAATGTCCTAAACTTCTCCCTCTAATGAGCCAAGAGAGAAGTTTTTGCCTATATGTTTCTTACAGAAAGCTGAAAACTTCCAAAACTTCTCCCTAAAATTGGTAAAACTTCTCCATGTGCCCAAGATCATAAAACAATCTTGAGATCAGTCTCAAATCCTTGAGATTTGAGACTGATCTCAATTCTTAGTTTTATGATCTTTGGCCCTGTTCTCACAGCCTAAGCCGATCCCTGTTAACGTCTGCATTGAGATAATAGGGTAAACATGTGTTATATACAAGGTGATATAGAGTGGTGGGAAATGTTCACATACTTCCACAGTTGACGGATCTTTTGCTGCCCTCTCACCGGGATCGCTCTAAAAATATGGCAGAAGCAAACAGGGTACACTGTATGTGATCTTTGAATGTTTGCAGTACACCATAGCGAGGAAAAATATAACATGCAAGCCTCATTACATACCAGAGAGGAATGACATTAAAATGACAGAATAAACTCTTTACTCCATATATACACATGTGCAGCCTATAGCATGTGCAACCAGTGTTGATCCAGATCATCCGGCACATCTGTGCCATCTTATTAGGATCTGCGGTGTTAGCTTTTTGGTCAGAAATAACCTAAAACGTCAAAAGGTAAACAGTTTAGTTCCTTATCAGATGGCACAGATGTGCTGGCTGACCTGGATCTACACTGGTCGCACGCGTTAAAACGTGTATATATGGAGTTAAGGCTTGAGCCAGCTCTCAAAAGAATCTTTTTCACAGGATATAGCCATGCAGTGCTGGTGCTGAAACGATGTGCGAATTTGATTGAAAATATCAATGCAGAGTATTTACACATATAAAAGAGAACAAGGGGACATATTAACTGAGCAAGTTTAATATCACATGCTAATAATATAATCTAGCTGGAAAAGGATGTTTACAATAAATACATAGAGTCCTTACATGTACTCCGTGTTTCCGGCTGCTGTCGGGACGTGCCGACATTCTTGATCTCCGTGGTGACTTCGCAGATCTAGCTCTTTCTCGTTTTGGGGGATGAGGGTACTGAGATATAAGGTATGGGGATGAGGCCCCGTCACGTCCTCTTTCAGCTCTTGACAGTCTGAGAGCATACTGCTGCAGGGCCTCGGAATCAAGCTGCAGAGATACATCATAAAAGGTACATTTAACCATGTAATTATTTATATTCACTCGGCAAATCACACATATCGAGGGTTGCACACAAGAGTGTCGTAACTACACTGAAATATGGAAGGAGTTACGACAGTCTTGAATGCAACCCTTGATATGATATTTCTGCATGGACATAAATTCACCTACTTGTATTTTTCTCATAAGATAAGGTTTTTATGTGGGATTTGATTTCACGCATACTGCCGAGTGTGAAATATGCTAACAATCAAGCAGCATGGTATATTATACCACGGTACTCTTTGAACATCACAAAATTGTAATCAATTATGAAAACAGATTTCAAACAATGTGCTGATGGATTGCAACTACAATACCAATTTCTTGCAAGGTTGTACATGAATTTATGAAAAAAATATTTCAAAACTACAAGAAATCAAGAAGGGAAGTCAACCTAAATCTTGTAAATCAAATGTTCATGCAAATTGTATCAATGAAACATTTGTAAAACTAGCACATATTTGAGAAAGCTTCCATCATTAACCTTTTACTTCATATATAAGGGTTATAAAACAAATGCAAACAGTGTAGAGGCTGCACAATTGGGATCTACACTGTTTGCTTTTTGGTCAGAATAAACCTAAAAGATCAAAAATCAAACTGTGCAGATCCTGGAAAGACCAGGGCTCTCACTAGAAGGAGACTTGGGAGAAGAAGTCTGCCAAAAGTGACCAGACTTCTCCCTTCTTTCAGCTATGAGAGAAGTCATTTTGTACAGACTATATAGGGAAAGAATGCTGTTGCCTGAAAACTTCTCCATAATTCCAGAAAAATTATGACAAAACTTCTCCCTGATTTGCAAGTCTAGTGAGAGCCCTGAAGACATCACAGATGTGCAGGCTATTCTGAATCTAAACTGTTACCCCATCCATAACAGTAAAGGGGTAAAACAATTTGTGAAGCTGCCACTTAGGAGAGGTCAAGCAATGTTGTCAATCACTGTCAGATTTTCTTGTTAGTAACCATTGCTAACTTACTGCATATAAATGCCGTGTGTCGATGTTTTCTGGTCGGACATCTTTGAGCGAGTCTTTAAATGACTGTCGATCTGATGGTGGTGGTGGTGACACTGGACGTCCATCATCATCTACATAGATCACCTAGATAAAAAATATAAACATAATAAAGTACAACTGGATTAATGATGGATCAATAATTACATTTAAAATGCAATTGTCAAACAGTGCTTGAAAATTACATTTAATGTGTAATTGTCATATTTAGAGCTTGATAATTACATTTAATGTGTAATTGTCTTATTTAGAGCTTGATAATGACATTTAATGTGTAATTGTCATATTTAGAGCTTGATAATGGCATTTAATGTGTAATTGTCATATTTAGAGCTTGATAATTACCTTTAATTGTCATATTTCACCCTATCAAAAATGTCCTATGGCCAAATGTCTTTTCATAAGTAAAGATTAAGTTTTTATTATACATAAATTATAAATTCAACCAAGTTTTAAGCATAGCACTCTGCAACTGAGATTTAAACTGTATCAATGATAGAACTTATAATTTTCATAACTTTATTGCAACTAAGATTGTATATAGCAAAATTTTATTTGATTTTAATTTAAAACTCATTGACAAATAGGTGGGATGTTATTTACACAATTACCAATGTAGCAAATGTATGCTCTAAAAATCTAAAGTAAATATTAAACCCTAGCTTTGAACCATTAGACTTTTCAAAGTATAAGGCTAATTTATTTAGAAGCATTTGTTTTAAAGTTGACATAACTTATAGATAAGAGGTAGGGTGGATCATGTTTTAGGGAAATGTTAGTCACTACAACATTGGGTGAAGAACTCCGATCAATCAATTAATCACTGCAAACATCAAGGGTTTTATAACTGCACTATACGGCATGCACATGCAAGCATGTAAGAGCAGGAATAGATAATATCTGCTTCAACTTTAAGAATTTTAAACTTTTGATCTATGGAAATAGCTTATATGACATTGGCGACCAGAGTAGATTTAGATTAGCCTGCACATCCATGTAGGATCTACACTATTAGATTTGTCAGGGTATTCAAACCAAGAAGGCAACATGCCGGGCAATCTGGATCTAAACTGGTCGCCCAAGGGTTAAAAGGCTTAGGTTTAATTACTTTGTACTTAACATACTTAACGCTGAGTGAAACTATCTGATTACATACCTAAGTTTTTGTTAAAACTTTCAATACCCAGTATCTTTAATAATCTTTAACAGAAAAATAAATCAATGCACCGGTCTTAAGTGAAAAGAAAAAAAGTAATGCACATATCCTATCTGGAATAAATGCCACTTGTTAAGTCTTTACATTAAGGAAATTAACCGTTTAAGCAAGATTAATTTAATAATATAACGCTCTGTTTCAATGAACAAAGCATGAAAAAGGCTGTGAACTTGTCAAAGTTTGAAAACTTTAAACAGATTACATAGTCTTACATGGTATTTTAAGCCTGACTTCTCCATGTATACAGCTTTTATAGCATGTACAACCACTAAATCAGGGTTAAAGGGAAAGAATTAAGAGCTCACTGTAATCAGAAATTCTGGTAGCCCTATTTACATGGAAGACCTAAAGGTCGGCATGCTGCTCATGCAATGGACTCAAACAATAATTGAGTGAAGTGAAAGAACATCCAAGAAGCAGTGATATGTGATAATTTTCAAGGTTTGAATCTGGAATGAGTTATTCATTGTTTCCCCGAGGCTGTCCTACAATATGCAGGGCTGGCATGTACAACTAAAATCTGCTTGTATGAAAACAAGACTGTGAGTAAAAGGTATCAAGGACACAGTGTAATGTTGTGGAGATTTATCTTAGCAAGAGAAATAAACCTTTTCTGTACCATCAATCCATGTAAGGTATTGGATTCTAACTCCTAATAGCAGTTACTTTCCCTTTCACTCACAGTAAATACTGCCCTCGTGAACAATTTTATCAAAATTCTGTATTTTTTTTTGGCTGGGACAAAATTAGTTTTCTTTCGACAATATTCAACAATTATGTAGAACTTGATAGTTAAATAAAGAGAAAATACCAAAAGTTTCAAAAAATTGTGTTTGATCACTTGCATACTCTAAGGGATAGTAACTGGTGTGCCAGTCAAAAGATCTTATATAAATGAAAAACTCTGGATCTGGTTTAGCAGAGAGATTTCCGATTTCCTAGCAAGACAACTGATATTATATATAATAATGAATCCATCAAGACCCCAATGAAACACCAAACGATATGGCAAATGTCAATATTTCACATTAAATTTACTATAATATATTGTCTGTTAGTAAGGGATTGTGGATATGTAAAAACACCTACAGTTTATAAAACATACACATGTATAATATTGATAAATCTGCCTATTTGTTGTAATATCCTATAAAAATTAATGCAGGTGATGACTTATTTAGTGGAAGATATTAGTAACATAGACTTGTTAACATAAGGGTGCAAGGTATTCTCAAACCAATATTGTGGAATAATTTAATTAATGATCAATTACCAATCTTCTATATGTATTATTAGCATTATACAGCTGAAATCATGATACAAATCAATAATCAATAAATTTAATCCTGCAGAAGGGAATTGCATTGTAGATTGATCACATTATCTGTGCCCAAGATCATAAAACTATATCTGGAAACAAGTCTCATAGCTGAAGCATCTGATTGGCTGCAATGGTAACTGGTCACCATTTCAGCCAATCAGTTGCTTGATATCTGAGACTGGTCTCCTGAATTATTTTTATGATCTTGTGTCCTGCACTGTAAGCTGATTGCAAAACTACTGTAATCCTTACTTCATAGATACACATAATATATTGCCTGGGTGAACTGTGTAGAACCGGACCAGCTGTGCTATCTGATCTGGATCTACACTGTTCACTTTTTTTATTTGTTGTGTTATTAATGACAACCCACATGCACATAATATTACGGATGAGGGCATTTAGAAAATGGGTTCAAGTGTGGTATAGTCATTATGACGTAACGTCATAAATAGTTTTTTGGCACCATTTCATGCAAATCATGCATTAACCCTTTCCTCCGTATATATGCATGTGCAAACCAGCGTAGATCCAGATCAGCCAGCACATCCGTGCCGTCTGATCAGGATCTGCACTGGTTGCATTTTGGTCAGAAATAACCTAATGAATCAAAAAGGGAACAGTGCGGATCCTGATCAGACAACACGGATGTGCCAGCTGATCTGGATGTACACTGGTCACACATGCGTAAAAATGCATATATATGGAGGAAAGGGTTAATGCACTGTCAGTCAAGTACAAAATTATATTGAGTGATAAGCACATCATTTGTCACATTAACAGCCAGTCTAGATCCAGATCAGTCTGAGCAATTGTGAAGTCTGATCAGGGTCTACACTGTTTGTAATTCAGCTAATCAATCCAGTTTAATATTTGTAATACATGAATTATTGATTAACTGACATAAAGGTAAGTCATGTTAATTAATTTTGCAAGTAATGACTGGATACAAAGCCTATAATGTCTTGGTTCATCTATATAAATTATGATACATTCAATTAAGTTTCAAATATTTTGAGTATATTTATATGATGCATATTCTTAAAAATGAAACCATAATAGTTAACTCTGATTGACTGTTATTCCTGTGTTGTTTTTTTTCAACAAACATCCATGTTTTCTGTTTCCATGATTTCTGATTCTGAATACAGCTAACAATTTTCCCAAAGACCAATTTTTATTAACCCAAAGAATAAAAACTACCAGCAAGGTAGACTTACTTCATCATAGGGGTCATTATAATCAGACTTTTGCATGTGGTTTTTACTTCTGGGATGTGATGGTGCACTTTTAGGCCGGCGGCGACTTGACGATGCCTCTGAGGGCTTACTGGACTGAGGCCGGCTATGGGACCGGGGTGAGAGGTAGGGCAGTACCTCCTCGTCGCCTTTACGTCCTCTACTGGCCTATAGGATGTGAATAACAAACACATAACAATCAAGCAATGAGCAAACCATGCAACAATGTTAAATATAGCCATACAAAATCTCTCCATCATGTAGCATATAACCTTTTCCTTCATATAGATCCCTTTATGGCATGTGCGACCCGTGTACATCCAGATCAGCTGGCACATCCATGCCCTCTGATCAGGATCTGCACTGTTTGCTTTTTGATTCATTAGGTTATTTCTGACCAAAAGGCAACCAGAGCAGATCCTGATCAAGCAGCACAGATGTTCTGGTTAATCTTGATCTACGCTGATCATCCATGTTATAAAAGACATATCCATGCTATAAAGGGTTAACGCTCCCCAAAATATGAGACACTAAATGAAAGGAGCAATTTTGTACGGCTGATTGTGCTTGTTGAACATCCATCCATCTGTCTGTCTGTCTGGCCGCCGGGCAAACTGGAACAATGCTCATAAACAAACAAATCACACAAATTAGTGCAAACAAAAGCATGCAGATATGTCTTATAAAAAGTATCTTTGTATCAATAGACTCAGTTTGGTAATTTTACACTCCAAAACTTCAGCTAAACTTAGTTCTTTCTGTTTAATTATTGCTCATTCTCAGTGAACAAATCAATGACAGATAACTTAATTTTAACTTGTTTATCGTTAACCTTTCATTTCATTGATACAACTTTAATGGCATCAGAGAACATTGTAGATCCAGATCATCTGTGCCATCTTATGAGTATCTACAATGTCGCTTCTTGGTCAGAAATTATATCTTAATGAATCTAAAGCAAACAGTGCAGATCCTGATCAGTGAGCACAGATGTGCAGGCTGATCTGGATCTATACTGTTCCTCTATGCATAAAAAGGCACATATATAGAGGAAATGGTTAACCAAACTGTTCAACAATTAACAACAATAGATTATAAATAATAAATGGAAGCAATGCTTTAAATGTCAATAACTCTTAGAAATGGCCACCTAATCAATAGACCTGATAGAAACTGCTTACATACATTCTTGTTTAACTATAAAAAGAATATCTAGTATCACAAAACATGCTTTTTGTTTTATGGCCTCAGACAGAATTTACGATATTTTAATTCTAATGAATAAATTACAGTTACTCATCAACGTTACAACAGAAAATATTTTTTAACTGAAGGTTTCAGACAAGTAAAATACATGTAACTATTTTGAATATGAACATTTTAATGCTATTTCAGTGATAGAGTTAAAGGGCTGGTGTCAATAAAACTGACTTCAAGTCAATATAAGCACATGAGCTCCCCAAACACTGTATATATCACAGGTGTCTCTGCTATGTAATGTACCGGTAGGTGTCTTTCAAATGTGCTACATTCAGAATGATGGAAAATCCTTCATGAAAACTTTTTTTGTTGTAATGTCTAAGGCTCTACCAGATTTTCCCATCCCAACCTAACATTCAAGAAATATGTTTTCAGGTATACGATAATTATATCCATTTAAAACTATTTCTTAAAATTTATTTATTTTAAGTAAGAGGAATTTATTTCTGACATATTGTGACTCTTCTTACACAGGGTACATAAGCTGACTTTCCAGCCCCTGAGTGAAATCACATGAAAGCTCGATCTGGAAGAATCTGTACAGTGGGGTATCTTGGATACAAGTGTTTAATAATTATAAGTCATATTCTGGAATATCATACTAAATTCAAAGAAATCCTTAATCTTAAATTGATGATCATTTAAAGAAACATTTAGAATATTCTAGTTATCGGGTCTTAATGAGAAGCAATCATGCATTTTTGTCAGTGATCACTCAGACAAATACGCAAACAAGAGGGCCATGATGGCCCTAAAAGCGCTCACCTGAGTTTAGTCAATAGTCTCTTGCAACAGTGACCTAGTTTTTGGACCCAGATGACTCATATTCAAACTCAACTGAGATATCATTGCGACAAACATCCTGACTAAGTTTCATGACAATCTGAGCAAAAATGTGACCCCTAGAGTGTTAACAAGAAAAATTCTATTTTTAGTAACAATGACCTAGTTTTTGGACCCAGATGACTCATATTTGAACTTGTCAGAGAAATCATTGGGAAATACATTTTGACCAAATTTCATGACAATCACAGCAAAAATGTGACCCCTAGAGTGTTCACAAGAAAATTCTTTTTTTAGTAACAGTGACCTAGTTTTTGGACCCAGATTACCCATATTCAAACTTGTCCGAAAAATCATTGGGACAACTATCCTGACAAAAGTTTCATGACAATAGAAGGAAAAATGTGATCCCTAGAGTGTTTACAAGAAAATTCTATTTTTAGTAACAGTGACCTTGTTTTTGGACCTAGATGACCCATATTCAAACTCGTCTGAGAAATCATTGGAGCAAACATCCTGATGAACTCTCATGACAATCAGAGCAAAAATGAGACCCTTGGAGTGTTAACAAGAAAATTATATTTTTAGTAACAGTGACCTTGTTTTTGGACCCAGATGACCCATATTCAAACTCCTCCGAGATATCATTCAGAAAAACATCCATACCAAGTTTTATGACAATCGGAGAAAAAATGTGACAGCTAGAGTGTTCACAAGAAAATCGTATTTTTAGTTACAGTGACCTAGTTTTTGGACCCAGATGACCCATATTCGAACTCATCCGAGAAATCATTGGGACAAACATCCTCACTAAGTTTCATGACAATCGAAGCAAAATTGTGTCTGCTAGGGTGTTCACAAGAAAATTCTATTTTTAGTAACAGTGACCTAGTTTTTGGACGATCTGGATCTACACTGTTCGCCCATGCAACAAAATGTGTCCTGACTAAGTTTCATGACAATCGAAGCAAAATTGTGTCCGCTAGGGTGTTCACAAGAAAATTCTATTTTTAGTAACAGTGACCTAGTTTTTGGACGATCTGGATCTACACTGTTCGCCCATGCAACAAAATGTGTCCTGACTAAGTTTCATGACAATCGAAGCAAAATTGTGACCGCTAGGGTGTTCACAAGAAAATTCTATTTTTAGTAACAGTGACCTAGTTCTTGGACGATCTGGATCACACTGTTCGCCCATGCAAAAAATGTGTCTAATATAGTCTGAACATTTTGAGAATGTGCTACAAATATGTTTTACAAACAGTGAATAAAATATTCAGAAAAGCCTGATTTGCAAAGAGCTATAAAGTAAGAAAGTTTATTTGGTCAATATCCATAGAAAATGACAACATTTACAGTATAAAATCTTCCAGAGCAAAGTTCTAAATATTGCATAACACAGATCTAAATAGCAAAGTTCACTAGGTCATTGTCAAGCATCTAGAGCTATACTGTGGTACTGCAATATAATAACACCTTACATTGAACCTAAATATAGTTTAAGACTGGTAGAAATATTGGAATTTTGTCACTTGAAATTTTCACTCTGCTACTAAAATTTTTGTTTTTAATTTTATCACTGAACAACCAGTGTATGAATTGTTCAGGAAAAATTGAATTTTAAGATGGTATAAAGTTTGTGTCAAAATCTGGTTGATAACTGTAGAAAATCAAAGGTTAAAAACAGAATTTAAAAGAAGAAAAACGAAAAACCCCAGGGCGGGGCCAATTTTGACCCCAGGAAAATAATTTGAACAATCTTTGTAGAGTTCCACTAGAGGGTGCTAAATGCCAAATATCTAAGCTCTAGGCCTTGTGGTTTCAGAGAAGAAGATTTTTAAAGTTTTTCCTTTCGGTTGCCATGGCAACCAGAGTTCTGCATGGAATTGATTTCTTTGAACAACTTTGGAAGAGCTTCATGCAAGGAACATTTGTGGCAAGTTTCATCAAGTTTGGCCCAGGGGTTTAAGAGGAGATGTTGTTTAAAGCAAAAATTGACGACGCACGACGCACAACGGACACAGAGTGATCCTAAAAGCTCACCATGAGCACAAGTGCTCAGGTGAGCTAATAAAAACTGTGACATCACATTAACAAACGCTATTTAAATAATCAATCAAAATACAGCTTAGTTACAATTTACATTCATGCAGGCAAGTCATAAAAATCATCACATGATCAATATTAACCAATCAGAAAACAGCATTTTGTTACTATCACATTCATGCAGGCACTAATGCAAACGAGTGACCAACCGTGCCCTGGGTAATGGAGGCTGGGCGTAAATTATCTTTCATTTCGGGTCTCTCCATGTCTATCAGATTCTGGGGTGTTTTACGGGGAACTACCGATCTATTTATAGGTTTTCCTTTGGGCGACAGGAGTGGAATCAAGCTCTCATCTTGTCTTTTCTTTCTGTCCGCCTAAGAAATATCAGCAAATTTTCTTTCATGACTTTAGTTCTTACAATGTCTTTAATATTCTGGGAGTTTTAGCATTAATTTATAGGTTTGTCTTTTGGGCAACAATCGCTTTTCTCTCAGTCCATCAGAGATGAATCAGTATTTTGTCGGATTCCCATATTTACACTTTCATTTGGCTAAGCTGAAGGGCTTCATGCACACGCTTATAGTATTATACTCCATCTTCTCCACAGCCTTTCACTCTGCGGGATACAACCCATATCACATCTGCAACCAGTGTAGATTTAGATCAGTGCCCAAGGTTATAAAACTGAGCATGGAAACCAGTCTCAAATCTCAAGCATCTGATTGGCTGAAATGGCGACCAGTCGCCATTTCAGCCAATCAGATGCTTGAGATTTGAGACTGATCTCAAAACTTAGTTATATGATCTTGGGCCCTGCTTTTGATCTACACAGGTCGCACAAGGGATATAAGTCTTATCTGCTGAGTAAAAGGCTAAATGTACTTACTTTTGGGACATCCTGTATTTGTTTTTGGCAGTGTGGTGGGGGTATATACAAGTGAAATTATAAGTAAATTGGAAGGTTTCTTCTTATCAATTATTAAAAATAATATTAAAATAAACTAAAAATAAAACAAAAGTACATATTAAACAACTTATCAAATCAGCCTTCACAGTCTTCTAAACTGAGCACATCTTTTTGTGAACAAGACACATTCAGTCTTAAGTGTTTTTCAGAAAATTAGAGGAAAGCAGTACCAGTACAGTCATGTATTTGAAATATCAACACATTAATGGACTGAAATTACTTGTAATTCTGCCAATGGTATTCAGATGCTTTGTTTTGAGGACTGCAAAATCATGCAATTTGTATGAGAAAAACAAACATCAGTGCAGTTATCTCCCTTTGATGCTCTGCTCGGTGATTCACTGCAACAACAATCCTCACATGACATTGTATTACGATTCATCTTATCAGGGCCTTTTTGGGCAGTTTTAAGGTACATTATAATAACCAACTTTCTGGCCAAAATCCCCATTAAAACTAAAATTTAATATTGCTGCCCAAACAGGGGATTCAAGCAAACTCAACAAACCCTCTCAGGATGTGTCCCTGAACGGTTATTTTTTTTTTTTTAAAAGATGCAAATGGGAAAACAAAATTTAAAAAAAACAAGAGCTGTCACTGGAATTGACATATGCCCCCGAAATGCAGCTTGAAATCAAATAGGTATACATATGTAATAAATAAACATATGTAATGAAAAATATGCTTGTGAAAGACGAAGCATACTGCATGCATATAATGTGAAAGATGAAAGGATCATAATTATGTTTCAAGTCTGTAGTAAATATATAGTTAAATAAAGTTAAATATTAATATGAACAAGAGGTCCATGATGGCCCTTTATCACTCACCTGAGTGCAACGTCTCGGTGAACATTTACATCAAGTTATTTTAAAATCCAATAAGAAACAACAAATCTACAGCTTGGAAAAGAAAATGCTATTTTTCGTAACAGTGACCTTAACCTTTGACCTACAGGCATGGGTATTGTAAGCAACACATCCCTTTGTCATGGTGAATATTTTTGTAAAGTTATTTTGAAATCACTTCATTCATTAGGAATTAACAGCCAAGACAAGAAAATGTTATTTTTAGTAACAGTGACCTTGACCTTGGACCAACAGGCATGGGTATTGTACGCGAAAGTACACCTTGTGATGGTAAACATTTGAGCCAAGTTATTTTAAAATCCAATGAGAAATAACTAATTTACAACATGGACAAGATTTTTCTATTTATAGTAACAGTGACCTAGTTTTTGAACCCAGGTGACCCATATTCAAACTCAACCAATTAATAACTGGGACATATGTCCTGACCAAGTTTCTTTACAATCTGAGAGTAAAATTGTGACCACTATAGTGTAAACAAGAAAATTCTATTTTTAGTAACAGTGATCTAGTTTTTGGACCCAGATGACCCATATTCGAACTTGTCTGACAAATCATTAGGACAAACATCCTGACGAAGTTTCATGACAATCGGAGCAAAAATGTGACCTCTAGAGTGTTAACAAGAAAATTCTATTTTAAGTAACAGTGACCTAGTTTTGGGACCCAGATGACCCATATTCAAACTCGTCCGAGAAATCATTGGGACAAACATCCTGACCAAGTGTCATGACAATCAGAACAAAAATGTGACCGCTAGAGTGTTAACAAGAAAATTCTATTTATAGTAACAGTTACCTAGTTTTTGGACCCAGGTGACCCATATTCAAACTCGGCCTAGAAATAAATGGGACAAATATCCTGACCAAGTTTCATGATAATTGGAGCGAAAATGTGACTGCTAGAGTGTCAACAAAAAATTCTATTTATAGTAACAGTGACCTAGTTTTTGGGATCAGGTGACCCATATTCATACTCGGCCTAGAAATAAATGGGACAAATATCCTGACCAAGTTTCATGATAATTCGAGCAAAAATGTGACCGCTAGAGTTTTAACAAGAAAATTCTATTTATAGTAACAGTGACCTAGTTTTTGGACCAGGATGAACCTTATTCGAACTCGTCCGAGAATTCATTGGGACAAACATCCAGACCAAGTTTCATGACAATCAGAGCAAAAATGTGACCGCTAGAGTGTTAACAAGAAAATTCTATTTTTAGTAACAGTGACCTAGTTTTTGGACCCTGATGACCCATATTAAAACTCGTCCAATAAATCATTGGGACAAACATCCTGACCAAATTTCATGACAATCGGACAAAAAAATGTTACCTCTATTGCGTTAACAAAATTTACCTTAGGGTTAGGGTTAGGGTTTAGGGTTAGGGTTAGGTAAAAAGGCCCATAACTCAGCCAAAAATAATCCGATCAGAAATTCCTTTGGATATGCATAACAAGTCTTGGTGACAAACACTCCTGTGAAGTTTCAATGAAATACCTCAAGCGATTTCAGTTTACGTTAGGGTTAGGGTTAGGGTTTAGGGTTGGGGTTAGGGTTTAGGGTTAGGGTTAGGTAAAAAGGTCCATAACTCGGCCAAAAATAATCCGATCAGAAATTCCTTCGGATATGCACATCTATGCTTGGTGACAAACACTCCTGTGAAGTTTCAATGAAATCCCTCAAGCGGTTTGGGAGAAGAAGCGAGGACAAGATTTTGGTTCAAAGGGCCATAACTCAGCCAAAAATAATCGGAGCAGAAATTCCTGACGAAATGCACAACTAGGCTTGGTGACAAACATTCCTGTGAAGTTTCAAAGAAATCCCTCAAGCGGTTTCAGAGGAGAAGCGAGGACAAGATTATTTCGAAAATTCTATTTATAGTAACAGTGACCTAGTTTTTGGACCAGGATGAACCTTATTCGAACTCGTCCGAGAATTCATTGGGACAAACATCCAGACCAAGTTTCATGACAATCAGAGCAAAAATGTGACCGCTAGAGTGTTAACAAGAAAATTCTATTTTTAGTAACAGTGACCTAGTTTTTGGACCCTGATGACCCATATTAAAACTCGTCCAATAAATCATTGGGACAAACATCCTGACCAAATTTCATGACAATCGGACAAAAAAATGTTACCTCTATTGCGTTAACAAAATTTACCTTAGGGTTAGGGTTAGGGTTTAGGGTTAGGGTTAGGTAAAAAGGCCCATAACTCAGCCAAAAATAATCCGATCAGAAATTCCTTTGGATATGCATAACAAGTCTTGGTGACAAACACTCCTGTGAAGTTTCAATGAAATACCTCAAGCGATTTCAGTTTACGTTAGGGTTAGGGTTAGGGTTTAGGGTTGGGGTTAGGGTTTAGGGTTAGGGTTAGGTAAAAAGGTCCATAACTCGGCCAAAAATAATCCGATCAGAAATTCCTTCGGATATGCACATCTATGCTTGGTGACAAACACTCCTGTGAAGTTTCAATGAAATCCCTCAAGCGGTTTGGGAGAAGAAGCGAGGACAAGATTTTGGTTCAAAGGGCCATAACTCAGCCAAAAATAATCGGAGCAGAAATTCCTGACGAAATGCACAACTAGGCTTGGTGACAAACATTCCTGTGAAGTTTCAAAGAAATCCCTCAAGCGGTTTCAGAGGAGAAGCGAGGACAAGATTATTTCGGACGGACGGACGGAAGGACGGACGGACGGACGGACGGTCCGATTACTATATGCCTCCCTTCGGGGGCATAAAAAACTAACTGCTATTTGTTATCAACAAAATTTTCAATTAAAAGCGCTGACTGGATGTAAAATCACTTTTGGCAGCAGTGGTCAGCGCAGCTTAAGGGGAGATAACCACTGCTGGTAGTTTGTAAAATAATGAATATAACTGCCGGTGTTTCATAATACCATCATGCTGAAATAAAATCTAAACTAATATTTATACATAGTGAAATAGTCCTGTCCCCTTATTTTTACTCTTTTTTTGTTGAAGCGAAAAACCTTATTTCACAAGTTAATAAGTTATAGTAGCAAAATAAATATGAAAATTGCACCAGTCTTTGAAAGTTTTTATTGTTATTCTACATAATATACTAAGCTGTGTGTGTACCCAAAGGGCCTCCAAGTGCACTTACACCCCACTGTTTTCTCAAAGAGTCAAGATTTTTGTATTACTGTCTCTATCACACAACAACCCCTTCCACAGCTTCTTTACTCAAATTGCTGCTTTGCAGCTCAATGCATTCCTAATTTTAAGAGGCTGGGTACAAGGTCTACAACAGTCCAACACCCGAGTTACAAAAATACAAAAAAATTTGGATAACTGATAATACTAAAAAATAAAGGGACTAGGCAAATAAATAAAAATTCGTATCAAACAATAAATACATGAGGGCTGCCACATCAAAAAATGCATTTTTGGCAAATGATGTCATTCATAAATATGACATCAAAATATGTGACATCATAGATTAAAGATGTATTTTACGGAATATTGATTTTTAATTAAATAAATTATTATTATCAGATAGAAGTTTGGAATTTAAAGAATTTTAAAGAGAAAAAATGAAAACAGAAAGTTTCCAGAACACTGTAAACCAAATACAGAAAGAAGCATTTCTTCACGGCCAGGCTCATGTATAACAGACCAGATGTTAGCGGAGAAAAGGACCTTACGAACTTGTGAATTTGACAAAATCTTACAACATTCCGAGCATGAACAGTGTAGATCCCAATCAGAATGCATCCATGAAGTCTGATCAGGATCTTTACAGTTCGCTTTTAGATCCATTAGAAGCAAACAGCATAGATCATGATCAGACTGCATGGATGTGCAGGCTGATCTGGATCTATATTGGTCACACACAAGATATAAGCCATATCCATGAAGTAAAGGATTAACTAAAACACAATTTGTAAGAAACTGTTCTAGATGTATATTCTGGCATTTGAAAATCAGCAACTTTCGAAGGTGTGTTTTTTCCAGCCAACTGGTCTGTTTTATGAAATATTGTGGACATTCTCACCTGCCCGCTGCGATAGTCAAGGTCGTATAACCGCCTAGTTGTCTCAGACTAAATAATGATTTTGTTTTCTAATTACTTATCAGAATATTAAATGTAAAGTTAATAAAATAAGATGAATGACTGAAAATAATCATGAAAAATAGAAATAAAATGAACTCGCATTAGATCTGTACTTGCATGGTTATGAGTAAAGCTGCTCATAAACCAGTGGATTGTGGACAATGTTTTGACTAAGTGATATTGATGATGATGTTGATTTGGCTACCAGTTGCTGTGAAAAACCATGCTGGCATTCTAATATGCTTTTATATTAAAATACCTCCAAATATTTTTGCAAAATTGTGAAAGTTGAAAGTTTTGAAGTGTAGAACATTATAAAAAGTAAATTAATAATCTATTGTGTTCATGACGATTTATGAAAAACAATTAGTTTTTAAACGGAAGCATGAATCTCTTCCAGATTCACACTCCTTAAACAGCCCCAAATGATTTTCATATGTTGATGACTGAATTAAAATAATACTATCTTTAACAAAAGCCTAGAAAGATCCTGAGAATATAAATATTGCAGGACAGCTTTTGCAAACGTACCCTCACTCTGCGGACCATTTCAATCTTGGCAATTTCTTCCAGTTTTTTCTTGATCTCCACTTGTCGGTAACGCTCGAGGTCGAGTGTTTTGTGCACGATGGCTTGTGCAAGAAGATCTTTGACATGCTTTTTGTGCTCTTTACGTGCCATGTTAAGACGGTACTGATTTTCCGAGATGATCTCACCCCTTCGGTTAACCTTAACAATAATGAAAATAATTTACCATTGTGAAATACTTTTAATATTGCATTGACTTTACTGTAACAAACCATCTTTAAACAAAATCTAAAATTCTATAACTAAGACTGAATGAATACCAACTTCCATGGTATTTGTTCTTGTAAATGACAAAGGTTTCATTGTAGGTCAATTCTAAGTACTATTGACAAAAAGTAGTAAAATCGAATTTTACATACAATAGTTAAAAAGTCTACTTTAATTATGAATGTTCTCATTTTTACCAATTTCACTTTTTAATGACTATTCTGTGATGAAAATAGTTATAATTTCAGAAGCACATTTTAAAAACATTCTCTTTTTTTTAAGATACCTACCAGACCAGACTTTTTGAGATGCCGCCTCATTCTTGTATTGCCAAAAAACCCAGCCAGATTTGGGTCAGTCAGGGAGTTGTACGTGGCAAGCGGACTGAAAATATAAAAACAGATCAATTGAACAATGTACTCAATGGGATATGGCTGTTTGATCAGGATCTACACTGTTTGCTTTTGATTCTTTAGGTTATTTCTGACCAAAAAGTGACCAGTGTAGATCAAGATCAGCATAAATTTGCACATGATGTAAAACCCGTATCTACAGGTAACCTCTTAAGTGACATCAATGGGTGGGATTTCTACAAATGACCTATTAACCCTTTCCTGTATATATACACCTTTACTGCTAGGGCAAACAGTTTAGATCCAGATCAGCTGGCACATCTGTGCCGTCTGATCAGGATCTAAACTGTTCACTTTTTGATTCATTATCTTATTTCTGACCAAAATGCGACCAGTGCAGATCCTGATCAGATGGCACGGATGTGCCGGCTGACCTGGATCTACACTGACCACACATGCATAAAAATGCGCATATATCAAGGAAAGGGTTAAACAAGCCAGCATCCCTTAACTTGGAATCATCTTATTATTCACCAGGACAGGTCAGCTAACCCCCTCTCTGTTAAGACAGTAGTCTCTTTAAGAGGTTGTCACACCTACATCCCATACACCCACATTATTGACCATTATAAAGTCTGTGGAACAGCATCTTTTTTCTTTCTTTTTTTAAGCCCAATGTTCCTTCTACTTTGAAAAATAATGAGACCACAGTTATGTAAAAAATTCTGGACAATAACATAACATAAGCCCAGAATGCCCATTCTATTTTCATTGATGTCTCTGCTACTTAAAAAATACCGAAACCAATGGTTATATCAGAAAAGTCTGGACAATAATATAAGATAATCACCCTTCTTTTTTCCTCCATGGTAAGACGATGTCATGCTGAACTCTTGATTTAAATTGCAAAGTCTTAAATTCCATTTTACTCACTGATGGTATCAACAAATTATATATCACCAGTTTTTACAATCCTTTCTGTTCTTTTTGACAGTCAAACACCTTCCCACAAAGTTTCATTACAATAATTTCAAGTATCCAATTCAATGTTATTTAGGTATCGCTTTTTTAGAACTGTGTTTCACCAGACTCTTCTAGATCAACTCCCACACACCATATCTTCACATTACTACAGAGCATAAGTTTATTAAGTGTCTTCCAGCACTCTACTACATGTGTACAGCTTATATCTGATTTGCAAACAATGTAGATCTAGATCAGCCTTCTCATCTGTGCAATCTGATCAGGATCTACTGTTGATTCTTTGATTCATTCTTTAACATGTCTCTGACCAAGAAATGAACAGTGTAGATCCTGATCAGACTGCAGATTTGTGCAGATCTTATCAAGATTTACACTGCTCACTTTTATATTCCACAGGTTATTTCTGACAGTGTAGATCCTGATAGGCTGCAGATTTGTGCAGATCTTATCAAGATTTACACTGCTCACTTTTATATTCCACAGGTTATTTCTGACAGTGTAGATCCTGATCAGACTGCAAAGGATATAAGTTGTATCCATGGTTTCAAGAGCGAGCAATCATCAAGAATAGAATATTTCTG